>CAXKVY010001491.1:0-361009 GCA_964058915.1 Tetropium fuscum
AAACTTGTGATGCATTTCATTATTAATTGTTGGGTTTGGGAAGTACGGGCACATGCCTTGCGGTAGAAATGTCATTCTACATGAGACGAAACACTTTATGATCAGAATTCACTGATTTGAGCCCCGCAACAGTAAATTAATTCACTGCCAGAGTATTTTTTCTGATCCAGCACACATATTTAAACTATACAGATTTACGTTCTAGTCAACAAGTGCCACTTTGATGAATTTCTCTTGTACCGAAAATTATGCTTTAGAGCTCTTTCGATTCGGAATGTAATCTACAAACTTTTGAAAAATTGTGAGGCCGGTATAAATTACAAAAGTTATAAACAATTTAATATAAAAAAAGGGGGGGTTGTTTTTTGCAAATATCTCAAAAACTATTGCTTGCCAACATCGGAAATCGAAAAATAGATCCTTAAAAGAGCAGGAAATTTCGTAAAAGAAGTCCCGCTTCCCAGAACGCTGCCGACAATATTTATAATTTTAATTTAGAGGTGAAAATAGGGGTAAAAACGGGTGACACGATTCGGACACTTTAACCATATTTAAACCCATTAAATATGAATATTAGGTAGTAAAACAATTCACATACCTTTTGGATACTTGAATAAACGACAATCCACTGGAAAACAAAATTTCCCGTAATTTTGTTATTAGATATGCTTTTGTTAATTAACTTATTTTCTCAAGTTTTAAATTAACATAAAAACCCTGATGATTGCCAAATTATAGAAACCTTAGATTTTTTTCACTTCTTGTAGCTGCTAATTTTTTTTCACTTCTGCTGGTGGAATGTGTGATTGTTGCGACTTGTTACCTAACGACGCTTCTGCGCATTTTCAAAATTAAGAGAATTTGTGTATTCCGCCACCAAGATGCGTCATTTACGGTGGAAACTTTAAAAACTTGTAAAGCGATTTTGCAAATTCGTGCAAAGTATAAGTCTAAGAGCCAGAGCTGAAAAATTTCTCTGAATTTACTGGTTTTTCGGTAGTTCATGTGGTTTTGGTTTAATAAATGGCTGGTTTTTCGGTAGTTGGTTACAATAATTGTGTGCACAAACATACTCCGGTCAGTGAAGCGAATCGTAGAACAGGTAACTCAGGTGCGATGACAATTGGTATATAGCTTCTGTAATATATATCAATAAAGGTTATATAGTTCCGTCACTTGTATATTAGAACAGAGCTGATCAGTCGGTCCGAATAGAAGTATGTAAAAGTAAGCTGCAACTTGTTTACTAAGCTCAAAAATTTGCTCATTAGAAGACGGCATTTTTTCAGTAGAATACAATTAGGAATTAATTATATTTTATACCTTGCTTCAGAACAGGTCGGCTCAACAATCTCAGCAGTGTTGTCTTCTGGATGAACAACCTTAACAATCACACATTCCACCAGCAGACCAGCGCTGCCAATGTCAAAACCATTCTAAAATATCATACATTTATGCGGACTGAGTGACCAGCTGTGTTCTAACATTAGCTTGACCAGAGTATGTTTGTGTACACAATTACTATAACCAACTACCGAAAAACCAGCTTTAGTAAATTCAGAGAATTTTTTCGGCTCTGGCTCTCCGTCTATAACAAGAAGGCATTAAAAAATGGAAAACGTAAAGCAAAAAAAATTGCAAAAAATTGAAAATGCAAGTGGGTGACCGACAATGGATGGCGCGCTCAAATTTCGATGCCTTAACATTCCATCTACGCAGTGTTGCCAAATTTGGTTATTCGAAGTGCGATACGCGCGCAAAAAAATAACCTTAAATAAAAATAAGTGGTAATTAATGTCACCCCTCGATATCAATGTCACCCCACTTTACGGCAGTCTATATTTGGAAATGAAAGAGATTAATAAAGTCTTATTAAAACTGAAAATCCTCAATAATTGTAGTCCGTGTGCTGTTAAGTAATTTATATAAATTGTAGTTATTTACAAGTAAGTTCTCTAGTTTGTCATAAGTTTGTTACTCGTGTTATGGAAATTCATTTTTTTTCCGAAAGTAGCTCCGAAAACTATTTTGATTAGCCACAGAAATGTTCATCCTCAGTCCTATCATTCAGTTGTTTAATTACAAATAAAATATTCAATCTCAAAAGGGTAATCATACCATGAAATTAAAAAGGGCAATACTACAATGGAACAGTGAAAGTGTTACTGATATTTTCCTTTGTTAACTAACTGATATACTTAATTAAATAAATAATAAATTAAATAATTAAATTTCATCTGTTCTTTTTTGTTTAACTAAATTTGTTTTCATTTTTTATTTTTTTTTTCTCAAATTGAATTTTTAAAGAGAGACAAGGGGTCTATCAATTCATAATATGAGAATAAACATTGGGAGTTCCATCTATTATAATCTACATATCTACTATTACTAATATCTAATATTACAAAACAAAAAGAGAAAACAAAACTAATATCTAATATTACAAAACAAAAAGAGAAAAAAACAAAGGAAAAACACAATTTGGTTAAATTAACATGCGTGCAGCTTTTATAGAATTATAAATTATCACATTAATGTTGTAATTTTGGATGTTCAGAAGATTTTCTAAATTAGTAGGCAGTTGGACAGTTAGCAGTTGACATATGAGGGATACAATATAATGTTTTCTTTCTGAGTTATAATCTAGAATCTATATTTACGTATATTTACGTATATTTTTCAGTTTTAATTTTGAAAATAAAGTATTTTTAAAAGAAATTTTAAAAACACGTTTTTCATTTTCAACATATTTTTTTTGAAATATACGCATTCTAACCCGCCCAAAGTTTTGTATTACATGTATAATCCAAAATAACCTGAAATAACGTAATTTGTAAAGGGACAACGGTCAATATCAATTCTGGTGAGAATAGCTGGGGTTTTATCGCTCAATTTTTTCTCAAAAATCGTATAAATTAAATTATATTGTTGGTGTTGTTCTAATATTAAAGGCATCAGTGTTTGGTTTATTAATGTATTTTTCTTGTATTTTGGAGTGATTCCTTGTATTTTGAGTATCCGAGGTTTTCCTTGTAGCATATCAGATTCAAATTTTAAGATGGGTTGTTATCCATCTCTCTTGCCTTTTCTTCATATTCTCTTGAGGCGACAAGAAAGCTTCAATTAACGGTGGATTCTTTAGAGACCATTAGTTGAGGATTCGATCATCAGGAAACACATTCTATTTGTTCTATGACTGCTATATATTCATAATTTTGACGAGAAACGTTTAGCTAAATATTCTACTCTGATAATGAATGGAGGATCTGGGGCTTCCGCTAGAATAGTGTTACATGGAAATGATTTCATGACAGTGAAACATATTCTAAGAGCTTTAAGTTGAATCATATGTATTACCTTTCGATTTATGTTAGAAATGGAACAATAAAGTGTGGTCCACGATTCTCCCACGTGTGCCAATTCCAATATAGTGTGGTCCACGACAAGGTCATATTGTTCACTGAACTGTGTTGTGGTGTTTGCAAGGCATAAGGCGCCTTGTAAATAATATTGTGTTCGTCATGTCCAAGTTTATTTCAAAACAGTGCTTAATTTAGTTATACATTTCTGATATGATGATTGTGTAGTATATAGTATATAGGGTTTTATTATTCTTTCACTTCCGAATAGACTCTAGTAAATTACTTCGACCAATTCGTTTTGCGATGCTTTTATGGGGGCAATTGTAGTATTTTTCTGACAATAAAATCGTACGAGAATAGATTTTAATTGCGAACGTAATTTTCATTTCAAATTAATGTAATAACTGTTGTTATATAGAAATATTTCGAATTGTATTAAGTACCCACAATTAGGTGGTACCTATTCCTAAATTTTTGTTTTAATAAGCCTGATTACTATTTGTTCTTTTTTACAGCTCTAATTAACAGCCGTAAAAATGAATTGATAACATTATCACAAGTAAATAACACAGTTAGATATTATTTCATGTTTTGCAAGCTATATGTCTGCATTTAAATAACCTAAAATGGAATGCTTTCATTTCCCGGCTGTAAATTACTGAGCAAACTTCATTTACAGCCTATGAATCTACAGTCTATGGAGAATCTGATGGAGAGATCTGGAAGGAGCCTTATAACTTTTTTCATATGTTATATCTAAATTTAATTTTCGGCACAGCGTATAAGAACATAGAGTGGTCTAAGTTCTGCAGTTAAAATAGGAGCGAAAATAATATACCAAGTGTTACATTTTTCATGCTACATTTAGCTAATTTCAAACTGCGGAAACTTTTTTTTCAAATGGAACACCCTGTATTTTCTGATGCCCAGTTATGTAAAATTAAATTATCTTTCTTCTGGTATGGCCATTGCGGGGCTAAAGTTAACGGTTTTTAAGATATTTGCAACTTTCTTTCCAGCGAACAGATTTACCAGAATTTGCCTTCAAAATTACATATAAAATCAGCCTTGTACTTAAAGAATTAACCGGAAAATTCTAAGTTATTTATTTTTGTTAATTATTTTTACGAAAAAAGATGCATTGATATGTTTGAGATAGATACTTCATGGAGGATCTGGAACAATACACGAGTAGAGTCTAATTGGTATAAAGAAGGCTTTGACAGATTTAAGCAGCAAACCAAACTACCGTCAGTTTGTCAGTAGTTTTTAAAACCGCATTTAGTGGCTTGTTTTACTACCTGTATTTGTTATCCCATTAATAATTGCCACGTATAAAATGTAAAATGTTTTTAAAAATTTAAGGAGCGTTTTGAACTTACAGCTAATGCTGTAATGATAATTATAAGAAGAACACACGGCAAGGAAAAATTAAAGGTGAGGCTATGCAATTTGATATAGTTACTGCAGTAGTTGAAAATTCCAATATTAGTACCAGACAAGTTAGTGCTGTCTTGGATATCTCTCAGACTTCGGTAGTTAAGATATTAAATAAACACATGATACAAAGACAATAATATCATGCATAAACATGAGTTCCATGACTGAATATGATCAACAAAATTTAGTGAACAGGATTATCAAAACCGTATAAATTTTTGTAACTGAGTGCTGACTAGAATACACGAAGATCAATTATTTTCTAGATATGTATTATTTACTGATGATTGTACTTTCTCTAACATATCTCAACCAAATCGTAGAAATTATTACCATTACGACAATAGAAACCCTCATTTTAAGATCTCGATAGATAAGAAGCATCGTTTTACTGTCAATGTATGGGCAGGTATTATTGGTCAATACATAATTGGTCCCTATTTCTTCCAAGGAAATCTGAATGGAGAAAGGTATTTACATTTTTTACAAAATAATCTACTTGATTTACTCGAAGACGCCATTGAATGTAATCAGGCGCATGTGGTTTATGCAAGATGGGGATCCACCACATTATCATGTAAATGTTCGCCGATTTTTGGATCACTTATTTCCTAACAAATGGATTGGACGGGATGGTCCAGTCACTTGGCCTCCGAGATCACCCGATCGAACTTTTTTAGATTTCTTTCTTTTGGGACATATTAAAAATATAGTTTACCAAGAAATATAAGAAAATGTAGAAGATTTAAAAACCAAAATACGACATGCTTTTCGTACAATTACACTGGAAATGGTGGAAAATGTACAATGGTCATTTAGAGAAAAAATTGAGTTATGTATAGCAAATAATGGGCGGAATGTTGATTATTGTTGTTAAAGTTATTATTGAAAATTTGTTCTCGTTATTTAACAATACGTTATAGTTCATTTTAAATTTAAAGCAGTGTTTAATTCTTTTAAGTACAAGGCTAATTTTATATGTAATTTTTAAGCAAAATTCTGGTAAATCTTGTTCGCTGGAAAGAAAAGTGTAAATATGTCAAAAACTGTTAACTTTAGCCTCCGCAATGGCTATATCAGAAGAGAGATAATTTAATTTTACATAACTCGGCAAAAATACAGGGTGTACCAAAAAATTTCGCAGTTTCAAATTAGCTAAATGATGCATGGAAAATATAACACTTGGTATATTATTTTCGATTCTATTTTAATTACAGAACGTAGACCACTCTATGTTCTTACGCTGTGCCAAAAATTAAATTTAGAAATCCATATAATAAAAGTTATAAAGCTCCTTCTTAAAATGGTAAATATCTCCGAAACCTGAGGGATTGCCTAGGGTGCGACACAGGTTTTTGACTCAAACTTAAAAACGCTAAAGAGCAAATACGCACTAAAAACTCACGCTGTATATACATATACATATACACATATATATATATATATATATATATATATATATATATATATATATATATATATATATATATATATATATATATATATATATATATATATATATATATATATATATATATATATATATATATATATATATATATATATATATATATATATATATATATATATATATATATATATATATATATATATATATATATATATATATATATTGTGAAAAGTAATCTTGGGTTTGTAGCATTTCATTACATAGAAATAAGCAAATAGACGAATAAGAAGGAAAACACACTTACCAGTGCTATATCTAGACACACATACGGAAATGAACCACTATACACACGAAAACGAACCACTTAGAAGTTGTACAAGTTCTTTCACCTTTCTTGAGGATCTTCAGAGCAGTATACGATTTATTTCATTGATCATTTATACTTGAATTTAAAATATTAATACTCCAACACTTGCAGTGACGTTTTATGACATTAGTTTTTGACGGAACTCATTCTTAGAATACACAAACCTAGTCTGCTATTTATATTTGTTCTATTTGAACATATTATATATAAAAGCATTAGGCATACAGTTATCCAGAAGATGTTAAACTTTAAAATGCATAAAATCTTGTTGAACCTATTGAAAAACAACTACTTTTTCCAACTATATGCGGGAAAATATTGAATTATATATACAATAGAGTTCTGAAGCATTCAAAGAGGGAGTGATACAGAAATTGCTTGCTTAGTCAAAACTAAAATCATTTGTTGGTTGTATGTATTAATTGTTTCTTCGAAAATTCTCGAAAAAAATCCAATTTTCACCCTGGATATATTTATTAGCTTTGAAATTCTTTGCTATTCATATTTATTTTGTCATAAAACGTCACTGCAAGTGTTGGAGTATTAATATTTTAAATTCAAGTATAAATGATCAATGAAATAAATCGTATACTGCTCTGAAGAAAAAGAACTTGTACAACTTCTAAGTGGTTCGTTTTCGTGTGTATAGTGGTTCATTTCCGTATGTGTGTCCAGATATAGCACTGGTAAGTGTGTTTTCCTTCTTATTCGTCTATTTGCTTATTTCGTAATGAAATGCTACAAACCCAAGATTACTTTTCACAAAATAAATATGAATAGCAAAGAATTTCAAAGCTAATATATATATATATATATATATATATATATATATATATATATATATATATATATATATATATATATATATATATATATATATATATATATATATATATATATATATTTTAAAGTTTAACATCTTCTGGATAACTGTATGCCTAATGCTTTTATATATAATATGTTCAAATAGAACAAATATAAATAGTAGACTAGGTTTGTGTATTCTAAGAATGAGTTCCGTCAAAAACTAATGTCATAAAACGTCACTGCAAGTGTTGGTGTATTGGTAATTTAAATTCAAGTATGAATGATCAATGAAATAAATCGTATACTGCTCTGAAGATCCTCAAGAAAGGTGAAAGAACTTGTACAACTTCTAAGTGGTTCGTTTTCATGTGCATAGTGATTCATTTCCGTATGTATGTCCAGATATAGCACTGGTAAGTGTGTTTTCTTTCTTATTCGTCTATTTGCTTATTTCTATATAATGAAATGCTACAAACCCAAGATTACTTTTCACAAAATAAATATGAATAGCAAAGAATTTCAAAGCTAATATATATATATATATATATATATATATATATATATATATATATATATATATATATATATATATATATATATATATATATATATATATATATATATATATGTATATATGTATGTATATATATATATATATATATATATATATATATATATATATATATATATATATATATATATATATATATATATATATATATATATATATATATATATATATATATATATATATAGTGAAACCTCTCATAAGCGGACACTCACGGTTCCACTAATTTTGTCCGCTTATTGGAGGTGTCCGCTTAAAAGAGTGTGAAAAAAACTACGAAATTTTAACACATGTTTATTAGAATTATCAGTAGATACATACATATATGTATCAAATTTACTTATTAACAAATTCTCAAATGCTCTACTGACGCATATTTTGTATTTTTTGCTTTAAAGGACTAGATTGAAAATGGTCTTCTAAATTTTTGAGGTGTTGAAATGCAATGTAGTCGTCATTTACAAAAGTTTTTAAGCCGTTAATTACTTTCAAAGCCTCACTATATGTAGTAATTGTGTTGTTGCTTTACGTAAATGCAAGGGTTTTGTCCGGTAAAGCTCAGAAGAAAAGGCCACTTCCATCCCCGTTGTACACATCTTCTGGTCGATACCCAAGGAGTAGCGAAGGCAACTTAATTCTAAACTGATTTACGTCATCTTTACTGACATCTGCTGATTCTCCGGAGATACACTTAAAAATTATCGCGTGTCTTTTACGCCATTTTTCCAGCCTACCATTGGATGCCCGAAAATTGGCAACATTTAATTTTTCTGCTATTTTCTGAGCTTTGGCCCTCACTAAACTTCCCGATATTGGAATTTTTTGGCTACGAGAACGAGAAAACCAATCACAGTTTGTCAATTTGAAGTCCATCAACTCTTAAAAACCCCTTTTTTAATCAGTATTGCTTCCTGACTCCCATTGTAGACGAATGTTGTTTTTATTCTTAACAATTTCCGCGGCTTGAGTTTTTCCGATTTTAAATTTTTCGGCGAGCTTCGGTACTGATAAATGTTCCTTTTCCGAAGTGTTAACAACGTCCATTTTTTCACGCACACTAAGAAGTTTTTTACTATGTATGGCACATAGTAAAAAACTTCTTAGTTTCTTCAAAAATCTTCAGAACAATTTGCACAATAAAAATGAAACAAGCAACAGTCGCTAGTCGTGCAGAACTAAATAAATACGACAGAAATCTCTTAGTTAATACCCGTATGTAATTCCCCTGCCAATACACAAACATTATTTTACTAACGTACAGTCTCGTTGTTAGAGGTTCGCGTCCGGTTAAGGGAGCTCTCAATATTTTTTGAAGCAAGAAAATTTGTCCGCGTCCGGTTATTAGAGTGTCCGCTTATGGGAGTTGGTTTTACACGCAAAGAAATAGGCAACACTTTGGTTCCAGAAAAGTTGTCCGCTTAAAAGTTAAAAAAGTTGTCCGCAAGGAGAGGTTTCACTGTATATATATATAGATATATAAATATATACACATATATACATATTTATAAGTTGAGTTAAAAATGAGATATAGTAATACATTGAAAGTAATACACATATGCATACGGCGTCGTTAATCTTGTATATTGCTATGATATTTAATTACTGTCATTAAACGTGACGTGTAAATGACAGTCATTAAATATTATCGTAAAGCGCGCGTGTTCGAAATAGCCACTTTCAACATTAGCTGCGTTTTACGTAAGTATGTCATCAATAACTGTGGAATATGTACAAATTTTGCTCCATATTGTATTCCTGAAGTAAACATGATGGATAGAACGGCCATTGTTTTCAGTTGGTGCAACACAATTCAATTGATCAATTTGTCGACCACACCCACGGTAAAGTGCGTTAAGGTCATTTTGGGAGTACAAAAGTTTGGTTAATAATGTTACGATTGTTTTAACTGAAAATAATTCTGGTACTAAAATATGCAGGGACCTACCTCAATACAATTACATAAAAAATTGACCTTGATAAAGAGGTCTAAACTTACCGAATATTAAGTTATTTTTGAGTCCTAACCTCAAAATCTAAGGACACTAAATCGCAGATGGAATGATTCTTATGTTTTTGTAAATTTTCGTGTCATCAGCATATAGCAAACAATTGCCATTAACATTAGTAACGGTGTCATTAATCCCATTAAAAAGAAGATGGCACAAATTGGATCGCTGTCAAATGGTTCAATAAACTATCTGCGATTTTTCAAGACATAATGTAGAAAAATATAAATATATAAGATTTGGTGACAAGCCCTAAGTATAAAGAGAATTTGGATGAGTCTGTCGAAAGATTTAGGATAATCACTTATAATACCACAAGAGCTTCAAAATTATCGGGTATTTCCCGATAGGTTCGTTGCAAACAAATGAAGGAGTCAAGTTTTTCAGGTTAAAAAATCACGAGCGCGAAGCGCGAGTGATTTTTCCTGAAAAACTTGACGACTTTATTTGTTTGCAGGGAACCTTGAGGGAAATGCCAGATAATTTTGAAGCTCGTGTGGTATTCGGGGGATTATTTTTCCGTCTGATTCCACATTGTTTTTATTGTACCTTCCTTATAGTCTTCTCCATCCATTTTCTTCATATTGTAAGCGTAATCTTTCATAATGTTTGCCAATTGCGCTTCACTCGTTTCAGCACTTAATGTGTATTCCCTCTCAGTACAAAAAGTAGTAAATTGGTTCCAAACTGTTTTTTTTGCCTTCTCCGTATTAATGGGAACATTTCCTTTGACTTTTTTATCGATGGTGGACAGAGAACAAACTCCAAATCGACTCATTTTCATGCAAAATCTCCAATTTTCACAATTGAATTCAACCTGTCAGTTTGACGTGTGGTTAATTTGACTGGATTATGTTTTGTTGTTTATATATAGCAACTACCAGAGAAAATAATCAAAAAATTATCAGTATAATACCATGTAGGTTGTACCACGTGACGTCGAATGGTGCAATTCTATTGGTCGATATTTGGGTCGGAAAAATAATCACCATAAATGATATATAGTGATATATGATATATATTGTTCGTATATATAGATATAGGACAGCAGTGATTGTATCTGTTATACATTGAGTAATATAGAAAATTTCACACTTACATAATAATATATGTCAGCTAATAAAACGCTTTGCATTTGTTAATAAATATATGGTGTGATCTTTTCATTTCAGATTCAGTATAGTTTTACGTTTTACCGGGAAAAACGTGTATTACATCTGTCATGAATGACGCTTTACTATTTAGAATTTAAAACTCAAGCAGATTGACAGAAAAAGAGCATTTCTTCAATAATATAAAACATTTTTAAGTTTATATGCTTTGCAAGAAACTCTGCAAATAAAACAAATTTGCAGAAAATGTTATGAGAAATTTTGCATTGTCCAACAAAATTTTAATTTACTGTCATGTTTGTTAGCTTCGATCGCTGGCCAATTTTCCCAACTCGTGAGTACAGCATTCACATAAATAGGTATTAAATCGACTGATGTTCATCCTCTCTAGCAAACTTTACGTCAGCGTGCATTCTTTTTAAGTTATGATTCATATCACAAATTATAATTTTGTTAGAATTATTTATGATGCAGTGTTATAAAACTAAATTAATATGAGGTGCATACACCTACGGCACTCAATGATTTCATTTCTTCAATAGTACTAAAGCTATTACAATCCAATAAGTAACAAAAATGTAGACAGAAAGTGTGAAAAGGGAATCGATAAATAATGCACACTATGAATCACATAATATGTATATATGAGTGTGAATATACAAATATAAGAATTAAAATCAGTTTTAAAAAAGGACAGGTACAAGTACCCATTTAAACAGCCGGCTAGATGTCCCGATATGAATCCCATAGCGCATCTGTGGGATACACTGGGTCGAATAGTCTGAGATGATTACCTTGCAGATATAGCTGATGCTTTGCTGAAACTTTACTCTGATGTACGTTAATGTCTAGACGGATGACGGTTTCCAGTTTAAAACAATCTTCAACATATCTAATAATCATAGAGTTTATATCACCAGTAATAAAGTGTTTACTGCAATAAGTTAACAAGCGGCTAACTCATGGATAAACATCGATTATTTTCCTTAATTTTCTACCTAAATTAATTTCTAGGTGGGAGTGAGGTATTTTTGCAAGATATACCTATTAATTATCAAGGGCAATAATAGCGACGCGTTTTTCGAATTGTAGATAACAGTCAAGGAAAGTTGTGCTTTATAAACAATACACCAAACACGTACAAAGTAACAATATACATTGGCGTCATTTATTGTTAAAATACATACCTAGTTACTTACGAAGATACATATGAATTATTAAGTGATAGGTATGACGTAATTTCGATGGTGCAAAAAGAGTTTTATAGCAGCGTTTTTGAGAATTCAGTGTATATCGCATCCTTGCTGATCACGGACTTATGATATATATGATGTGTGAAGCATATTAAGTTGTATTTTTTTAAATTTTAATTATGAGTCGGATACGATTATACCTATATGTGCAAATATATTTGAGGTCCTAGTAAAGGCATACTTACCAAATTGACTTTGTATCGATTTTGGAAAAAGTTACTATTTCGTGCTACATTTTGTAGGGGCGAGGCAAACAGGTGCAAAAACTGTTTTTCTATTTTCGGCTCCTAATAAATTTACGATAAACGCGATGATAGAGAGCGTTCCGAGCGCTACAACATTACACTTTATGACTTTGGTCGTAAATGCAAGGTTAGGATGATCGATTGGGGTTGGGTCAAACTTTTTTGGTGAAATATTTTTTTAAATAAATAAACTAATTTGCAACGTATTTTTACAATTTTGGCAAAAAAAGCGTACCTCCCCAAATCAACCCTAGAGTACTAAAAAAATTGGTCAAAAATCAGTGGCGTCCGTCGCGAGAGGGTCGTATCGTGGTTCAAAAAAAATAAAAAATCGGAGACGGCAATCAGTTACATCTCCTAACAACCATCCCGCAAAACCCCGAAAAATCCATGTCAAATTTTTTTTTAACCAAGATACGAACCCTCGCGACGGACACTACTGACTTGGAAATTTTTTAAGTATTTTTCCTCCTGTGGTCGATTTGGGGAAGTAGGCATTTTTTGGCTAAAATAGTTAAAACACGTTGCAAATGAGTTATTTAATTAAAAACGAATATTACTCTAAAAAATTGCGCTACCCATTAAGTTAATTTTTGGAGTCTAGGCTAAAATGTAAATACCGTAACAAATTTAACGTGGGAGTGTTTTGATTTGCGATGTAATGCGATAATATTTGTAATCCGACAAAAAAAATTATAGTTGTTAGTTACTCTACTACCAATTTACAACTTTAGCCAAAATTTAATAATAATTATTATACGTAATAATAATGAATGAATGCTTCTCTAACGTTTTAATATCCATTTCTTCGTTAGAAGAATTGAAGTGATTTTTTTTTCATAACTTAAAATAATGACAAAAATATTTCATATAGATATTTAAATATTTTAAATAAATACATTTGAACATGATACATATACATGATACATATGGTTTTGCCAACGAGCGCGAAACGGTTCAGTAACTGAGCCTCAGGAAGTTAGGTAAGCTCAATAAGCGTATTTCAGCAGGTGTGTGTGCATTGCGCCTGACAGTGTGTCTTTCATTGTTGCTGGGTATTGAATAATTAATATTATGTGTATTGAAATAGAAATTGTTTATAGTATTTATTGTTATAATTATTTTTGTATTATTGTGTGTATTTTATTAGTATATCACTCGATATTTAAATAACAATGATTTTGTTTTCAAATGCAAAACTAACTTATATTATGCGAGGGGGGAACTTTATTTTGAAAGATATGAATGTCACTAAAATAGCATTTACTGTTTACGTGTGTATTTTATTAGTATATCACTCGATATTTAAATAACAATGATTTTATTTTCAAATACAAAACTAACTGTTATTATGCGAGGGGGGAACTTTATTTTGGAAGATATGAATGTCACTAAAATAGCATTTACTGTTTACGTGAAAGAAAGAAAAACATATTTCTTTTCAAATGCATCACAATATCTATTTTGTTATTGTCACACTTTTTCCACTGTCAATATTTACTAAAAAATATCAGTTTTCAACAACATATTCAACTCGTCTCAACATATTCAATCTCTTCTGAATTGTCAAATTTAAAATTAGATAAAACGCAAGCCTTGCATGATTTCACAGAAATGGAGCTGGTTCAATGCCAGCTCGTACAAGCCTACTAATATCGTATGTCGAAATCAAATTAAGAAACCTTTGGAGCAAGGTGCTCTCAAAATAATTGATATATCGGTCAATGCCTCCTATATTTACCTCCTTTTCCAAATCGCAGAAAATCGCAGTCACGGCTATCAGTAAAACGGTATCTAGCCTAGTGCGACTTTTTTTAAAATTGATAAGTGAGTTGTGTTCTGTTCGTTCTGGTTTGGTCCAGTCGCCTACGTGATAACATTAATCAAACAATAATTATCGGGGTGTTTACACCGATTAAGCGTGATTTTCAGTCTCGACCTAATCTGATTTTGACTTAGGTCAATGATCTAGCGTGTGGAATTTTAGTTGCAAAAATTCGCTAGCATATATAGTGGATAAAAGAACACGTTTCGGCTTTTTTGCGTGACATTGAGAGCTAAGAAAGGCCGTGGTAAATCTAACGAATTATCATTACCTTCTCTAAGTAAAGTAGGTGGGTACATACTTAAAAAGTATTGTTCCTTAATCCTGGTAAACATGACTTTAGTCAAATGTAAATATAAAAATGAAACAAAAGATAATGTGACATTTGTGACATGTCAACAACGGGGTACTTACCAGAAGAACAGTTTCGAGATGAAATTCGTGGACACCTCAGGAGAGACGTTTTCGTACTTTTTGCTAAAGTCCATGTTGTACTCGAACTAGCAACAATTGAGCGCAAAACTCAGTTTTAGATTCAGGATTCAAACAAACACCGATCGCATAGCCCGATTTTCGTACTCAAAGCATGCTATTGAAACGGCATGGCAAAACGTCAATGAAACAATCTAACTACGACCAAGCAACCGCAACAAACCACGAACAAGATTGTGTGATCTCTGTGTTGCTAGCGTCCGACTTTATCACTGCGGTGGCGATTAAATGTTAGTAGGTACTGAGAAAACAGTCATTGTTTTCGTTCGCTGGTTATCTGGTATTGCTCTGTATTGTGTTTGGGTCAATATTGAGTTAGTACGGGGGAAACATTTTGCCGGCCCCATCATACAGATAACAGGTGGTAGGTATTTCGGTACGCCGATCTGCATCATCCAGATGAGACTATTGGAACTCGGTACTTAAAGCTATAAGTACAGGTCATGTATATAACTTAATACATACCAATTCTTGACCAAAATGTGATAAGAAATGCGGTTATTGGCCTTCCTATATCATCGTCGCATTTGAAAATGGCAATTACTTATCTTATTTAAATCATTTTGGTACATATCTAATTTACATAGGTGTTGGAGTATTTCCCCGATAAACAATCCTCGATTATCTAATTTAAATCATTTAGGTGCATATTATAATGTACATGAGTGTTGGACTATTGCCCCGATAAACAATCCTCGATGGTATATTTCGACCCAAAAGTGTTGTCAATCCTGAGATGATGTTGTAGTATCATTTAATTCACAAATAATTCCATTCAATCATTTGTTTGCTTTGTTGTAGATTACCGCATTACTTAATAGAGCGCCGTAATGCCCTCTGAAATGATTCAACCTCTAAACGGTGACGGTATCTGAAGCCATACAAAAAGGCTGTAATTTATTTAGATTACCCCTATTACAGTGAATCATACTTAAATAGTTGCCAAGTAAAAAAATAAGACATAAGTGTTGCTGAACTAGATGATAATTCTTCTCTAAGGGAAAACATACCTATTATATCGTCTAAATAAACATTAAGAAATATGTAACATGTCTTATGAAGACCTACATTATCTGTATTGATTTTGCAATTTTATTATTATATCTATATACCTACCTATGTTTATCTAGTGGGTACTTAATTGATTTGCTTTTTGTTGCAATGTTTTATTGTGTGAAACGTCAACAAGTGACCTAGTTTATTAATTTAAATAGTTTTTCGTTCAGTGGCACTGAGCTACAATGAAAAACCAGGCCGAAAGTAAGTTCTTCACTCATTTTATTCAGGGTCCTCGTAACCTTGAGTTATTACATACCTATGGTATCTACATACCTTCATAGCCACAAGACAAGACCACAATACTTGTATACCTTCATGCTTCATATATCGCATTTAATTATATAGTGTCATTAGAGTTTAATGATGTTTACTTAAACCGATATTTAATTACTTACATATTTCTGTTACCTGTTACCATTATTTAAACGTTAAAGGGACTAGATATAAATAATTACGTATTTTTAACACCTAATTACCAAAATGATTATAAAAGTGCGTATTTTATTTGGTAGTATTATTGTTTTATTGTTAATAAGAATAATTTGCTTAATAGTAATAATAGTAAATCATTGTATATTTAATTGCATTTCAATAAACTTTTTTTGCAGTCACTGTGGGACTGCATCATAGATTTGTTTTTGTAGGAATTGTAGGACTATTATACCTAAGCTAACCATATGTACTTTTTTTAGTAGGACACTCCTTTCTTTTCATACACTGATATATTTCAGAGGTTTATCAAGTACACCTAAATGTGCTTTTTTTAAAGATACATATATCCTACTGACGTTTGTTAAATTTAGTCATATTTTAGTGTTTTTGGTGTTATAAGTAAAAATCTAATTTTCAAATTTTAACATATATACTGTAACCATCCGCTCGTATTACCACAACCCGGAATGCACCGCACCACGTTGACCGTACACGCCCGTGACACAGATGCTTGAGGCAACCGGCGCTAGATGTGGCCCCACTGTATGTCGCTCCAAAATACCTACTCATAGTTAGCAAGTACTGCGACGGACTGAATGCAATATGCAATACCTTTGGTATGTAAGAAGTACGACGGTACGTCACCCAATAAATCCTTCATGCAGTCTATACGCTATAACTCAGTTTAGGAATGTCAAATTATAGTCCATATTATGTATTCTGTGATAGATGGTAGACAATGGCGGACAAGTCATGTTTTGAGCAGTACCGTTTAGAACGGTAATGGTGAAGCAAAAGTTTTGCTTCACAACAAAACAGTAATATACTCAGATGTCTCAGATCACTTTCATCTGAGAAAATATACACCCCCAAAGACCATAGATCATTCAGTACGTTGGCCTTCTAATCAGTACGATTTTACGGGCCGTTTCGTTTTAGAGTTCTGGCAACCTTGATTCGATTCAATCCAATTCAATTCAACTCGATATAGAGAGGAAAACAATTGGACGGTAACCCGACAAGACGGAACCTCCTGATATATTGTTTTCTCCCTTAACAGGTATTATTATTTTAAATAAAAGTGCTGAGGCACCTAAAGAAGTTTTCACTTCAAAAATGCCAAGAATTTTTACAAATGCAGAATATGCCTACTATGCATTACGTTCATGGTTTTTGTGGCGGTAATTCCAAGGCGGCAGTTGAAAAGTACCGAACACAATTGCGACATACAAGAAGAAAAGTTCCGAATGCACAAGTTTTTATAGATGTTTTTATAGATCGTCGTTTTTCGAATATGGATTGCACAAATTCAACGAACAGAATCGTAATGTTACAAGGTATAACCAAGAAACAATCGTAACATAAGCAGTCTACCAACTCCATTTATCTCAATCACTTCAACAAGATTATCGGAGGGTTCTTCATTTGCATGCTGTTGAGGGTTTGCTGCCTGAAGACGCTCAAAAGCGCCTACAATTTTGTAGATCCATTTTAGATTCAACAGAAATAAATCCACAATTTTTGCAAAGATTTTATGGACAGACGAATCTAATTGCACAAGAGCTGGTGTTGTCTATTACCTCAACCTTCATGTTTGGAGTGTGGCCAATCCTCGATATATCAGACATACTTCGTTTTAGCAGCAATTCAGTTTAAATATGTGGATAGGTGTGAAGATAGGATAGGAATAAATGCGAATTTATTTCATGGCATTCTGGAATACAATCTTTACGATGTGCTTGAAGACGTTCCTTTAAATTGACGCCAAGAAAACTGGACGCAGACGGATGGTGCTCCTGCGCATTACGGTAGGCGACTACAATAGTTGTTGAATGAATATAAAATTATCATCGCCGATGCATTGGAGGTCTGCCCAACAGCGACCCAATTATAAGAATTCTGTGCGACGAACCAGTGGCTTGGCCACCAAGCTCTCCATAACTGAATCCTTGGATTATTTTGTTTGGGGTCACCTAAAAGAAATTGTGTATGATGCACCACTAAATACCCGCGAGGTACTTCAAAGAATAATAAAAGCTTATGATGAAGAAAAAATAATCCATTTTAATTAACAGCTGCAGTTAATAAACTAATTTGTCGATGCCAAAAGTATATTAAGGTTGGTGAAATGCACTTTGAGCATTTATGAAATTTTGCTATATTCTGTATTCTTTTGTAAATATTCATTAATCATTTAACGCTTACGATGCTTTGTCCTTAATGCTGTACGATGCTTTGTCCCGATGCTGTATTTTGTTAAATGTTGATCATTTTGCTGTATTTTTTGCTATATTTTCTGTATATATGATACAATGACACTAATTTATTGTGAATGAAACAAAAAAAAATGGGTGCGTGTGCTTATGACCACACGATAGAAGTGAAAAGTTCTAATTTTCGAATTTTAAAATATATACTGTAACCGTCCGCCTGTATTACCACAAACATTTTTCATTTGCATGTACTACAGAAGCTCCTACATTTCTACAAAAAATGCACGTAGGCCCTTTTTTGGTTTTAAATTTCATCGCTGATTCTAGTTCACTCTCAGAACTTGTGGTATCTGTGGTGGAAGAGTGGGCCATTTTTGTTTGAGAACTGACAGTAAGGAAATAAGCCAACAAATCTTTACTCTATTAAACTTGCGTTCTGTTTGCCCCTTCAAATGTTCATAGAAATATTACGTTCCTAAGAACGATGGAAAGCGTAGTTAACCCAATGCTTGATGTAAATCTATTTTACTTCACTTCAGTCTTAATAGTAAAAGAAATATTTGTATCTGAAAAGGTACCCATTAAAAGCAATCAATCATTTTTTGTAGTTTTATTGTACGATACCTACAGGCTCCTTATAATCTAATATAGGGGAATGTGTTGTACCTTGGGCCAATTTTTTTTTAAGCATTGTATTTTTCACATTACTTGCTTTTAATGAGGCAATTATTCATGAATAATTTCCTAGGAGTCTTATGATTCAGTTTTTGTCGTCAATATATTCACATTAGTCCATTTGGCTATTAGAAAAAGTTAAAGAAAAAAAATATGATTTGGTCCAAGGTACAACCCCGTGTCTTACCTTGGACCAGACAGGCTTGTACCTTAGTCCAATTAGAAAAGAAGTTAAACTTAGAAAGGATTTTCAGTTTTACTGAATTTTGGGTATTAATATATAAATAGCTGTATTACATTCGTATTTATTGAATATTATATGCACTAAAATCAACTGGAAATGAAAACTGGCCTTCTTGTCTTTTTGATGAACCCACTGAAGTAGGTGGAGGAAGATGAAGTGCCACATCATCATTGTTTATAAAGGAAATATCTTCATCGCTTGGAATGAAATTATTTCTAGAAATTGTTATTCCAGGTATCTTCTTATAAAATTTTACCTCAAAACCGTCTTCCACTATCTTGACTACCTTGGCTACATAATATCTTTTCGTCTTTTTCGATGCTAGTTCTACTAAAATAAAGTCTTCCTCATTTATCGATCGTTCATCCATTTTTTCAAATTCGGCTTCCTCTCTAATGCTATTAAAAAAATTTGCTGGATCGTCATCTGATGAAGAATCATTAAATTTCAAATTTTCTATACATTCATCTTCACTACTGTCTTCTTTGGTAATTTTTTTTATGATTTTTTATGATTTTATTATTTGATTTATATCCTTCGATATCTTTTTTTATGGGAGTATCAGTTAAAATCCCAGTTTTCCCTTTGATACGCTTCCTACCTACTTCCTTCCTTGCACCCGCCTTTGGGAATGGCCGTATTACTTGTGGCGAAACTAAACCATCTTCACTTTTAGACGGCTCTACCACTATTTGCTCGCATTCCATCGTTTCATTAACTGAATGACTAGCAACAGCAGTGGCTGGCTCTCCTAGTTCACCTTTTTCTTGAGGACCATCGCTCACATACGAGGAGAGAAACTCTTCATCGCCAAACACATGTTGGTTAAAAGGCCAAATTCCGGTAACCGAAAAACCCTTCACAATATTGCTCATAGTAAAAGCTTTTAAATAGGCTACTCCAACTATTTCCGATACGTCATAGATGCTGGTAGGCTTTCCTGGATTGTTAGTAAGCCACTGGTTTGATGCTTGGTTATAAAATGTTTTGTATGGTCCAAATACAGTTCGGTCGAGTGGTTGTAACTTGTGAGAGGTATGAGGCGGCATGGTTAGCAGTACGATCCCATTCTCCTTTGCCAAATTGATTGCGGCGATCGAGATGTGTGACTCATGATTGTCCATAATCAAAAGCACTTTATGTTCAATAGTTGGCTTAACATGAAATATAAAATGCTTCAAATAATCTACAAATAGATTTTCATTTATCCACCCCGAAGGATTTGCTCCCCCAATAGCTCCAGGTGGAGCGCCCTTTACCATATGCTCTTTGAAGTGTACTCTTGGGAATATGAGAATTGGAGGAACCTGATTTCCAACAGCATTTATAGCCGTGACCATAGTAACATTTACGCCTCGTTCCCCTGATGTAACGCTGCCTATTTGTTTTTGACCTCGTGGAGCAAGAATTTTAGGAGGAACGTGCACCGTCGTATTGCCAGTTTCATCCAGGTTATATATATTTTTTGGATCAAATTTATAGCGATCATAAACACTTCTCAGGTTTTTAAAAAATTCGCCTACATTATTTTTTTTAAACGCAGGAGCACGTGCAAGACTGGTGGCTTCTGGTTTTCTCAAAGACACTTCCTGATGTCTCGAAAGAAACTGGCGGATCCACTCCCTACCACCTTTTTGATCTCTAATCCACGCATCTGGTAAGTTCCTCTTATTAGCAATGGAAAATTCAAACGCTAACTTTTGGAGTTCGCCTTTCGAAAGACCATAATGTAATTTTGCAGCTGTTTTTATGTAATCTACTAAAAGTTTCTCCTCTTCATCTGAAAATATTCTCCTGTATGTGATATTAGATCTGTAAATGAACGTGTCTTCCCCAGTATTTCTATGAATTTTCAAATGCCTAAGCAAAGTTGTTTTTGAAACTCTATTATTTTCTGCAGCCTGACATATAGAATATTTTCGTAGAAGAACATCTTCCACAGCATTTTTCAAATGGTCTTTTACAACTGGTGGACGATTTTTACCAGTCTTACTTCGTGGCATGTTCTACAGATTAAAGAAAATTCTTTTATTATTGAATTATTTATTACTATATATTAACTTGCATGTACCTTGGACCAGTCCATGGTACAAACATTTTGTCGGTCCAAGGTACACGTTTGACAGATCAGCCACATAACGACTTTAAATTATTTAAGGTTATGTTCTGAGTTTGAAAGGTTATGCAGCTTAAAAGAGTAAGAAATAAGTGACTTATCCGTAAAAAAATGTGGATTTATTTTAAGGAATGTTCGTGTAGCACTCTAATGAAAACACAAAAACTATTTACTTTCTCAACCGAAAAACACTAAACGTTTGTGGTTCGAAAACGACTGACGGAATTTCACAAAGAATAGGACGTAACGATATCTAGTGCGAATGTTGACTATACGTAGTTACGTAGGTATAGTAGAAATCTGCAATATCTTTATAGTGCCAGAAATTTTGCGACTGGTCCAAGGTACAATCGGTCCAAGGTACAACACATTCCCCTACTCCACAATTAGAAATTTGTTTTGCGTTTTTATTTCCGCAGCGGATTTTGTAGATGTGATGTTTGGCTTCTTGGTTGTTGAAGGGTGTATGAAGGACGTACATTACTCAGTGATACGTCTCTTCTTTGCAAGTTTGCACACATCTTCAGTTTTGGTGCTGTTTTCAGGACATGTGTCAAAATTTTTTGAATTTGCTAATTTTACGGATTTGACAGAGTTTTGGGCGTGTATCGATGCCACACTGACGAAGGCGATTGTATACACTGTTTCTATCACAATAAGGGTCTTTGAAATGCTTTAAAAGCGCGCTTTTTCTCTTAGTCACGAATATTATTAAATATCTCAAAACCGAAGCAAAATATCGCCAGAGTACAAGTGACAGAAAAGTTACAAAATGCACTTGTTTCATGAAATAGCTATTTATGTAACCAGTTGGGAAAAGTACTATTTTGTGTAAGAGCAGATTTCTGCGGAACGAGCGCTAGCGAGTTAGGAATAGGAATATGACCAAACCCTTTCGAAATAACAACATAAATGTTCTACCTAAGTCAATGATAATGGTGGTGTAAAAACTGTGTCCTTATAATATGTGTTTAACTTTCTAATATGGGAACAAGGCAAGAACCGGAGAACATAAAATACTTAGCCAAAGAAGTGGTGAAAGAATGCTGCAATTATAAGGTATTTATGGACAGTTTCGCTGATAAATTTGTAACAGTAATAATGAAAAAGATCTCTGAGGAACTTCATAAACAAATTCAATTAATGCAAATGCATAACACTGAAGAAACTAATTACATAAATTCAAAAATCGAGTCATTGGAGGTAAAACTAAATAAAATGGAAAACAAGAACCAAGAACTAAAACAAAAAATATGCGATATCGAAAATAATAGCACCAATTTAATACAGGGGTGGAGACCATAAATATTGTCAACAAAATTAATGACATAGAATCTAAGTTATCCGAATTGAGATTTTTTGGCATACGAGAAGAAAATAAAGAAAATTTACAGGCGAAATTGATGTATATATTTAGCCTTAAACTAGGTATAAACTATAAACGATTGTCAAGTGGAAACTTGTTACCCAAATAGAACTCTCAAGGAGAAAATGAAATAGCCAAGACCGATCATTGTTAAATTTACCTCCGTTGCTGACCGTAATGTTGTATTATACCTACAACAAAAAGAAGCTGAAAGGTACCAAAATAGTAATAGAAAACGGAAGAACTAATTAAACAAAGATATGAGCTCCTGAGGCAAGCGAAGAAAGAATTTGGCAAACAAAGTATCTGGACTAAGGCTGGAAAGATTTGTACGCTGCTAAACAACATAATTTACTCAATGGTGAATTTAGAAGACAGGAAATATCTTAAAAGTTAAAGTAGGAGCTTTAATAATTAATCATTTATATATTATACGTATTTACGGGTATAATCTTGTTGATTTGTAATTAGTAATTAATTTCTCTATTTACAAATAGTATATACGTATAATTAATAGATCAATCGACTTACCTGAAGGAAGGTTGATCCAAATTATGAGTTTGGTCGGTTCGAAGAATTACTACTTGTAGTCACAATTTATCGCGGCGCTAGCTCGAACTTCAAAGTAAAAACGTAAAAACGCAAAATCTTTAAGACTTTTAAAGACTAACTACCTAGATATTGAACAACAATGTACCTATGTGCTTTTTTATTTGTCAATCATCTGGGTGAAAATACAGTAATATGCCTATTATATTTACCACAGCCTATATTGAGTGGTTGTGTATTTATTTACTGTTAAAATGCTTCTAGTGCTAGCCGGTGGTGTTAGCTAAATATAATTTTTAGTGTATCTGCATTGTATATTGTCTTGCCTATATACTTACAAAAAAAAGTAATTGAAAACGAGCTATATTAGGTATATGGGACGTATTACCTACCCACTGTTTTACTTGCATACTTGCATCGATTTGTTATCCGCCAAAAAAGTATTCCATATGCTTATGCGTTAGTTAACAAAGTTATGTAGGAATAAGACGCCTTCAAGACCTAAAAGTTACCACATTAATATTTCCTGAAATACTCTCGAATTATTCTTAAGTATCTACCCCAAGAAACATTGGATGGTCCATTATGCCGAAACTAGAAGCCCGCAGAGTAATAGGTTTTTGACAACGTAGCAGTACAAAATTTAGATCTCTCTTTATACCAACATCACATTTGTACCACTCACTGGCATAGATCGTAGTGCCTATACCCATACTCTAACACGTACAAATCATAAAATAACTGTTTTTAGAATACTGTTTTAGAACTATTTTACCTCGTTTTTCAACCGTTGTCCCGCAAAACAATCGAGCATCAGTCCCATAAACCAGCCCATGCCGACAAGAAATGGTGGATACGATTCCTAAAAACGTTTAAGAAATCATAATAATTACTAGGCATACGTATTATTAAATATTGCAAAATCTGCCACAACAATTAGTTTCAAGTTTCCTCGATTACTAGCACCAATTTCCACCGATGTGAATAATTCAAAGTCAAAAAGTATTTGCAAAATATGTCACCCACTAACGAAAATCCTAAAATAATTTATCATAAGTTAGCAAAAATGTAAAAACCATTAGCTTGTCTCATTTCAAAGGCTTGATATGACCAGATCCCTTGAGCTGATATGCTCAGTTACAGAGATACTTACTGACAAAAGCCCAAATATCCCAATTCCCAGTATAGGAGCAGTAAAAGCCACATGTGTGAACAGAAACATACCAAACGACTGGCTCACTTTGCTCTCCAAACTGAAATCAAACCCGTTACCTTTTATATAGGAATTCATTTCAGATACTTACTCTAAAACAGCAATGTGGTGCCTCACAGCTAAATTGAACTTTTCTCTGCGAATCTGATGGTTTTCTTCAGCTATAGCATCGAGAAATAAATGTTTTACATGGTGCATTCGAACTACGATATGCTCCACAGTCTCTAATACGGTCCAGCTCAATACGCCTGTACCCGCGTATGCAAATTCTATCGCTAGGAACTGTAAAAATACTTGTAGATATTCTAGAGATAAGTAGTTGATAGCGAACGGGGTCCACGTGTAAGACAGTAGGCCGCATACCTCGTTTGTGTTGTTGCTAGCTTCGATTTCGAATGAGATGAAAATTAGTATCATTATTTCTAAATAGATTAAATGGTATTTTGACGCTTGGTTATAAAAACGGTTGCATTTATCAAAGTTCCTCGGTTTATCGAACTGGTCGAAATTCGATAGGATCATATACATCTTTGCAGCAGATTTGTGCCTGAGGAAAAACGAGCTCATCACGATGAGGGACACCGGCATAGACACCATGTAGGTCAAGTCAGCCGGTAAGCAAACGAAAATGTCTTCTAGAAAAGTTGCCTACCTGTAAACTTTTATAGATATAGGTACAAATATGTATACCTACGTACTTTGAATGCTCTTAAAGAAATGTAGAAAGCTGCCAATTAAGACAGCTAAAGAAGGTAGAACCGCAATTAGGAATTTTATGATATATGAACGTCCAGGATTCATTTCCATATTTATTGCTGGAAATACACAGAAAAGACGTACTATTTTCAAAGTAGTTGTAAGACAGATGATATCTTTTAGCTTAGGTTTATCCATCATCAACATTTTTTATGAATTTACGTAGATAATTGAGAATGGTTTTCACAATTTCAGACGATTAGAATTCACCTGAGAATGCATCTGTTTGAAGAAAAGCGTTGATTGAAGGTAATAAATATCCTTCACTCAAATATATATCATATTGCCAGGGGTGGCATATCTACAAGACAACAATTTTTGTAACTTTTGTAATTATTAATTTTTTACTTCCTGGAATTGTGTTATAACTAGTGTACTACACTAGTACACTTACCTGTGTACAGTGAACATTTCTATAATAATAATTATAATAATAAAGAGCATTTAATGGCCACACCATATATCCTGAGTCCAGCTCTGCCCTCCTTTCAGGGTGCCCAAGCAGTATTTACTAATAGCTGCATAATTGAAACATTTGTAGCTAGACAACTTTCAAAGCAATAATTTAGCAATTATTGTAACTAGCGATTGCCTACCTTCATTAAAATAACAGGTTGAGTACAAATTTCTAAGGACGACAAGCAGCGGATTAGGCAAAAACACTAGGTATACACTTATATTTGCTTTAGGCATAAGTAATAACAGTGTTTAACAATCACATAATTAGGGAAAACTGATTTCCAAGCATGAAATATGGATATGTGATTGATTTGGTTACTGCAACGCATTTTCGACTTCATTATTAGGGTGTCTACACAACCGCCACGCGCGGCGGTTGTTTTTAATACTTTCCTTTCGCAAAACAAATAGATGACCGACCGCGCAGAAATTTCAGTTGAAATTGTAGTATCTTCGAAAATTAAGTTTCAATACAAAATACAAATGTAAGTCGGGATAATCTAAAAATTTGGATAATGAATTTAATTTGGGAAATCTGTGTATTGGCTTGATGAAAAGGACATTTTGAAGCAGAAAAGGCTAACAGGTCATTTCCTTAGAAAAAAGGATTTTCCATTAAAAAAAATGTCATGTGGCTTTCCAAATCACTAAAAAACTGAAGTAAAAGAGTTCCGATGCCCAACTATTATAAATTTCTCCTTATGCTTGAAAAAGAAATAACTGAATACATCACAAAATCACTGTAAATCAATTTGCAGCCACAAAAAGCCATATATCTCTTCATATTGTATCACATGTTTGCTTTTTGCTCATCAAAATGAAGATTCCTCACCTTGCAGGCTCTCACAGGCGCTTGGTAACATTCCTATGTTGACCCTTTAGTTATTTTATAATTTTTCAGGGCCAGTAGTGATTTATCTACTGTCAAGTGACTGTCAAGAACCAGGTTCCATAGCAGTAGTGATAAGACACCACCTCTCTGTTACAGCCTCTCGCAACAAATCCTCTTATGACAGTGTCTCCTGCACTGACTTGTACCGCTCTTTTCGAGAGCTTTTTGGATCTCCAGCTACCAGCTACCCACAATATAAGGAATATTCCTGTGACGGGGCTGCTGTAATTTTAGGAAAGGTGGTAATTAATTTAAAAACATTCCACTTTTTTGACATGTTTACTTTCTCAATTTTTACTTGGCGATAATGGCAGGTACGGGGATCAAATACTGGCATTTTTGACGAATATAAAAGGGAACATAACTTTCTAAGACCATTAGAGCCGAGAATTTTTTTTACATAAAAATCTGGAAGGCACAAGACAAGAAGAAGGTACACTCGTTGTAGAGCCCTGAGTTTCACACACGTTAATGTTCAATACTTATCTATATTTTCCATAAAAAAATACTACGATAGGAATCATTGATTTTTAATATAAGAAATTGAATACTTAATAAAGTGAAGCGTGAGGACGCACCAACGATTATAGATTAAACAGGATTGCTTATCCCCATAAGCGCAACGTTAGACATATCTCGTAGGCCCCCACCACGCTTTTGACGTCAGCGGATACGTACGGCGTAGGTTCATTGCCTCACCGGTGTATTTCCCGGCGTTTGTGTAGTGTGTCATTTCTACATTAACATCATGCCTAGAGAAGCCTAGCATCAATTTGGAATCGACCGTTGGCGCAAAAAGATGCCGGCCGAACTTAACCGCTGACGTCAGATCTTGTCTAACAACACGTGGCCGATAAGCAATCCTGTATCCTGTTAGTCTATAAAGGCGCCGTTACACGGCGTGGGGAGTGCCACGCCTGGAGTGTGGCGTGCGGAGTGACACATCAATTCGCAATTTGGCGATCGCGATTACACGACCTTCAGACTGACAAGTTTCTCGCCACGCGAGCGCGTGGCTTCTTTTTCGTTTCAACATGTCCGTTCGTCGAAAACGGATGCTCGGTTGTGCAGCAGCTTGCTATATTTTGTTGGACAATGATGATCTGATAAAATTTTGTTGGATTCGCATCCAGGAATCATGTACAGCATTTCTATCTTTGTGCTCATTGTGCTTCGGGTTCCAAATTATTGGTTCTTGCTCGTATAGGCATAAAAATTCTGATATTGCTTGGTTTGACCACGGCATGTGGTCACTTAGCTTAGCTAAATATCTACTGAATTTGGTTAATTTTTAAAATTTACGGGCGAAGACTCCGCGCCGTGTAACTGTATACGCATGCCAGTCCACTTCGCGCGCTACGCGGCTTTGAAGTGTGCAAAGTTTACCGCCAATCGACGGGACCCAGCACGCCACGCCACGCCACGCCAGCACAATTATACGGCGTGTGGCGCGACAGTTTTCACTCCAGGCGTGGCAGTCCCCACGCCGTGTAACGTCGCCTTAATCCTTGCGGACGCACAGCGTAGCAGCTGGAACGGTCAGTGGCGTGGGGGAGAGAAAACTGAATTCGCGCATTCAAAATGACTCGCGCTTGCAAAATCTTCAGTATCTCGGCTTTCGGAACACGATCAACAAAAATCCTTTTGTATTTAATCTGGGGTAGGGTAGCTGGACAAGATAGACACGAATATCATATCTATTTTTGGCTTGGAAGCTAAATGGAGCTGCGAAGTGTGGGGACAAAGGGACCAGGGTAGTTCGACGAATCTGGTAAACTCGAAAATCACAGAGTAGTGTGTCATTGTGAAAACTTTGAAACTGTTACTAATATTCAAGACAATGACGAAGATTCTTTCAATGATTTTAACTTGATTCTTCACGAAAATGTAGTGGTAAAAAAGATAGTTAATCGGAAGATTATCCAGCGAAGAGAAGAAGAATGTGTTAATATACATTTTATAGTAATGATTTTGTATAGGTAGATATACCTAATACACAGATATTTGCATGATGAAATAATTGTTTAAATAAATTACATTCGTGGTAATAGATAAATCTTGTGGTAATAGAAAATCATAATTAAAATGTCGAAGAAAGTAAAGAAAATTGGAAAGTAAAAATTAGCTATTCGCGACGCTAACGCTTCTAAGGCTATTTTTGGAGGATTTATTGTAGGTGATCCGGAAGCTGCGATACTGAAGATTTTGAAAGCGCGAGTCATTTTGAATGCGCGAAGTCAATTTTCAGCACATCCCCCACTCCGCTGCCCGCTACAACGCTGCGCATCCGCACGCTTCACTTTTCTAATACCAAAAATCTTATTGTAGGATTTTTTTAACGAAAATATGATATTTAACATTAATGTGTGTCAAACTCAGGACTACGTTTATTTCGCCTTCCAGATTTTTTTGCAAAAAAAATATCGTTCGTAGAAAAATATTTTTTTTTCAAATTCGTGAAAAAATACCAATATTTGATTCCCATATATGCCATTTCCGCCAAATAAAAATTCAGAATGACAAACATGTAGAAAAAAGGTGCAATGTTCTCAGATTAATTTTCTGACCCTTGAAATAAAATAAATCAAACTGTTCAACAGGGTGATAGCGCAACTCTTCAAGAACAAAATTACCGCTTACTCGATGCTCTAGCACCACCTCCCGAGAAGATATAGCGGAATTAAGAGAGCATCTTTTCCTCGAAAAATCGTATTCAATATTTTTTATTTTTCAAAACAGTTTTGTTAGCTTGCCATGAGCTACTACCCCGACATAGTATGTAGTAGATATAATATAGTCGATTTAATGATAGAAAATCTAATTCGATATTTGGCATTCTATTTTTAGTAACCTATTTTTTCTGCAAAATTATGTTGGCTATGAATAGACTAATAGATTCCTGTTTGAGTGTATTTAGTTGTAATTTACCTAGATAGTGGTAAACAGGTTTATACCTGTATTTATACTGAAAGTTAAAACGAAAACACTTACATGTGGTAAATCATGTTCTTCAGCTTGCATATTAATATTAGTGTCTCTGTCACAATAGTTATGATCCATGGGGAAAAAGAAATATAATAAAGCACAAGACCAATATTTTAAGACACACTATTTGAATAAACAAAAGTCAACACAGAAAAACAGAACCAACACGGACAACAAGTCTGGTTATGCGTTATGCCAAAGAACACCGTTCTCTGGTTAATAACCAGAGAACATATGTGCATAACCAGTGGTTATGCTATGTGTATGAGTTCGCGGTATAGCCGTTAAAAATTGGTGGCGCTTTTGAGAAATGATTATTTTAGTTTATTATTTTTTATGGGTTGGTGTTGATGTCAAAAATATTGCTGTCAAATCCGATTTTCCATCGTTAAATCAACTTTACCCCGAGTAACAAGTATGGGAACGATATAGTTATTGGATTCTATAGAACCCGATTTCTAGCAATATTTTCGATATCACTCGAAAAGTACGAAAAATATCGAAAAGAAGCGTTTTGATAGGTTTTTTTAAAATGTACTACTTTCTCATTTAACTTTTTTCGTTAAAAGCTATAGTTTTTTACAAGTTTTTCGTAACTACGTATTTTTTAGGTTAGCAATTCAGGCGCGAGTTATAAGAAATATTAATATTTTTTCCAATACACCCATATTTTTTTTATCCAGCTAGGAATTTCGGCAAATTTAACATTGGGCCATGACAGAATGTTTGGACTATTAGTATAGTATAATATGGCACCCAGATATATTGTAAAAACTCAGGGGCGCATTAAACAATAATTAATTAAGTGATTATTTCATATTCTACAAAATTTTATGAATTCTCCAACTCTGCAGTCCATATAGGGAATCTGCCACTGATTGTGTACCAATTGCTTGAGAAGTACTAAATAATTCATCATAAATGTATTCTCAAATTTATTATAAAACTCAACTTTTTACCAAAGCGTTTATGTTGTTACGATGCAACCTATTTGCCTCTAAAAACCTTGTGAGTGACCCGAGTATTGTCGACTGCATATCAGAAGATCAAGGATATGACTATTTTCATTCTCTTTAGTAGCAAAATCACCTGCGGACTTTTTCTAATAAAATATTAAAATGGTTCGCTCTACTAAAATAGAAAAATTAACAAACATTAAAATTAATAAAAACCAAAAAGTTACAATAATTTCTTTATTTATTATTCATATACACGTGAATGATACCCATAAAAAAAATAGCACAAAATTAATATGTGCCTACACTTCTATTTACCAAATCTAAAGATAATACTGATATAGTTAACAACCGCACTAGCGACAGTAATGTGGTACTTCCACCCTTTGTTTCTTACGCGCATTCATCCCATCAAAGAACTCCTTGATGTCCTCCTCACGGACAATTTTTTTATTTTCAGCAAACTTTTTCAAGTATTCCCCAAGGTGCTCTTTCAGATCGTTGTATCCAGCAATACAATCAACTAGCTGAACACGGTTTAAAGAATTCATGAAGTCCCTATCGTGGTTTTCAACAATTTCCTTAGCCTTGGCCTTGCCCTTTTCCTCGTATAAATGCACTGGGTCCTCAGAGTCTAAGAGGAAGGCCACATCTTCGTTCTCATACATCTTTAGACATTCATCGCATGTACACAGATCTTTCCGCCAATTAATCTGAAAACAATGTCAGTCAGGTGGGCCTAAAATGCCAAAAACTAAGCATTTGCACTATTAATGTTAAAAAATATTAATTTCCCTATAAAAATTCGCATTCAACAGCTCATACCAACAAAGTTCATACTTTTTGGAGATACTACAATATTACAATCTACAATATAGCAAAAATTACTTACATCACTCCAAAACTTTGCACACGTTTTCGGAGACTTGTCCTTTGGCTTTCTACAATCACTAGTGTCATCTTTATTAGCTTCAGCATCATCAGCGCCTTCCACATCCACATTTGAGTAGCCTGCTTCCTCTATCTTATTTTCCTCCGACACGTGTGAACTTTTATTCAAACAGAACTGGTCGTAATGCAACAAAAACTCATGTTTTGTCACACAAGGCTCACAAATCATTTCTGAAAACAGTCGTATCACTAAAATCCCTTACAGGATTCCTGAAACTCACCAGAAAAATTGTTAGACGGAACTTCCGTACCCAAATGCCTTGTGTGGTACCAATCCTCGCAAATAATACATTGAATCATCTCATCTGGAAGGGGGTCCTCAGGGTCTGGGTAAGGCCGATGACAAACACAGTACATTCCAGAAAAATTTTGATTATAACTGTTTAAATCATTAACATCGTTCTTCTCGTTAAATAAATTGCACTGCAGATTAGGAAATTTGCTGTTGCCGCAGTCACAACGAAAATTTCGCTTGGTGTACAATTCAACTAGCTCATGACCGTCATGGCAATGGTAACTGCAGGCTAGGCAGATACCAGCACCTCTTTCTGGATCATCGCGGGCCTCAGGAATGCATGTCAGGCAAGAATATAATGCCTGTCTTTTCAAATACCCCTACAACAACAAAAAATCAGCTATTATATCTGTAACCATATTGTACGAATTAGTAATTACTGAAACGGTCATTATACAAGTCCCAATAATAAAATTGTTTAGAAGATGTTTAGAATTTGTGTCATTATAAACTGTGTACCCAGTCACACACAAGACCTACCTCTAAATAGGAGCATGTTTTGTCGTTAGCAGCTCCAAGAACAGCTGCCGTATTTTCGATTAGTTCATCCTCCAACTCCAGTACATCATTCAGAGTTAAGGTTATGCCTGCATCAGAGTCATCCAAATTGTCACCATTGCTGTTGTCGTTTACATCAGTCTCTTCGGACATCTTTATTCCGTTTGAGATCTGTAATGTACTTGTACCACAGCTTATACTAATAATTTGGAAAAAATATCACAAATACATGTACAGCTACCGTTAACTTAACCCACCGTTTGTCAGAAGAAGAAAGCGGATCGGAGTAAGCTTGCCGACGCAGATAAATACAGGAAACTGAGAAAACGACGTTTACTTAAATTGCGCCAAAAGTAGAGGAGATTTAGAATTTTGGGTTGGTGTGACTGTTAATGGTAAAACTGTCAGAGCAAAACACTGGATGTTCTGTGGCAACCACAGACAAGATCACAGACTACGGCAAGACATACCCAACAATTATAGACAGGGAAGGATAGTTCAGAGACGCTGTTTTATCGGTTGTGGGCGTGGCTAAGCGTAGCCAGTTGATGATGTAGTTATCTGACCAGAATTTAAATCTTTATATGGAAAAGGTGCCAAGGGGTTCAATATTTATAGTTTTTACGTATAATTTTACAAGCAAATTTGGTTTTCGGTACTGCGTATCGAGTGTGTATAGTATAATATTCCTAATTATACTTTATTATTAAAAATAATTGTTGCAGTCCATATAAAATAAATGTCTATATATAAAACTATAAAAAATTCCCGTGTTTGAGATTACTCGGAAAAAATTCTTTTCACTTAGAAATAATGGGTGTTTTCAATAATTTGTGTTTTTAATAAGTAAAAGAAGATAAATTTTATCGTTATATATTATTTGCCACTATGTGAGTAATTAATATGTTTGAAATAAAATAATTTTGTTTTTATATCGGTTTTAATATGATATACCTATCTGTGATAATTTTTGAAAAATTTCTATTTCTTTTATCTTGTCGCTCCTCTCTTGCTAACCCGACACTCATATTTGGTGCCTTTCCTGGCAAATGTTATGTCGGAACATAATATTTGTAAATTAAAGTAGGTACTGTATAACAGGGCAAAATCTCAAAAAGTTTTCATTTCGCTCCGTTTCAAGGTACCTAATTTTTTTTACTAAGGTATAATCGAGGGTATAATATTAGGTACCTACCTAAAAGTTCACTTTGTAAGTCCCATTCATAATCATTTTTAGTAAAATGATCTGAACAAATGGCCCCTGTAGTTAGATTAAATTTGTCCTCACGTTTCCAACATACTATCCATTGCCCCAGAATAGTTTTTGAAACAGTCTTTTCCTTTCGGAAATGAATGGTATCTTCATTAGTGACTATTGACTTTTGTCATCACTTTGCTATTATTACAGCCACATACTGAACACCTTCTTCCAGGCAGGCATGTTGTATGTATAGCTACAGCCACTAGAAATATTAAAGAATAGTAATATTTATATTTAATTCCCGTAATTATTTACGAGAAAACTTACAATCACTTGCAATATATCTATCCTGAACTCCTTACGGAATATCAATAAAAATTGTCTATAGTCCAATAGAAAAAGTACATACAGTCACACAGAAATCACAAAATTAACATACACAACACACAAAATCACTTATCACAACGATTAATTAAAAGCCAGGAAACTTAATTAAAACACGAACTATTTGCACAGCTTGACAGCTAATGAACGGTTTTTGGTCAGTGGGTGACGTCACACATACACGCCTCGATTCGTTTACAAGGCTAACACAGGGTCTTATGGGAGTAAACTATCCTTCTCTTTACGGTTCTTGAGACATACCTACTGGCATTGACATAATCAATGAAAAGCACAGACACAGACCGAAAAATCAGACAAGTGATTAGCGTATATTTTGTTATACTCCTATCACTCCATCTACATCTCCAGTTTCTTATGCTTTTAGAGCAGCATTCAAAAATTTCATTTAAAAAAATCAACCATTTCTCTAAATTCTAAGTATAAGTTTACTTTGCTGAAAATTTACAGTCTGTCCGACCCACTGCTCCAAGACCGATAATCCAAGTGATAATCAGAGCAGGACAATGAGAGATATAGAGAGCAGGACAATGAGTTTTGACGAGTGCGCATCCTTATTTCTTGATATGCTGAGGGAGAGCATAGACCCCATTATTGACCGTTTGTGTACTTGTGTGACTTGAGTTTATGTTGTCTTTCGTGATGCCTCCACGACTCAGCCCCAGCCAATATGATACTTCTGTGAGGCGACGCTAGTAAACACCGCAGGGTTTAAACTATGCGCATTATTCAACTAATAATTAGAGCGGTAGTACTTCGCTCGATAAAGCGTATGGCTTGTATGCTGTAGGTTTAGAGTTCGAAACCCACAGGTTCTGTTTTTTTTTCTATTTAATCACATACTTAAACATACGCCGATGTACAATCGGCCTCAACACAAAGTCACCAGTAAATCGGATACTCTCTTTCAGGCATCAGCGTAGTCAGATTTGTTTAGAAAGGGAAGGCGTATGGGGCCGGAGACATTGCGCTGGTGTCGACATGGTATAAATAAGGTCTACCAGACCAGCTTTATCACAGGATAATACAGCAAAAATATACTTCGCGTAATCTTGATGCTATACTGTAACACAAGTCTGCGGCCAATTCGAAAGTCCTGCGAAACGCTCAAAAAAAGTTGACTGGGTACATGTTATAGTACCCATATACTAATTTCTCCATATCTCTGCATGTTTGTCTATAGGACTATATAATAGACAGTGAGGATAGCTTATCTGCCTCGATTCGTTAGACAAATTTGAACCAGTCGTGAAATTCTCGCTCATCTATGTAATAAAATATGTGTGTTTCAACAATTAAGGTGTTCTGACATAATTTTAATATAGGTACCTATGTTATAAAACCACTAAACTGTATTTTATTTATTTAATTAGAGCTCTATAGAAAATATTAGCATTATATTTTTTATGGAAATATTATTGGATCTAGGGAAGATTTCATAGGGTTTCAGGGATAATTTATTACAAAAGGTTGGTTAGCCTGGTGCGCATGTATATTGAGGTTAGGTTTTTGTTATTTATTTAATTTTACAAAAAAAGAAGTAGTCATACCGTATATAATAGTTATTCATGCAACAAATGCAAAAAATAAATGTTAATTGCACGCGATGTGAAATTGTCCAACGAGGCCGTCAGGCTGAGTGAAAATTAGAAAAAATCTTGTATGAAACACGTTCGGACTATTTTCACTATTTTCCCAACTGGTTACATACATTCCACGTTCACGTAAAAACCAAAAAATTTTTAATATAGGTGGCATTAATGCCATGACATTAGGTGACATGATCTTTATGTCAAAACGTAGCATGACAGATGCGTGCAATAAAAATTGTATTGCCCTAGTGCAATAAAGAACCAGTTTTTGCATTAAACATAGGTCAATAAAGTTTTGTTTTTTGCATGAACGTAGAAAAATATATTAATCTATGGTAGTCATAGTACATAGATTAATATATTATATATGTCATAGTACATAGTAGCAATGATCTTGGTCATAATAATATATTAATCTATGGACATGATAGAGGACAATCATAATTATTATTTTCGTGTAAAACTTATTTTACCAAGTGTCTTGTAAACCACCATAGCAGAAAGTTCCTACTTCTGTGCTAGTATGCTAGCACCATACTCTTGTACACCTTAGTGTGGGTACAAAAATTCTAATAAAATAATAGTGATTATTTAAAGTTTATAATTATCTATATTTATTTGGGAATGTATCATAGTATCATGTATTTTACTAGTATGTCAATAGATTAGTAATTGAAATCATCATATGATTCTAGTCATGTGATTTTAAGGCTTTTTAATTTGGTGTAGCAATCTATTTTGGAATTTCATAGTCATAGCAATAAAAGCAAAAATACTAAAATAGTTATTCATCCTTATCATCTTTAAGTATAATAAGGGATGTAAGAATGTATATTTATATACAATGCATACAATGAATTTTTTTTCAGTTTTTCTGGTGCAGAACAAACTAGCATTCAAAGTTTCAAAGTGGACAATTAACGAGAATTTTCAAAAAATTCTAGATTTTTAGCGATTCCAATTCATACTGTGCTATAAATAACATTTAATACACTAATAAGAACTCGTAACTAATGGTACATCTCACTTGCTACTATCATAGCAGGCAAGTATTTTACACAAAGAATGGACTTAGCATAAACGTAAGGTCCAGAGATTTCTTCCCGTGTCCAAAATAGATAAAACCATGCCAAGGAGTGCGTAGGTAATGGAAAAATATAAATCCTGGCCAGTAGATCGATTTTAATACAACCATATCCTCAGCGGGGGTTATCTGTATCATCCAACACCCATCTGGTATATCCATATCTAAGGGGTCCAAAAAGTCCATAGCATAATTGTAATCATCTCTAGTGAGTAAATTAGTATTATATTTCCTCGTAGGTGGTCTAAAGTGAAGGAATGAGATAATTTCTCTGGCTTCCAAGGTTGAAAGGCCTTCGAAACTTAAGTTTTCTACAATTACACCATCTGTTCGTCTGAATAAAGCACCACGAGGTATAACAGCAGCCTCATTTGTTATGAGATGGATCGTTGTAGCCAATCGATCTTCTTCTTTTAGCTTTTTTACTTGAGGGCGCTTTCGTTTCTCCGGTATCAGTGTTTCGTCTTTTTCTATTAAAATGTCGATCATTAAGGCTGGGTCACCTAGATCGAATTAAAATAGATGTATGCCAACAATGTTTATCAATGATATGCTATTGTCAAGCTAAATGTGTCAATTTTCATTATCAACATGTATTGTATATGTATTAACTGAAATAGGTACTAAGATATGCTTTGTTAAATTACCTTGAAATTTCGTTGTTGCTAGAGGTGTCAGCTGGATTCCATTCTTAGTAGGTTGCGGTAGCAGCCCCCAAGTATCACAATTCCTAGAATAATAGTAAATTCTACCAAGGAGTGCATCGCTGGTATAACCATAGGCTACGTAGTAGTCTTTTTCACAGCCAAATATTTTCCCCCAAAAAAACACTTTCCTGAAATGGTTCTCATTCTGTAACAGTAACAGGGAATTATGGAGTACCAGGCTTTCTTCAGTGCTTATCACATGCCCAAAGTGGCCTGCAGTATCTAAACTCCCTAGTATTGAATTCAGTTCCATACTATCAAAATGACAGTCGCTGACAGATCTGATTTTTGCAATTTTTTATAGGATAAGGGTGCATTTGTTAAAGGGATTGATTGTTTTAAATATAAATAACCTTTAACAATAAACAACACTTAATACTAGTTAGTTACACAACACTATATAGTTGCTGTTAGACGTTTCATCATAGTTTGATTTTGATAGTGATGCATTGCAAAGTTGTTTAAGAAGGGTAGTTTTTTAAAGAGCAGCAAATAAAGCTGTAAAATGTGGGTAGATTATTTAAATGTGGCGCCAAGTGGATGTCAAAAATAACTGGCCGTAAGGGGTCGCTTCGGTTCGCACGTTCAGGCTGCGTGAGCGTGACATTTTGCAAAGTGCAAAGCGCAACGTAGGTGAATGTGAAAATATTTTTATTGTTCCTTATACTTTTGTTGATTTTCCGCCCATATTTTACCTGTATCGAGTGTATCGTACGTTTTAAACATGGATATGTGATAAGGCAGGCACAAGGTGAGGCAAAACAGTGATCGATGATGTCAAATTTCACAACACAAATTTTTCCAGTTATTTGCGTATAAAAAGTGTGCACAAATTCTTTGTCAGCATGAATGTCATAATTCCCACATATTAAAATAGTTTTTTTTCGTTTACCCGTGAACATTTCCCAGTGTCTTTCTCGAGGATTTCAGAAAAAATCGCGAGTGGGTGGTAATCTCAAATACACCGTTACTATTGATTGACTTGACGGCGAGAGAAAATATGTTGTTAACAAATCTCTTTATATCTTCTATAACAACATTTTTTTTCGAATTGTAGAAACTTTGGGGGCTCGAAACCAACGGGCATTGCCATCGTCAGGTTGAAAGGTCACACTTAAAGGTAAGTTTTTGTTTATTTATCCACCTTGCTCTGTAGATTGCCATCTTCCGTGTTCCAATTTTTACGAAACCAGCAAGATTACTGTACTTAAGAGTAGAAACAATAAAGTACATAAGTAGGTTGGCAATGCGTAATGAAATAACTACTGCTTATTTTAGTCCAAATTAACTAAAATTGCGTGTAACAATAGGTACCTTTTTAAACAATCACCAGTGAAATCCACACTTAGGTGTTATAAAAAAGAAAATGCTGCACACGAAACAAACATGGTAATATGTTCTGTTATTGTTTAAACAAATTACTAACATGTTCGTATCTCGGTATTTACCGACTAAAAAAATATAAACCTGATAACCAAACCTGATAATCAAACACTAAACTGGATAACTTACAACAGTATTTATACCTACGTATTTCCGATTATTTCTCTATAAAATTGAAAGGGTGTTGCAGTCATTATTCTACAAATAGGTAGGATAGATACATAAATTTCTTGTATTTCTAGTTAATTTCTAGAACAATGTTTAGCTAATTATTTACATTTACCTGAGGTAAATGTAAATAAACATTGTTCTAGAATGTCTCTTAAATCTCATTAATCGCACCGCAAAGTGGTACGTAGGTAGCTACCTATGTGAATTATATTACTGTAACTATTTGTATTAAGAAGGTACCTAGGTACTCCGCAATCGGTTTTTGAATACTAAATTAACATCAGTCATCATGATCATTCCATAATTCTCGATGCAGCCTTACATATTTGAATCGTAGTAGTCGATTATTGTTAATTCTGTGATTATACTTCATTGGTAGCAGCTGAGTTTGTATACATATTTTTCTAGTGACTAGGTAGGTAATTTGAAAAGTTTTATTCTATTTGCGTACCGTACCTATACCAATTATGTACCATGTAAATAGATCACGAAACGATGTTTCCGAGTAGTTTCAGCAAACTTACCTACGTGAATCGAAAATCGAATTGTGAGTTAAGAGAATTTAAAATTACCGAGTCACTATCAAAGTATCTGATATTGATGGGCTAGGTATTTATAGACGTTTTAATATTGTATAAAATGTGAATTATCTGCATATGAATCCATATTATTTATCGATTATGCCATTACAATGCCTCGGTACCTTGATTGTTAATGTTCAATCCTTGATAGATAAATATGATTGTCAAGTGTTGAATCATTAATTTGCCTGATGTTCTCTATTAGTGTAATCACATGCATTTTGCAACATTGCGACATTTGAATCCCGAGGGTTGAGTTTCTGTTGGTAAAGCTTTAAATAAACAAAGCAATATTGTGTTTACTGTTTTGGTACGTAGGTACTAAAATTCGGTTTTATTTTTCTATGCGGTTTTAAGGTTTTTGTTTATGTACCTACTATCTACCTCTAAATTCCGCGGTAATTTCGTTAAAAATATTCCGTTGCAAATTGCAAATAGGGAGGTACCCCTATTATAGTTACCTAATACTTAGGTACTTTGTGTTTTGCCAAGTACGGAGGTACCTACTTACTCTCAACACCTTATGGAGTTAATTAAACGCCAAGAGTATTTTTAACCTTTTTTCTTTGGCAACGTGTCTACTAGTGTCCTTAAATAGTTTATAGGGTGTTCCTAGTTTGCTGACCGGTTTTATTTATTGCCAGAAATTTAATGTAGATGAACTGGGGCAAATATTTTCTATAATTTATTACTGCCGCGTCATTTATAACTGCTTCCTACGCGCATTTTTTTGCCAGTGACAATAAATTAAATAGGTATTTAGGCTCGTGCTCCTTAAGCACCCCCTAGACTCTAGGGGGTGCCTTAGACGGTCAATATTTTTGATCAATATGCATTGGTCATTATATTGAAGGTCTCATCAATACCCTTTAACGTAGCTTCAATGTAGCTCTATGAATACGATGACTAGACATTTTTACTTTGGCTGTTGGTTGTGTTTGGAAAATTGGCGATCAGTTGTTATTTTTATTACCTTTATTACCTATTTTTCCAATATCAAGCAATGGTGTCCCATAATAGAGATTTAGCTTTTCTTACCTTTACTTTGGCTGTATGTGAAATGAAAAAAAGGAAGTAAAAAAGACAAAAGGCGCTGGTCGAAGGAATGGTACCTACAAGCTGAGAGATCGTTCTACACACGAACGTTTGCTGAACAACCTACGAACTACCTACCTTCGAATCACAGATTTTTCATCTAACGTATCTCAAAATAACAGACTAATAGGACATTATAGTAATTAAGGTACCGAGGGTGTTATAAAGGATAAAGGATAATAACGCACCGAGGTCGGCAGTGTACTTCCCTAGGGACTCTGGCCCGAGGGAATGTACGTCGCTTACGTCGTACATCTATTAGGTAAAAAAAATTATTCAAAATTGCAAAAATAAAAAATAAAGTCAAAATCAAAATTGTTTGTAAACGCATTGCATAGCAACGCATTTAATTTTTATTGACGGTAATAAAAGTGATTTGTAATTAGTATTTTAGAATTGATTTATTTATGGTTATAAATTTATAATACCAGAGGGCGTTATACATATTCATAACGCCTAAGAGCATTATTTTTCATCAACTGTATCTCAAAATAGGGTTGTTATTTCAAAATAATATACTAGTAGGACATTAAAGAAATTGATGCTGTATCAACGATTTTTTTCATAGCTATCTGCTTCTTAAAATAATCGTTTGACTAAACTTTACACTTAACACAGGCGAATCACGATAAAGTGTAATTAATTAAGAGCAAAACAAAATTATGTTCAGACTCTGATTTTTCACTGACGTCGGCCATTACGTAGGTGCGCACACTTCGATATCTGAAACAAAAATGATGCAAAATGCGAATATTGATCAATTTACCTCATAAACGTCAATATTAGCATCGATATAGCTTCATCAATACACTTCAATATAAATTTCTATCAATATCCTTCAATACGCTCTCCGAAACGATCAATAGGTATAGGTATAGGCTTTCTATACGTATTGATCAGTGCATATTGACCATCTAGAATCTAGGGGGTGCTTTAGTCAAAGAATACTATACTCTTGAACGCTCTTGATCAGCCAAGGAAACCTCCCTTAGAAACTTACGTTGTCGGATCAACATAAGTTGATCCGACGCTCAACTATTTTTATTGAACCTAACATTATCACATGTTTTGGTCTATATAATAATACTAGGTATATAAAATAATATAATATAGCTACAGTTCGTACAATATGTATGTATAGTTGAACGACCGGCAACCCTGACCTACACGATGTTTTTCATTGGCGTAGACATTTTTTTTCTTAGGGGGGTGAAAGTAGAAGGTTTTTATATGCATATTTTCAACACCACAGCTGATATTGAATGCAAGTTTCCACACCACTCATGAAGTATTGCTTTCAGCGCGTTACCATTTTTTAGTGGGTGGTTCGCCAGTATTCATATTTCCCACAAGTAACAAAAATAAATATGTACAAAACAGCTAAGTAGTCGAGAAAAATAAACTTTAAAACGGAAAAATAAAATGCTTGCGAAATGAAATACTTGCGATTGAAATACAATTATATTTATTGTGTAAGTAGGTATCTACCTAATCTACCAAATCGTTAACACTCAACAAAGACAAAGATTATTAACAGACAAGCTTTGACAAAGATCAGAGCTTGTTTGTTAATAGGTACCTACATAACTAAACCGAGACTAAATTCAACACATTTTTAAAAATCATTTCAAATGCAATACATACCTACCTACCAGCTTCTCATCGCAAAGCGATTTCCAATACACACACTTTTTACAGCCAATCAAAATTAGAAACTGACCGTGAGGTATTTTACAGTCATTGAAAATTTTCCTTTCTTTTGTGGCTAGGTAGGTACACGGTTATAATTTTATAAACAGTCTATAGAACTTTTAATTTTGCTCACTGATGTAAATTATTAATTTGTGATCTAGGATGGTGGTAAGTACCTACATAAAAATAAAGTCAATGGACAATAGGTACCTACTTATGTAATAAACCAGACAGCGTTTTCAGTTTTGTAAATCCCAATAAAAAACCTAACTTATATCGTTGCATTTAGCAACGTTGCATTTATAACCTAGCGGCCTCAAGCACTGGAATATTTTAGATAAAATTATTTGAGAAATGTCTTGTAGTGGAGGATGTAATAGGTACCTACCTACCTTAGCAGACGTCAGTACCTACTTCGAGCAGCCCATAAATCAACTTTTTTTTGTTAAAGGCGGCTCTGCTCTAACACCCACTATCAATTTTTGCCGTCAAATAATATTTTCCTTAATTTTTTTTAACATGCCTATCATATCTCGTAAATAAAGCGAGGTCTGGTGGAAATCTACGTTTTTCAGGTTTCATACGAAACGAACAAACATGTTTGCTAACCGCCATACTCTTTTATTTCAACTCTCGTAGCGATGTATACCTACATAGGTAGGTATATAAATAATATATTAGAAATTCCCGCGAACACGCCACTGTAAGATATGCGAACCTGATCCTATTCGATCCGAGAATCCGATCCCGATCCGAGAGATACGATTCCAATAAGTTAAAAAGAGATATACTGCTCGAATATTCGTTATTGGAAAGGTCGTGGATCGGCGTTGCCGCTTTTAACTATAAAAATAGATGTTTACGTAATTGTCATATTTAAAGTAGACGAAAATAAATGTAAACACGTAACATCTTGCCTATAATATATTATTGTGTGCACAATTATTATTTAATAACATTCATAAATAATATATACAACTTTAATATAGTATTGTGGATTTTGATATTTTAATTGAATACTGAGAAAATTGAGAATTACATGTGGCAACTGCGCGGTATCTTATATGGGGTCAGTTAACTATACATACGTATTGAATGAACTGTATATTATAGACCGATAGCTAGTGACAGATTTTCAGACGTGACTTTACCCAGTTTTTAGAGCATATTATCATATACATATTCTGATGATAATTTGAAAATAAATGATAAATTAAAGAATCATCCCGGGTTCTTCATATATATTATCTTCATATATTATCCTAGCACACCATGTAATACTTACACTGTAATACTAGGCGGGGATTTTATATGTATATTTTTACCGTCTAACAGGGGTTCATAAAGGCACACATTAAACAGAGAAATTAGTGAAAGTACAGTACAGTTGGCTTACCTATAAATAATGTGACTACTGGATAGGGCTGGAACCTTTGATGTAACTGTAACACTCGAAGTAGTTTCCACAAACACCAAAACACTTTCACTTCGCTCGACTCGCGTTTCGCCAACCAAGTTGGCATCATCCGGAGACGATTAAAACTGTTTTAATCATCACAACAGTTTTAATCGTCTCCGGATGATGCCAACTTGGTTGGCGAAACGCGCGTCGAGCGAAGTGAAAGTGTTTTGGTGTTTGTGGAAACTACTCCGAGTGTTATAAATAATGTGGGCTAAAATAAAGCATAGTGGTTTAATCGTTGATTGAAGGGTTTAGTGTTATCTTTGGTATGCCATTATTTTTCAATCCATTATTTTGGTATAACGGACATCTAAAATCTAAATATAAATTTTAATCTTAAAAATAAATAACTTTTCAATAGCAAAGATTAATAAAGGCTAATTCTAATACCAGTATGGAAACTTAACAGTTTGTGTTTCCAGGTACTAGAAAACGCAAAAAGTACTAATAATAAATAAGGTATTAATTTTTAAAATTAGAACATTTTGTAATGCTGTATTGCATATTGAGTCCCAAGCGACTCAATATCTATATTTCGGGCCCCTTGGGGTAGTATTTTTTGTCAAAATTAATAATCAGGATGGCGGACATTTTTGCCGTTTATTATAGTCCCAATCGACTTAAAATCGGTGTTTTGGGGTCGACGATCACGATTTTTTTTTTTGCGAAATAAATGTTCAAGATGGCGGACATTTTTGCCGTTTATCATCAGAATCAACTCAAAATCGGTGTTCCAGGAAGTCGCTGATCACGAATTTTTTGTCCAAATGAATATTCAAGTAGGCGGGCATTTTTGCAATTTATCGTCATACCAACTCAAAATCGGTGTCAGGGGAATTTTTGCTGTCACGATTCACGAATATTTTGTCAAAATATATATTCAAGATGGCCACTCGAAGATGGGGGACAATTTTGCCATTGTGGGGCGATTCGGCTTAAAATCGGTATCATGAAAGTTTTGAGGCTGCCATCACAATTTTTTTGCCAAAATAAATTTTCAAAACGTCGGATTAAATAATATGACGGACGTTTTCGTCATTTACATTCTCATATCTCGGTGTTTTCGGATTCCATTTTTTATGTGGCAGAGGAAGTAGGTATTCCAAATGGCGACTCTTAAAATTTTTCCATTTACGCTACGGTCTGGTTAGACTCAAAATCTTTCCCTGATTTCTTTAGAGTAGCATATCACCTAGCATATCATGAATTTTTTATCATAACAAATATATTATATATTTCTTGCCATTTTGTTGACATTTCCTTTTTTACGTTCTTCTATTGAGTATTATTTCTGGTACTAAACCCAAATGTTAAATATTTTACCGATAATTAAGTAAATAAGTCATTATTATCACACAAGACTCTGCGGAGCGACGGCACCCTCGCAGGCCCCCATGCGCTGTTGGCATGGGACATGGGTGTAACTGGAATAGTAAAGATTTAACTATTCATTTCGGGCCCTTTTATACTAGGTGGCATTAAGTGAAATGTGGTTTTCTGTTGTGTTAAATTTAAGTCACTAAGTTCACTGTGTTAGCGTATATATAGTATTATTTGTTATTAGATAATCAAGCGATATGGAGAATTATTGCAAAATTCACTCTAATCTAATGACATGCCAAAATATTTCACACTGTTAAGTACTTGTCAAATTTATTTCACATCCAAACAGGCCTAGCCGGCCTGTTTGGATAATAAAGGATAATAAATTCGCAAATAACATTAAACTGAGCGAGTAATAATAATTATTACCGTGAGTGAGTAATCATAAACACAAGTAAATTAAAGCAAAAACAATAAAATATGTAAAGTATCTACCTAACTGACCCCTTAAAAAATTTATTGTCTCAATCACACGAACTAATTCGTCAACACTAGGTACTAAATTCAATCAATGCTGGGCTAAAACCTCATAAACCACAAATAATGAAAAATAGGTGTGAATTGCACTGTGAAACTACCTCAAATCATTCAGGATCGACAATTTTTATTAGACTATTTATTTCCTTATAAGATTGTATACAGAAATTGAAGCTGGTCCTGAAAGAGTTGACGACGCCTGCTAAAACATCGGCGGGCGTAAACACGAATTATGTTTGTGGCTTGGCTAAAAAACAATAGGTTCAAACAATGTCTCATAGAGCACCAGCACCTACCTACTGGTACTCTATGAGCACCTGCTCTACTCCATGCTATCAGAATATGCATATAATAATAGCCTCTAAAAGGCATACTGGGTAAAATCACGTCTGAAAATCTGTCACTATCTCCCGGTCTATTATTTATCTTCACAATGCAGATGCAACACCTACAACACTGCTACACACTAATAAAAACGAAAAAATTACCAAAATACGGTAAAATATAAAAAAACCGCTAAAATATAATCCAAAATATTAGATGAAATGATAGTCAAAACCTCGAAAGTAATAAGCAGGGATACATATTTTATCAAAATTTTGCTTGCTTCGTTAAAATGGCGATATTGCCTGCCAAAATCAGTTTCAAATAAAGAAAAATTCAAAAGAAATTCAATCATTTAGAACCTAAAATTGGGCTTTTGTTTTCACCACTCAACATTAATACTACCAAAGATAATGCAAACTAATTATCTTTGCTAAATACCACGAATAATTTCAACAATTACCTACTTTGGTATATATATATTTGCTTTAAAATAACGAAAAATATTTTATACCAATGTGGTATAAGCGTAGAAGTGTCGGTATGTACTTGTACTTGATAAAATGTAGGTATTAGCTAGGTATGTTATCTATCTTCCTTATAGCGACACACTCCACAGTTAATTATTAAAATTAATTAACGTTAATGTTCAAAGACTGATGTGATTTGTCTTAGGGGACTTGTTTATGTACATTTTAGTAGAATGACTTTTAAATAACTTTTATAACTTAGTCATTACCTACTTATTGCCTGGTATTCCTGGTAAGTACCAAAGTACCTATCCAGGATCTGTTTCATGTTTTGGCCTTTGTCAATTCAGCTATAATTTATGCTCATTGTAAAAACCGGTTTCCTGACAACAGATTGATTTGGTCAATTCTCTGTGAACTCTGAGGCAGTATAAGACATGGTCACCGTTAAAGCCATTAGACAAGTTATAATACATGAATTTATGATTAATAGTTATAGCCACGGTGATTCGTTGAACTAATATTTCTAGACGTTTTTGGTATTCGAAGGTCGCGGAGGCCGATGATTTTCGCGGGATTACTAATTACTACGCAGTTTTGTTAAGATTTTTGTCTCGTATTTTCCAATTTGTACCTACCTAATTGATTTTCACGGTTTCATTGCGTTACTGCTTCTATATCATTGCCCAAGAGCAAATATGGTAAACAGGGTAAACTAAGAGAAATGGGGATGGCTTTACTGTCCATAATTTGTAGTCACATCTAGGTAGGTATATACCATATAGGATTTATTGTATAATATTTTTCTTTATCTGAAACCGATTTTGATCGACAATTCTGCTATTTTAGCAAAGGTGTCATGTTTTTATAATAAGAAAACATTCCCTGTTTATCGCGATCGCGGTCTTTAGTGTCATACCTATCATCTGACATTTTGGGATATAGAACAAAACATAGGTATGTGGCAGTGTGACAGTATTACTTAAATAAAAATAGTTGAGCATGTGACCAACATACGAGAACTAAGTTCCAAAAGTGACAATTTAGTTAGGTTAACAAACGGTCATACGGTAGCTAATGCCATTATAACCCTTGAGAATTTACAGGAATTTGTAAGTGGGTCCTGAAAATGGCATTCTGCTCGTAGGCCTATCAGACAAAAACTTTTTACTTATTTTGGCATTTCGCGATGCTTTTTACCACCGTTAGTTATTTGTGCCACGTAATTTGCATGTACCTAGTTTGGTTCGACCAGTGGCTCTCTCACCAAAAACAACCGAAGGTGTTCCCAATTTAGAATAATCCCAAGTTTCAAGTTGTAATAAGTATATAATTTGCTAGTCGATCTCGAAGGGCATGGGCTACGGGTCCGCTTTTCAATATGTAACGATTTGAAATATTTACGGTTTCTGGTTGAAAACATCGCTGAAGGTCCATAGAAAGTTGTGCCTTGTTTGGTTAGCAGTTGGTTCTGGATACCCAAATAGAGTGATAGGTACCCAAATCCAGTGAAATGGTTCTTCATACACAAAAGCACAAGCTGTCAGTAGGTGCTGCATACATGTTAACTGATATTTCTGTTTTATTTGGGGTACCTATTCAAATTCAAATTTTCCTAGCATTCTTAAGGTATTGGGAGATATTTTATTAATAATTAATTAATCCGTTTTAAGCGGCACAGGGGTTTGTGCGTTTTCTGTCAATAATTTGTTTTTGTGCATTTTTCGTTTAATTACAGTTTGAGATACCTATATAGGACGGACTATAAATAGACATAAATTGTATTCAACTGTTTTCCCACAATCATATCCTTGATAGCATCATTAAAAATACCTATAAAAGACACAACGATATTTATATAAGCATTTGAGCCCCGGCCCCGGCGATCTGTGCACTAGCCGAAACAAAACATTATGTTCCTTGAGAGTCAACTTTTCACAACGCCCCAAAGCACAACACAATAGACGCTTTAATTACCTATAGGTTTTTGCGGGTTCAGCGCACGACGGACACACTCCTTTATTCCCACTCAACCGTGACCGGTTTCCTCAAATTGTAATTACCCGCGATCTCGAATCAAATCGAAATAAATGGATGTGATAGTGATACGTCCCGGTAAAAGTTTCTCATTTCCTCAGTCGATTTCGACATAAATCGGTCGAATGCCGCGTTATCGTTATGTATCTCACTTTGGCCGGCAGATGGCGTGTGCCATTATTACATTATTTACAGAGCATGCAGTTTCTGCATAGCCCCCTTCTCTTTTCCTGAGGGTCGAGCCTGTCATGTTTCAAATAGTCATGGCAAATAAATCTAAAATGGAACGAGATGTGGAAAATCGTTTTCTAGTCTCTCGTTTACTCGTCCTATCAGCTAGATTGATATAATTTATTGCGAACAGAACAATAACATATTTTAAATATTTTTATAAGTGCACCTTCTGCTGATAGCGTTATCTGGCATTTAGGTATCACGGGTAACGTGCTTTATGTAGATCAGTGAGCCAAATAATGGATTAAATGGGATTTTAAACTGCTTTGGATTCTGGATAGACGGAAATAGATACGCGATACGCGCCTTTGTTTAGAACGCCAGGGTCAAGGCACCATGCATTTTGAGCGGTAGAAAATAGCTGTGGAAATTTTATCAGTCTTAAAAGATCTCAATTTTCTAGGCGAATTAAAATTACTTTAACTAATCTTAGTTGCCAGAACTAGTTGAGCTTCATGTAACGAAGCTTACTTACCGCTGTTCGTAACTAGTGCAAAAGAATTATCCACATGATGCGCCACATTCAATGCAGGAATGAAGGAAACCTGGAAAACCTCATTGGATAGATATTGCGGAAAAATGATTCAAAATTTACTTTGCACCAGTGGGGAATTTAACCAACTGCTGCTAGGCGATCGAGCCGCAGAGCTAGACCGCTCGCTACCACTATTTTTATTCCACTCGACTACAACACTTTATTCCACCTATTTTGAAGTTTGAACTTAAAATTATATCAGAAAAATAATATTTTATAGCACTAGAAAATTCGACCATGCGAGTTTTCCGCTATTTTAGGTCCCTGGTATCAGCTGTTTTTAACCCGGCCTTTTTACATTTTAACCCGGACATCTAGGATCACTTCTACTTAAGTTTCAGATCATTATTTATTAATAAATATAAATAATAAATCAAGTAAAATCACAACATATGTGTCTCGACCTCCATTTTGGATACAAAAAAAACACGTTCAAGAACTGGCTCACAGAACACCAGCACCGCACCTGCCGGGGCCCACCGATTCTGCGTTTTCCTTTTCTTTCCCAGATTAAGCAAATAAAAATATTTTTGGGTCGGTTACTCATAAAGGTTCAGTCTAGAAGCCATGTTCACTTTTTTTATTAATTAGGTGACAAAAATAAAAAATTTAGTGTATAATAGCTTATACACAAATTCAACTTTCCTCTACACATTTCTAAAATTTCAGAGCATGAAAAAGTTATTGATGTTAGAAAATAGCAATAAATTCGATGATAAGACGCCTGATGATAGGTGCTGCCATTTATCAACGGATTTGAATATCCTAAAATAAACATTAAACGCACAGTTTCTTCACTACTAAGAACCGTCTTGACTAAATACCTCAACCAGCGCTGCCGCCATCAGATTTTTTAAGGCCTAGTGATTGTGAGACTTACAAAATATGATTTTAAAACATAGAAAACAGCTAACAAATATTTAAAAAACGTTCAATATGCAGTATTTACACTGGTTTCTTTTCCTAGATGGCTGATCCAGATCCAGAGACACTGCTGGAATGGCTGAACAGCGGGCTGGGGGATGAGAGAGACATGCAGCTCATCGCCCTGGAGCAGCTGTGCATGCTGCTGCTGATGTCCGACAATGTGGATCGCTGCTTTGAGAGTTGCCCACCACGTACCTTCCTACCGGCGCTGTGCCGCATCTTCCTGGATGAGCAGGCGCCAGAGACTGTTTTAGAGGTTACAGCTCGTGCGATAACGTATTACCTGGACGTATCTGCCGAATGCACCAAGAGAGTAGTTGCCATTGAGGGTGCTGTAAAGGCTATTTGCAACCGACTTGTGGTAGTTGAACTGTCGTCGAGGACCAGTAAGGATTTAGCCGAGCAATGTGTAAAGGTGAAAATAAAACAATTTATAGATATCAATATAAACAGAATACTGAATGCTATATTATTTTACGATTGTTATGGTACTACATACTACTACTATCGTGGGTTTTGTAATTATTTATTGCCATGGAAAAATATAGATTCCCTTGGCTGTGTGCCATGCTATGCCGGACCTGACCTTGATATCTCAAGCAGGGTTGGGTTGTTTTAAAACAAACATTTTAAAACAGTGTTTTAAAACATGTTTAAAACATTTAAAAAAAACACATGCGTTTTAAAACATTTGTTTAAAACACTGTTTTTTTCAGTGCAGTTTTAAAACAAAAAAATATTTTAATAAGTAAACCCAGCAGAGAATTTTAACTCAGAATTTATATTTCTCAACGAAAAACGATATAAAGTTTATATAAGACAAAAAAAAACTAAAAGTAAAAGTAGGTTGGTAACATAAATTTTCTATTATTCATTTCTATTAAAGTGCTGAAATACTGCCACCAGTTTAGAACTTTTTTCCGATCCCAATCTGTTCCTTAATTTGGAACGAACTATTCCAAACGTAGAAAATAATCTTTCTACTCCTGCTGATGAAGCCACCGTAGAAAACAGCTGATTTGTCAAACTTGATAATTCTGCTGATATAAATTGCTTCTGTGATTTCCACCATGTTAAGGAACTGATATTTTTCACCATGTTCTCATCAAATAGATATTCTTTGAACGGTGGGGCTTTTGCCCGAAAAGATAAAATTTCTGGCATAACTTGCGAGTGATAGTCAGAAACAAATTGCAGAGCTTTATGGACCTCTTCATCGCTCAATTTTGTACCTCTATATTCGGGGTCTAATAAGTAGGCTAAAAAATGAGAGTCCGTCATTGCCATATTGTAGCGAGCTTTAACAGAATTCAGTTCTTTTTGACTACTTGCACCCGCAGGTGTTGCTTCGTTCTCAAAATATTCAAGCACATCTTTCCAGATATCAGTTGCATCGGAAATGGTACAAGTATTACTTTGACATTTGTCTAGAGCTACTGCAATAACTTTTAATTTTGCTAAATAGTCTTGAGAATTCATTTTCATATTAAGGTCTTCAACTTTTGCGATGATTGCCTTATCAAACGTTAATCTATTTTCAGTGCATATTTTGCTTAAAATGTGCCAATTTGATAGGTAGGACTCCAGACAATCTGCCAAAGTATTCCAGTGCACATCTGATGGAAGTACCAACATTGTACCACCAGCTTGCCTATATTTCGCGGCTGGAATATGTGTATTTCTGAAATATTTGACAATTTTTTTGATGTGGTCTGCAATCCCAGGTATTTCGATATCGTGGGCAAGTAAATTGAAGATATGTGAGGAACATCCGTAATGTAAGAATATCATTATTAAGTAATTCGTCTGACTCCTTTCGTTGAAATCCTTACATTTTTTAATTGATTCAATCGACAGTTTTTTTAGATATTCAAAGTCATGGCTGTTATCTTCTGTATTTATGGTGTCGATTAGATAAACTTTACCACTTTGCACATTTGTTACTACCGTGCAAACGACTGGCTCCCTGTGCACATTTGACCAGCCGTCTAAAGACATGCATACGTCTTTTCCGTTCAATTCCGCTTTGGCTTCCGATAAAGTAAGTTCAAATACTTCTTCAAGAAGTTGCGTACTTAACCTTTTTCTCGTGGGTGGAGTATAGCCTGGACGCAGTTGTGCGCAGAGTTTTTTGAATTGCGGCTGTTCAACGTGATTAAATGGCGTGTTTGTGGCAAAAAAGTACGTCGCTACTTGAAGATCAATTTTTTTTACTTCCTGGGGGGTTGTTCTTACAAGAAAGCTATCAAGGCTGCGATGACTATTTTCAACATTCGATTTTAGTGAAGACAATTTAGATTTGGTTGATTTAGTTTTAGGATAAGAATGTGTGCTCGGATGTGTGACACTACCACTTTGTGATGTACCTAATTAAAACAATTTGATAGCTATTTTAATTTCGTATTTTTATACATTTTACTTACTTGCACCTCCACAATCAGGCAATTCCTGCATGCTATGATCCTCTCCATCGGAATCGGAACTTCCGGAATTAGTTATAGTTATTTCCATCTGCTCCTGATCGTTGTTTTCTCGCAGCGAATTATCTGCACACACGCACTTTTCATGGTGTTTTTTCATCCTTGCTACTAATATAGGTAATTGTTTTTTACACTTTTTACATTCAGCCTTAGCTACAGCTTTAGGCCGGCCCGCCGAATCTGTGCGATCAGTATTCACTTTTATTTGATTGTAATTTATCCAAATAGGATCTTTTTTTCGCCCCTGACTACTCATAATCCCAAATTTTGAATACAAATAACAGTCAAAAAGTAAACCGTGCTGGAAGAAGGCTGATTATTCACTGATATATTTATAACGCAAAATTTACGAAGTTATCTACATGTGCGCACTTCAGCTACCTGCTTGTTGCTAATAAAAAAAACAAAGGTCTACGCGTGCAGCTTATCCTAAGGGGGTGTTTGTATTCTTACAAAAAGTTCTTTTGACGGCCGCCGCTCGGCTCGCAAATGCTCACAAATAACCAGTCTTTTTTATTACCTACTTAGGTAAAATTTATCACATCGCATATTATGAATTATGAGGTTGAAGAATATTAACATCCATAGTAAAGAGCCGTAATAACAATAATAATTCTTACTGCTGAATTTTTACTAGTCAGTTTTAAAACAATGTTTAAAACGTTTTATTTGTTTTAAAACACTATTTTTTTTTCAAGAAAAAAAACTGTTTTAAAACAATAAAAACTGTTTTAAATTAAAAAAAACTGTTTTTTTGTTTTTTTCAAAAAAAACATTTTTTTTCCCAACCCTGATCTCAAGCATCTCATTTTTCTGTTTAATCTGCACACTTGGGCAGGTAGCTGTCCGGGAGTGTAAAAAGAATTATTCTGGCCGCAATCAATGAATGGCGTATGGTTTGAAAAATGACCTTTAATTTTTTTCCTCAAGGTATTAGAATTAATCTGCACCAGAGAGGCAGGCGCCGTGTTCGATGCTAGCGGCCTGAGCTGCATCCTACCATTCATCCGAGACAATGGTCAGCGTGTCCACAAGGACACCCTCCATTCCGCTATGGCTGTCGTGTCAAGACTTTGCACCAAGATGGAACCTGCTGACGCACAGCTACCCACGTGCGTTTCAGCGCTGAGCACGCTGCTGAGGCATGAAGATTCACACGTTGCTGACGGTGCCTTGAGATGCTTCGCCTCAGTTGCCGACAGATTTACACGCAGGGGGGTGGATCCCGCACCGTTGGCTCAGCATGGTATGAATAATATTTCTTATTTGTTTTTTTTATCTGCTGCATATGCAGCTTTCTAAATGGAACTGAGGTTTGGTTGTACTAAGACAGATCAACTTGAGATGACTTTTGACCTAAATTTAACGGTCAATTTAGACTGCAATTGAAATGTCGTTAAACTGTGCTCAGTGAAATTTGAAGTGACGCATAACAACCAGCTGATTTATGAAAAATAGCTCTAACGGCAGAGTGTTTTGTGAATGATACTTGACTTTTTTGAGCAGTGCCGAATTTACACTCGGGCCGGAGAGGCCTCCACAAACTCCCGAACAAAAAAATTATAATGAAAATTGTAAAAAAATCATATATTTTCATCCCTTTTCCGTATCTTCAATCAATTCTTAATTATTAACACTTATTTTTCTAATTATGTTTTCTATTAATACGTGTGTGGCTAAGCGGTCTTTGGGAATCCTACACGTGTTTATACAATGCGAGCATATATTAAAGTGGTTTAATTAATAATAATAAAATTTTTATGTGTGCATGCGTAAGACTCATGAATGTACTGACAGGTAATTGGGTATTCTGAACAACACCTCTATTTCTACCTAAAAGCTGGATTATAATCACATCATCTGTTGTACTTCATATTTATCTAGAATAATTTCATTTTGAGGTTACCTGTGACCCGAGCTGTAACCTATAACCTATTACGCTTTATTTAGCTTAATATTTGATGCATATTTTTGAGCAATTTTTATGCCATTTATTGAGTAGGCCTATGGTTCATTTGACCTACTTTTTTTTATTCATGAATTTTATGAAGACATAATTATCTATAAGTAAACCTTGTTTTTGACTTGGTTGTGTTAATCATCTATTGTACTTTATATAGCTAGAAATATTTTGTTGTAAGGTTCACTTCACACTCTTCAAGCTTTCTTTAACCTAAAATTGGATGGCACATTTTTTTTCAATTTTGTTTTTTTTTGGGCGCATTTATGGTCTTGGCAATTTCATGACTAAGTACTACATGGACTCTTGACCTATTTCTATTCACATGTATTTATTTGCACCATATAGTACAGTTTTTCTTTTGGGATTACTTCTCTGTCCAATTTTAGGCAGTCCTAATAAATGTGACGTTCATATGATTTAACCTATTTATATTACGATATATAAACCTATTCACAACAAAAAAAATAAAAATTCAAATAACTCAAAATATCACAACTTATGGATACTAAACTGAACCAATACTAGATGATGCTAACACAAGATGCTCTTATCTGTCGCCATTTATTGACACTTGGAGTATTTTGAGGTAAATCAGCTGTTTTGTTAGAGCTTTTATTCAATTGACTTACCGACGTAATATCAATTCAAAGTTCACACTGTATAGATAATTTTTTAAATGAAAAGTGAAATTTAAAGCAATACGGACATATCTCTAACCTTTTCAGGACTAGTTAACGAATTACTAAGCAGGCTATCAAGCGCTGCTGGCCCGGCAACGGCCAGTGGTACACAAAGTACCCCTGGGAAGGTATCATCTACCAGTAATGCAGCAGGTGCTGCAACTGATTCCAAGGCCAATGCAGCGTCTGTTTCCACTATAATCAGCCTTTTGTCGACACTTTGCAGGGGTTCTCCTACTATTACGCATGTAAGTTTTAATAATTGACGAACATTTACACCTAATAATGGCGACGGGTCTTTTTAGGAGTTGCTACGTTCAGAGTTACTAGATGCTATTGAGAAATCGCTGAAGGGTGATGAACGTTGCGCTTTAGATTCCATGAGACTAGTAGACTTGCTCTTAGTGTTGCTGTTTGAAGGGCGTAGAGCGCTGGGTAAGTCCGGGAGTTCCACTTCTGGACAGTTAATGCCTAGGATACGGCGTATGGACTCTGCGGCAGAAAAATCGCACAGGCAGCTCATTGATTGTATAAGATCTAAGGATACAGACGCTTTAATAGAAGCAATAGAGAACGGTGGGGTAGAAGTAAGTTTCAAATTTTACTGTATTGCTGTGTTGTACGCTAATTTTTTAGGTTAATTTCATGGATGACGTCGGGCAGACACTCTTGAACTGGGCATCTGCTTTCGGTACTCAAGAAATGGTAGAGTACTTGTGCGATAAAGGTGCTGATGTTAATAAAGGCCAACGCAGCTCATCGTTACACTATGCCGCTTGCTTTGGCCGGCCAGCTATAGCCAAAGTACTTTTACGTCATGGTGCTAATCCCGATTTAAGAGACGAAGATGGGAAGACGCCCTTGGATAAAGCGAGGGAACGCGCCGATGAGGGACACAGAGAAGTCGCCGCTATACTGCAGTCGCCCGGCGAATGGATGATTCCAGTGGACAAAGACCGCGCTAGGAAGTCCGAGTGCGAAAGCGAAGATTCCATCGAGCCACGTGGTGATCCCGAAATGGCCCCTGTTTATCTACAGAGACTGCTACCGGTGTTCTGCACTACGTTCCAGTCCACGATGTTGCCCAGCGTTAGAAAATCCAGCTTGGGGTTAATCAGAAAAATGATACATTATATACAGCCAAATTTACTAGGAGAGCTTTGCGCGATGGAATCCAGCCCTAACTTCGGGACGCAAGTGGTCGAGGTGATCGCCACCGTACTGGACAATGAGGTAGGAGACGTTTAAGTTAAGGTACACTTAGGTAAATGTTTTAGTTTGCATAAAAAAATTTCTAGATCTGCTTTAAACAGTATATCACAACGTAATTTTTTTTTAATACGTGTACCATTATTAATTATTAATAAGAATTCAACATACAGAAGGCGACAAAACTATAAATGTTGAGGCAAAATTAACAAAGATTACTATCTATCCACCTTCTTAGGTCCTACGGAGGCCATTTTGAGGTGGATCTGCTGTTTCATTTGAGTTTGAGTGCCCTGTAAATGCCGTGTAGATTTACTCCAATATGGCTTCTGTATGACATGCAATCCGTAATCGATAATCATTTGCATAATTCCTTTGGTAAATTTATTTTTCCTTACAATCTCCTTAGGTTACGAATATGTGAAATCATTTAACACGACATTACACGCGCTATGAGGTACATCCTCACAATATTTGTTTTTATCCGATAAAACTGTAAGCGCTAAAACTACAACCTTTAACGTCTAGGAATGCCTTTAGCAGCGTTGGGAGACACTGACAAAGTTGTACCGCATTTTATGTAGTTAGGATGTTAGTAGTAGCCTAAACTAAGTGACAGTTTACTTGATGTGAGAGATGACTCACTCACTCACACAGTCACGTTTTTTGATAATTTAAACTTGCCTGTCTTTGTTTATATTCTAAATAAGTGTAAACTGATTTATTAATGTTAAATCACTCTTTATCACTTTCTTTTCAAAAAATAAATAACTTATGCGTGATGATGGTACTTGTCAATGTTATTAGTTAAAACGTTCATCACTATAATAATAGCTAGTGCCTGAAACTAATTTGAATATCAGATATTATGTAGTTTTTTTAACTATTTATAGTTAACCAAAATAAATGCATCTATTTGCATCTCATTCTATAAAACCCCAACCTTTAAAATGACGATTTTTACATCATATAATAGAAGGTGATGTACCAAAATAATAAATTATGAGATGAAATTAACACAAAATTCCACCTCCACAAAATCCACCTTGTCCTACAGAATCTAATTTAAAATAGATCCACTGTTTTTGGAGTATCAGAGCCATATAAATCTGGTCTAATATGGCTTCTGTACGACATGCAGAGGTTGATTGACAGTAATTTGTATAATTTCCTTGGTAAACCTCCTATTTTTCCTTAAAATATTTATAGGTTATGAAGATGACCTACAAATATCGAGACGAAATTAGCATATAATGTGTATGTGTCCACCTTTGCATGTCCTACAGAAGTAGGTCTGCCTCCTTATCCTGTGTGACAACAGTTTTTAGGTTATAGAAATATTATTTACAAGTATTACACGTGAAACTACAAATATGAAATTCAACAACATTAATATCCAAAATTCAATAGAACGGTTTTCAAAAATGGTGCAGTCAAGCTACAAATATCTGCTAGTTCTGAACGATTTTGTTTAGCAACATCTCGATTTTTACGAATCACGGATTTGTTTTTACCAAAATTCGACCGATTATTCAAAATCATAATGTCAAAGTCGTCCAGGATTTGTGAATAAGATTTAATATTATACGAAAGGATTTTTTTTGTCTCCTAGTGTTTTTGAGCATGATGGTACTCTCCACTGCTTTTAAAAATCTAGCGGTGAACCAAATAAGCCCCTTTTTGTTTATATGTGGAAAAAATTATTATTATAAGGATCGGTTATAAGTGTTTCCGTTACATTTATGAACAGCAATAACTTCATTGTAAGTTTTGTGCATATTTATTCCATGCACAACAAATTATTGCTTACGCCGACGTTGATGGTTTGATTGTGAGGCGGTTTAGAGCAGATCGAGGTACCAAGAGTATTTTTGGCTGTATAGGGCTTGTTAGTAGGCCTATGTAAGGCAGCGATGCTTGCCTGATATTGGCAAAATTTTCCAGATCAGTTATTGCTGGCCCAGCACTTCTCGTAGCATCGTCGCCGCACCCTTCAGTTTATTTGTACGCTCGATGCGCGCCTATGTGCATGATAGACGTGTTATTCCATACCCCTCTCTGGTCAGTTTATTTGCTTGTTACAACCCCCTAGGGTGTACAGAGCGTCGTTGCTCCGACCATAGTTTGCGGAATAATTTTTTTCCGTTAAAACGTTACCTATCAACACACCTGGATATAGGAGCTTGACGGTCTGTATGCCGTTTAAAGCTTTGCCGCTGTTCTTTTGATTTTTGCACAAATTTTACGTCTCTCATCCACCATTATGAAATGCAAGTGTACCTCACCTGAGGGAAGTTGATTTTTTCTTGTGATATTCATTGTACACTAAGCCATCCAAAATCCTGTTTGTATCGCTTCAGCTTTGTCTGTTGGAAAATTTCTAGTAAAACCGAGTATTTTGTTGGTCTGTAGGAGGACGAGGATGGGCATTCCATCGTTTTGTCGATCATACAAGACCTGATGGCTAAGTCGCAGGATATATTTTTGGATCATTTCGCGCGGCTGGGTATTTTCACTAAGGTGCAGGCCCTCGCTGGCCCACCCGAGAGCCAGGAGAACGAGGAGAATGAACCCACTACTGAAGGTAAGCTAAAAAAATCACAATTTTTTTATTCGCCTCTTTTTTTGTTTTTGTAACCGTTTTGTGCAATAAAGTCAGATTTTTATTATATTTTATTTATTATATATGAATTTATAGATATATTAATTTACTTCAAAGAAATTATGTGTTGCTACAAGTTTACAGTGGTAGTAATTTTATAAACTGTCGGTTTATTAATAGGACGTTCCCTTCGTCTATTCTTTGATACACTTTAATTGTGGACAATTAGGGAGCTACAAAAGTATATAATTATGAAAAGAATTTTTGTTTTATCTGTCATGGATTCATTACTTCCCTAATAGTCTATTCATACTAATAATAATATTCTGGAATAATATATAGGGAAAAATAATATTTTCCCGATTGCTGCTTATCAACGTCAGGGTGTAACGTTTAACCCTAGAATAATAGGTGGGCGCTTCACCTCTAAAAGCCTTCAAAACACACCTTACGGAGATTTTTACCATTTTTTCACTAAATGGTTGCCCCCACAGAAAATTTCATACTTATTTAATATATTATAAAATTCTGAAGTATTAAGGCTGTTGTTACAAAGTTTATTCGAAAAATAGGTAAGCCTAATATAAAAAATATATAACAGGTTATGCCTGTCACATAATTCGAATTATCATTGTACACGTTGCGGAATGACAAATTGGGAATAATTTTTTTATACAGAAACTACAGAAGCGACACAAGTCGAAGACGCCAAGGAGATCCTGCCCGGGAAAGCCTACCACTGGCGTGACTGGTCTGTGTGCCGTGGTAGGGACTGTCTCTACATCTGGTCCGACGCGGCGGCTTTAGAATTGTCCAACGGATCCAATGGTTGGTTCAGGTTTATATTAGACGGCAAACTAGCAACGATGTACTCCAGCGGCTCACCAGAAGGTGGCGCCGACACATCTGGTAAGTTTATTTCCGCCAAACTGCATGATTATTCTACCTTGTTGTGCACCCTAAATCGCCTAACTTACATTTTTTTGGCTTTCCGCCCTCTCGTATAAGCTTTTCATGTAGATATAGATATTCAATCCGTAGGGACCTAAGATAAAACTAGTATTGGAGAGTAGGTGTGCAGCTTGTAGGGTTACATGTTTTTTACACTCCGTTGTACCCGTGTCAGTACCTACAGAGGATTAACTGGGATAATGATAATAGTCAGAAGTAATGGCCAGTCTTTTGAGACTGGCCACAATTGGATTGTATTTGGGCTTATTCCTCATTCTCCAAAGCGCTTCTTTGAGAAGTGTTACCAAACTTTAAAAGCTTAAACCCTTTAAAAAATTCTGCACAAGCTCGCTCTAATTGATATGTAACGGCTGCTGACAAAAATATGTAAATTACTTTTTTATTTTCAATACTTATCCAGCGCCTTGTTTTTTTTTTCGAGATTATGTAATATTAACTATACAAATATATCAAATTATAAAGTTTTAAATTTTGTACTGCAGTATTCTCATAGAACTCATATTTGTATTTAATGTGTTTGTTTCCCTTTTTCTTTTGTTTATATTTGCTGTGTGTAACAGTGATGTTGATTTGTTTGTCTCGAATTTAGGCAAGAGCCGGGCAGCAGATTCACTCACGACTGAAGGTAAGACAGCTTTTTTACTATATTTGCTACCTTAGACGCTTTGCCCTCGATTATGAAGCTTCGTCTCTCAACCTATGGAAAATCCAAATGTTCCTTTTATTCGCTATTTAGTCTGTCATGCCCGCTTGCGTCGGTGCTCTAATACAGTACTTTGAAGCCGGAATTTCTTCGAAACAAGGTTACCATTTGAGATTCGACATTTTTACCACCCTAATCTTGCATTCTCGCCTTGAATTTTGTTTTTTAGAATTTTTGTTGTTAGAATTAACCACTATTTTGTACTAAGGCTGATCAATTCCTCATTATATAGTTTTGCAAAAGTGTACCGTAACGTAATAAATATAACCTTCCTGGTTTTATGTCTCGCGTTTTATTTGCAGAAGTTATTGAAAATTCAAATTAATGACTGATATCCGCAGACTAATCTTTGGTACATCGTTTCCATAGAAATAATATCAGCATTATATTTTCTTTTCTGATAGCATCGAAATTGTCTAAAAAAATGGCAATCAGTCATCGTGTGATGTACTAAAGATTATTACAGCATTAGGCCGCCAAAGGTCATATTGCTTCTCTTGAAATCAGAATAAGAAGACGTCAACCCACGCGTTCCTCCATGTTTTCGATTGGCGATGCCCTCTTCTTAATGGTTCAAGGTGTGATTTACAAAGAGGCAGCTGACGATCATACACAAATATGGCGGAAGGCGTAGGGAGGTGTTATTATACCAATGATAATGTATTTTCATGTCTTCCTCCGGTTATTATTAGGGATTAAAGTGTATACGATGGAAATTGAAACTGTATAAAAACAGCTGGCGAAAACATTGGGCACCTCTTTATTGTACATCGGCTTTATTGTCTGGCACACGGCGCGGTGAACAAAGAGATGATTTACGACGCACCAAACCAATCTATTTATTCTCTTTACACCAGCGCAAGGCCGTAGATAGTTCATCGGGCTGACTTTAAGTTCCAGTAACAAACTCCTGTGCACGTTTTTAACTACTTTTCTAATCTCAGTGCCACTGCTAAATACATAGGACGAAATTTCAAGATAATTGCCGACGGTCCTGTGCTTTAGCACCGACCAGTTTCAATTCCGCTCGAATACACTACAAAGCCCATTGCATATTGACATTGACAATTAAAGAGAAATTTTAAGGTTATGATACAGTAGTTCTTCTGTTGTACATTCTTATTTTTAAAAACAACCATAAAACGTAAGAATTAAATCAAATAAGTAGTGAAAATGTGGAACATTTTACGACTTGATAATTTTAACTTTTGGTTTACAACCGACTAACCTATGCCCAATTGGCGTGTCCCATAGAAAACCGCGGGGAGTTCTTGGAAAAGTTACAACGGGCTCGAGCAGCAGTCAGGTGCACCAATAACTCCATCCCTATACTGACAAAGCCAGGCTTAACGCGACTAGTAGTAGGAAATTGGTCGCTGACGTCTAGAAAGGAAGCAGAAATTCACATTCACAACTGTGACGGTCAACAACAGACTACGATCTTACGGGAAGACCTGCCCGGGTTCATTTTTGAATCGAATAGGGGTACCAAACACTCGTTTATAGCCGAAACTAGTCTAGGTAAGTTTTAGTATTTTATGCAAAAGTTTTTGTAAAAACATGTCAATTTAGGTCCTGAATTCTCTGCTGGCTGGACAACCAAGAAGGGCAAGCGTCTGCGCTCGAAATTGGAAGCGACCAAGATGAAGGTTAAATATTTGGCGCACCAAATCTACGAACAGTACTTCAGAGCTGCGCAAGCGCAGCCTCGCGGTATTGTGGCCAAACTGGGCAACATCGTAGCTCAGATAGAGCGCGCCTGCCAAAAGCAATGCTCGTACGGCAACAATCGCGAAGGGGGTAACTCTTGGAAGGAGATTCTTCACAATGCATTGGATGATTTAACTCAGATACTTCAAGAAGAAGGTGTGGTCTCAGCGTACGAGCTGCACAGTTCCGGTTTGGTTCAGGCCCTTTTGTCTCTATTATCGACAAGCTACTGGGACCAAGGATTAAAGTTGAGCAAAATGAGTAAATTCCAAAAGCAGAGAGTGCAGGTATTCAAGCAGTGTTTTAAGAACAGATTGAACGATGATAACAATTCCATATCAATTCTAGTCCATAAGCTCATAGCCGTGCTGGAGAGCATTGAAAAGTTGCCAGTGTATCTGTACGACACGCCCGGATCAGGCTACGGCTTGCAGATATTAACGAGAAGGCTTAGATTTAGACTGGAGAAGGCGGCAGGGGAGAGCACTCTGATAGATCGTACAGGCAGAGGGTTGAAAATGGAGCCTTTGGCTACAGTAGCGCAATTGGAGCGCTATTTGTTGAAAATGGTCGCCAAGCAATGGTACGACTACGACCGTACTTCTTATCAGTTCTTGAAGAAGTTGCGTGATCCTAAGTATCAGAGTTTCAAGCATTCCCACGACTTTGACGAGAACGGACTCATATATTTCATAGGCACCAATGGCAAAACTAGCTCAGAGTGGGTAAACCCTGGCCAGTACGGACTAGTAGCCGTATCCAGCTCGGACAGCCGCAATTTACCATACGGAAGAGTCGAGGATATTTTATCCAGAGATACATCGGCGTTGAATTGTCACACCAATGACGACAAACGAGCCTGGTTCAGCATCGACTTAGGTGTCTACATCATCCCCACTGCCTACACCCTGCGACACGCACGTGGCTACGGTAGATCTGCCCTGAGAAACTGGCACTTTCAAATGTCCAGGGATGGGCAGGCATGGACCACACTTTACACGCACACGCACGACATGGCCCTGAACGACCCGGGCAGCACTGCTACTTGGCCCATTGAGGTGTCCCCCGACGAGTATCAGGGTTGGAGGCACGTTAGGATACAGCAGGCGGGTAAAAATGCCTCCGGACAGACTCACTACCTGAGCGTGTCCGGGTTTGAGATCTACGGACAAGTTATCAGCGTCAGTGAGGACATGGGCAAAGCCCATAAGGAGCAGGAGGCGCATATGCGGAAGCAGAGGAGACTGGTGAAGTCACAGTTGTTGAAGCACATGACTGTCGGCGCCAAGGTTGTACGTGGCGTGGACTGGAAGTGGCGGGACCAGGACGGGAATCCTCCCGGGGAAGGTAGGTGTTTTCATTATTCTTTAATTTAACGTGTAACGTTTGTTATTTAGTACAGAAAGAGAAAAAATTTACCATACAATTACAAATTACTTGTTTAGGACACATGTTGTCTAAGTAGTAATTAAATATTACTTAAGACTGTATGAAGAAATTTTTTTTTAGAGAGTTTTGTGCAGATGTGTATATAGACAGCAAATCTGTACGTGTTAAACTAACGTCCTGACAAAACAAATAAATGTTAGTCTTTCATGTAACAAAATTGTTATCTAGGAATCGTTACCGGTGAGCTGCACAGCGGTTGGATTGACGTGACATGGGAACACGGCGGGTCTAACTCCTACAGAATGGGCGCCGAGGGAAAGTACGACATCAAGTTAGCCCCAGGCTACGATGCGGACGCAGCAACATCCTCAAAATACTGTTCTAGTAACAAGCAGAAAAGCGAAAAAGACAAACAGAGCGTACTTACCAGTAGAAAAAGCAGCTCTACCCCCAGTTTACCGGAAGCTACGGATGTGAAAGCATCGGTAGCGTCAACTGAACAAGCAGCCTCGGCAGATAACCTAGCGGCAAAGCAAGCCGCAGAAACTATCGCCGAGAGCGTGCTATCTGTTGCCCGTAATGAAGCCCTCGTAGCTGTCACCAGTGAATCTCAGGCTGCTAGCAACGACAGTGAGTTGTCAGTGGTCGTCCACCCCTTACGTGACCCGCACCATGATCTATCTGCTATAAATAATTCCACCGATTTGGCCACGATCGTAGAGAGCTTAGCTCTCTGCGATTCGAAACCTCTTTCCACTGATTCCCAAAAAACCATGGTATCAAGCAACTCCAACTCCAACATAAGCAAATCGAACCGCAGCTCGAAAATCAGTAATTCTCAGGCAGCTGCGGCGGCAGCTCAGAGCTTCGTAGAGGCGGTGGAGGCTTTGGATAAGATACGCGAGGGCTCCGACATGCTTCGCAACAACACCAACAATTTTCTGTCCGCCGAATTACTGCAGTCGGCCATCAACATTGGCCAGAGCAGTCAAATAAACACTCTACCTAGTTTGAATTCCGTCGGGGTGCGCATATCCGTGTCTAGCAACTCGGAGATTGAGGAGGATAAACCTGTCAGGCGGAAAACTGACACTTCGGGTAAAAGCGGCACTTGTAGTACTAGTGATAAGGACGAGGCTGTGACAAATACAAATAATGCTAAGAATAATAGTAATAATACAATTGTCGTTACGAACCCGATGAGTGTCAGCGTTCCCAACCTTACTTCCTCGGAGGCTAACAGCCAGATCGAGCCCACCAGCACAGCAGGTATGTTTTATTCTCATTTATTTGCGCAATATTTAACTTCTTGTATCAAATTTGACGTGTTGAAACCAGTAACATATATGTCATTAGTATCGTGAACCACATTCACACATAAATCAAGTTATGTGCAAAAAGATGCATACATTTATAATATCACTGGGGTAATATGTGAAATAATTCCTGTGACGTAAGTCTAAAAATATTCTTGTGTAACCAACCGGTCTTTCTTGGCAGACCTGATGCCATGTACACGTATCTTTACGTGTACACGTGTGTCAATTCATGCACACTTGAATATTGTAGATCGATTAATATTATATAACGCACGCGGCCCAATCGTAAAATTACCATGAACGTCATATATGTCTCCCGTGGCAGTTAACCTGTTAAGTAATCTAAATAGCAGAAGCCTACAGTATACAAGGCATACTGCAGTGCCTACGACCAAATTCATACTGAGATGCTCTAGTTTTTGAATGCAACGGAGTAAGATTTTGACTGAATTGACAGACTGTCATTGAAAATAGCCTCCCAAGTATTTGACATTATTCTCTTTTCCGAAATTTAATGTTTAAGATACAGGGAAATAATACATAAAATATTATATTAAAGCAAAATTTTCTCTACAAATTGAGAACCTAACTAACCACCACCTAAACACCAGTTTTGAACATTTTAGGCCTGCTGGAGACGTTTGCGGCTCTGGCGCGTCGCCGCACACTAGCTTCGGTATCCGCATCAAATGCCACCAATGCCAACAACTCCCAGAATGCCGGCTCCAATACTCAAAATAATCAAAATTCCAGCTCGCTATTCCCGCGCGCTCCTAACTCTGTTTCTAGTCTAGTACGCTTAGCGTTATCCAGCAACTTCCCAAGCGGCTTGCTGAGCACAGCGCAAAGTTACCCGAGCTTGTCGTCTAGCAATAATGCGGCAAGTCAACCTGGCGGGATTTCCACCACAGCGGGTGCTGTCCAGGGTTTGAGCCAGGCCCTTACAATGAGTCTGACGTCTACTAGTAGTGATAGCGAACAGGTTTCTTTAGAGGACTTTTTAGAATCGTGCCGGGCGCCGACTTTGTTGGCTGAGTTAGACGACGATGAGGAGATGGGTGAGGACGATGATAATGATGATGACGAGAATGAAGATGATGCTGATTACGAGGAGGTTATGGTCTCAAGAAATCTTCTGACGTTTATGGAGGAGGAGAGCTTTGAGGCTAGGCCTAGTAAGCGGAGGTCTTGGGATGATGAGTATGTCTTGAAAAGGCAGTTTTCTGCTCTGATCCCCGCCTTTGATCCGCGACCTGGTAGGACCAATGTTAATCAAACCACGGGTAAGCTTTTTCTATTTTTTACAGAAATGTATAAATAATTTGGAAATAGTCACAACTTGGTGTGTATTTTGGTTTTGTCAGTCATTGCTATTTTTAGTGTAAAAGCTTCTATATAATACTGTTAAAAATATCTTGTTTCAACAATTTATTTTCATGTTTTATCTATTTTAAAAAAAAAATCACATATCACATAACCCATATAGCCTGATCAAGTGATATTCAAAAGTGCCTGTTGTGTTCGTGTTCAGCATCCCAAAAAACATATAGTCCCGTTGAGAAACCTACTAGACTCATGTTACTGAAAAACTACCATTTGATCAGGCTAATAACATTGTTTAGAAATTTCAAAATCTTAGAGCCCATTTAATGAATTTCGCAAAATTATTCAAATATTTTATGGTTTTTCATAATTTTGACAGTCTTCCAATGTGTTTTAACACTTTGTCAGTGGATTTTTTTTGACAGATATAAATGACAGTTACCCTCAATATTGATATTTGAAATTACTTTTATTTTTTATATAATTTATTTATAGATTTGGTTAATTATTTTGGGGCAGAAAATTATTGGGTTTGGGTTTCTTGACGTTAGTGCATATATAAACAGCATATGTATTTCCGTGTATTTTTTTGTAATTTATAATATATCAAAAACACATTCATGGAATTTTTTTTTTGATGGATGTGGGTAACAACGTTGACAGTTACCTCAATATTAACATGCAAAGTACAACACTTTTTTGAAAATACTTGTCAAATAAACCCCTTTTTTGGCAGATCTGAATAACGGTTTACAGTTAACCTCAATATTGATATGCAAACTTAGGCGGACATTATTTTTAAAAAAAATTCAAATACAAATGAAGTATAGACGAGGTCAATAATTTTAAGGAAATAATGGATTTGAGAAGGGTTTTGTGACTTTTTGTACTAATATGCTATTTTATTATGGAATGCATATATTTAAATTAACAATAGGTGCGTTTAGTTTTAGTATAGCAACCGTTAAGGTCACGATTAGAGTGAGAGGCAAATAGATGCATTTATTTTGGTTAACTGTAAATAACTAAAAAGCTACATAAGATATGATAACAAATTAGTTTCAAGAGCTAGCTATTATTATAGTGACGATTATAAGTTCTTGTCCCAAAATTTTCTTAAAAACCTGTGCTGTGGTTTTGCAATGAAAATATGCATTTTTATTGTTAAAATCACATTATTTTCATTGGAAAATCACAGCACAGGCTTATAAGAAAATTTTATTATACTTATAAAACTTATATTATAATCATTGTAATAATAGCTAATGCCTGAAACTAATTTGAGTATCAGATCTTATGTAGCTTTTTAACTTTATAGTTCTAAAAAATAAATAAATAAATGCATCTATTTGCCTCTCACGCTATAAAATCCCATCCTAAGGGCTGTTGTTGTTTATTATCTATTATTTATAAATTATATCAATTTATTGGCAATTTTGGGAAAGTTGCTGGGATGCTTTTTTGACAGTTGCCAAAGTGACAAAGATATTGGCATACAAACCTTTCAATATAATTTCTGGATGGCGTCAATTTTAACATAAAAATAGACAAAGTATTTTTTCTCCTTAGACCTGGAAGTACCACCCCCAGGACAGGAGGAGAGCTGTCCTAGCTCTGAGCACGAGTTACTGCCACAGCCCAAGCTTCAGTTAGTGTTAAAAGGTCCGAATATGCCTGGCATAGTAGACGTAGAGGTGGAGCTTGGTGACCCGTCATGGACAATATTCAGAGCAGTACAGGAATTGATGCAGCTTACGGATTTCAGTTCGAGGCAGGAGAAACTCAGGCGGATCTGGGAGCCAACATATATGTAAGTAAAATTCTTTTCTATTTTTCTTTTATTTTTTACATTTTTTTTTTCAGGATTATTTATAGAGAAGTGAAGGAGGATGGCTCGTACGACACTGAAGATGGTCGTGCGACACCAGTCGCAAGTCAGTTCACCAGGAGCGGTTCCAGTTCCATTGCGGGCACTACCTTGTCGCCTAGTACCCCTGTGCCTGGCACGCCATCTGTGTCAAACTGCACAGTAGAAGACGTTTTACAGCTTTTAAGGCACATTTTTGTGATAACCACAACGAAGGAAGTAGACTTCAATGCTCTAGATCATGCAGACATATCTCCCGAGGAATTTTCCAGCAAAAAAATCACCAATAAGCTCTTGCAGCAGATCCAGGACCCTTTGGTGTTATCCAGTTCTAGCTTACCAGTATGGTGCGAGGAGCTGAACCACTCGTGCCCATTTTTATTCCCATTCGACACCAGGCAGTTGTATTTTAATTGTACGGCATTTGGTGCGTCCAGGAGTATCGTTTGGTTGCAGACGCAACGTGACGTGACCATGGAGAGGCAAAGGACGCCTGGGTTGTCGCCTAGGAGAGACGACCCACACGAATTTAGAGTAGGAAGGTTGAAGCACGAGAGGGTGAAGGTGCCGAGAGGCGAACAGCTCTTGGATTGGGCAATGCAAGTCATGAAAACCCACTCTGACCGTAAATCGATCCTAGAGGTGGAGTTTGCCGGGGAAGAAGGCACTGGTCTGGGCCCCACCTTGGAGTTTTATGCTCTAGTAGCTGCCGAAATACAAAGGCGGGACTTGGCTATGTGGATATGCGATGACGAGGCTATTAATTTAAACGAGTCTATCGATCTGGGCGAGGGGCTTAAACCAGCGGGTTACTACGTTAGGCGGACATCAGGACTATTCCCTGCTCCGCTTCCTCAGAACTCTGATGTATGTGATAAGGCCGTGAAGGTATTTTACTTTCTCGGCGTATTTTTAGCTAAAATTCTTCAAGATAACCGACTAGTCGACCTGCCTTTAAGCAAGAGCTTCCTCAAGTTGATGTGTCACGGTGACATCCAGAACACGGTGAACGAAAGGATCGGTTTTGCAGGCGTTAAAAAGGCAGCCGAGGAGGATGTCATGACGTCCAGTTTCATATCTGAAGAGAGCGAAAAGGAACTTGAACTTGACCCGCCCAAGATCATCATGGAAGACAAGAGGCCCTGGTACTGCAGTATTCTAGGTGAGGAAGATTTATACGACATAGACCCCATCAGAGCTAATTTCTTGAAACAAATCCGTGACCTGGTGAAGCAGAAGCAACGCATCATGCAAGACCAATGCCTGGCCCCCGAGACTAAAGCTCACCAAATCCAGAACCTCAGCCTGAACCACTCGTCGGGCCCAGTCTTACTAGAAGACCTAGCGCTCACTTTCACTTATGCGCCCAGCTCGAGTGTGTTTGGGTTTGCGTCCGTCGATCTCGTTCACAACGGCGCCGATATAGAAGTCAACATAGAGAATATAGAGGAATACGCAGAGCTGACGAATCAGTTCTGCTTAGACAAGGGTATTGCCAGGCAATTGGAGGCGTTCTACAGGGGCTTCTCCGTGGTGTTCCCCATGGAGAAGCTGGCCGCATTCAGCCCAGACGAGATGTGCGTCATGCTGTGCGGCGACCAGAACCCGGAGTGGACCAGAGAGGATCTCATTAACTATACCGAGCCCAAGCTGGGATACACTAAAGACAGGTTAGTGGTTTCTTCTAGTGTCTTCGTGTGGGCTTTATTGCTTTTTTTCCAAATATTTATTTATATATTAATTTACGGTCAAAATCCACTCAAAATCGCTGTCTCGTGAATTTCAAAGTCGCTAATAACAATTTTGTTGTTAACTTACTCAGTGAAGAGTAAGTATCCTATAGAATGTTACACATTTTATAATTTTAGTAGTTTATGTTTATATATTATGGCAGTTTGAGCAGTTTCTGTAAGGGTCATTTGAACTACTATTCATAATCTAGTTTTGAATATTGCAGGTTGGCTTGGAATATTGCAGGACTTATTTCACGGATTAGAGAGTCTGACATTTCAACTAAAATATATTGTGATTTAAAAAAAAATCTTTCAACTTTTCAAGAAAAGCAGCTAAATACCCTATTAATAATAATAATAATTGTGCAATATTTTTTGGCACTTGACAAATTTTAATTGTATTTAACTGTAAATTTTCCAAATTTGTGTTAAAATTATATGTGTGGTTTTATCTAAGTATCTTTTCTTACAGCCCGGGGTTCTTGCGTTTTGTAAATGTCCTGGTGGACATGTCGCCCGAGGAGCGCAAAGCCTTCTTGCAGTTCACGACAGGATGCAGCTCTCTGCCGCCAGGAGGCCTGGCTAACCTCTACCCTCGACTTACCATAGTGCGGAAGGTGGACGCCGGTGAGGGCTCATACCCGTCCGTGAACACATGCGTACACTACCTCAAGCTACCAGACTACCCGACAGAGGAGATACTGAGACAGAGACTATTAGCCGCCACGAAGGAGAAAGGTTTCCACTTAAATTGAACTAACTAATATTGTACCTTACCCACGTTGATTTGTCTGTGCAATAGATACGACACACGTTGTAGCTTACAGTGTAGGATTATGCACGTTACTTTATCATGGTTTGTTTTCCCCGAGGTACCGATTCAATTTTCTTCCTTATGATTTGTGCTTGTATTTATTGGCAGCGGTCAGCGTGTAAATTAATGTTTAATTCTGTCATTAGAATATTGTATTTATTAACTGAAGAAGAAACTATTTAAGAGAGTACTGAGGATTTTTGTATTATTTGTATTCCGTAATTGTACTTTGAATTCCTAGGCAAATTTTCGCGTATACACTTTCAATGGATATGATGCAAAGTGTTTAAATAAATAGCTAGTATTTATATAATATATGAGTTAGCATCCCCTTGTTATAAACATCGAGTTTGCTAAGAGATATTAGTGATAATGATAAATAATATTAAAAGAGATTTATTATGACAAATTTCTAAGGCGTCTTAGGTAAGTGATGGCAATTTTATCCCCCATTATTTTGCAATATAGATATATTATACTTCAAGTATTGCACTTTCTTTTGGGTTTATTCGGTTTAGTTTTATTTGTCGCTTAAAACATTTTTCCTGCTACACTACATAACAATACTATATTGTAGAGAAATATGTCTGTATGTACTTGATGTTGAATACAACGTTATACCAATAAAAACTTCTCTTTAACACTGCGTTTTACTAACAAAGCCACCTACACTTCAAGATCGGCGAAAGTTCAACACGACATCCAAGCTACCATATATGATTTGATCTTCTACAACAATAAATTAGGTAGGTAATAGGTAAGTAGAAATACAGTATTTGCTGCCACTCTTTGGAGAAGCAGAATTCATCAATAGACCAGGGCTGAAGCCTTTGAAAATGGTAAAAAGTGAAAAAAAATTATAGTAGGGTGAAACTCATTGGAAAAGGAAGAGAATATAACAAAAATGGTAGGAAAAATAATTTACGGGAGATGAGGTCGGGAAGTGGAAGGGGGTGAGTTTTTAAGGGTAAAAAACGGTTTATCTCGATTTCCGGCAAAACTACAAGTCCTATGGAAAAAAGTTAAATGGCAAAGTTGTAGGTAATAAAAAGATCTACAACTTTTGTATTTACACTTTTTTCACATAACCTCAAAATTTGTGAAAAACAAATAACCAAGTTTTTGTTTTTTTATTTTTCTTACAAAAAAAAATATTTTTTAAAGAAATTTGTTGAAAACACCTATTTATGTCCCAAACGCACCGTAATTTTTTTGATTTAAAATATTTATTTTTTCACTTTATTTGGACTTAATTTCGAAAAAGCACCCTAATTTTCAATTTGAAATTCTCGCGTCAAAATATCTGCTTTTTTAAAAAAGTCGGTGGGTTTTTTATTCGTTGAAATCTCTACTTTCTGATGGTGTAAAAAAAATATACATTACTATGATTAATGTTCTCAGAAAATGCAAAGAAACAAAATAACTCGAATTCGAAAAAAATTTTTTAAGCGTACAATTTTGAGGTGTTTATTAAAATTTACACTTTAATTACTCGAAAAACTTAAGATTCCATGATACGTTGATAAACAAAAAAATTACAAATCCATAAAACATAAAGATTGCAAAAAACATGCGAAAATAATTGTTCTAAATGTTAAAGATAGGATTTAAAGGGGATTTCATCTAAAAATGTGACTGCTGCAATTTTTTTCAGTAAAAAAGTTGATTTATTAAATTCTAATTACAAGACAAGACCTTCAGGGTCAAACGAACAAATATCGTAACACAACTGCGTTTTATTTTTAATCAATTCACAAATTTTTACCAGTTGTGTCTGCTATTTTCAATACGCCTACGATCCTTGCGTAAGATGCAAGATCTGTGAATTTTTTAATTGGTTATTTGACTAACACCCACAATAAATAGAAAATAAAATACACTAACTCTAGCTTGCATTTTTAAGAATTAAATTCAGGTCTTTGAAATGGGGAAATCAATATGATCAGTATGTATTAAGACTATTAAGTAATAATATAAAATAATAATTTAGTAGTTTGAAGAAAAATACTGTAAACAAATAAAATCGATGTCAAAAACAGTAACTTATGTCATTAATAAATTTATTTATCAAGTAAAAAGATGTATTCCATCCTTGCTGTCTACATAGTCGTCCGGCTTATTCAATATGTCAGGCGCCATCTTGTACTTACAAAAATTAATACTACGCTGAAGATACTCATAGCTCAGTCCCGCATCGTTGTCTTCTGTGTAAGGATCTACAGTTTTAGATACTTCAAACTTGCACCACTTATAATAGATGCACTTTCTGGTGCCTGGCGAGCTTTGTATCAAGTGTAGGACTGTCGGGTGACTTAATCCAAAAAATTCATTTCCTCGAGGCCTGGTACTCACTACGTTTAAAGACAAAGCATCGTTTATTCTCTGTAAAAGTAGTGAATGGCATACGTCAGGAGTATCGCCTGTAATTGGCTGGCAGTTGTCATCAGAAGCTATTTCAAACCTATAATTTTTAAATGTTAGTTTAATTTAATAAGTTATCGAAAAACCTACCTTGGCAAGTCATTAATGTCTGATATTTTGCAGGTGTACATGCACTTTTGAATTGGATCTTTTAAACTACCATAGATTCTTGTAGAGACATAACCGACGGGATAAATAGAGTCTTCACAATGAAACTCCATTCTATCAGACACTACTTCACCCAAGGAATGGATTTTCAAACGGCCCAACTCGATAGGAAAAACTGGTCTTCCATTGCTATCCACAGGTATAGGCTGCACCACTCTTTTCCGGCATTTAGATGAATTCTTGCGAGATTTCAACATCGATGGTCTTCGTTCTACATACAAAAGTTATTAAAGGTTTATACATATAATGAAAGTACACAAATTACCCAATGAGTCAAAGTGCTGCTTCTTTCTGTTTTTTTTTGTATCATTGCCTGCTACACGTGATGAGGGCCCATCCTTGGCAGCATTTTGAACCTCTAGAGCAATCTGAGGCTCATATTCGCATAATTTTCTCAATAAAAATTTGCGTTCTTCCTTTCTGATAATAATATTCATCTGAACTTCTTCCAGTTCGTCAACCAACGCAGCATTTTCCTACAATTAAGCATTTTTAGAAGTTGCAAACACCAAAGATTGAAGCACTTACATGAACAAATTCTCGAATTGTTTGTTTTAAAAGTGCCAATTTCTGCTTGTACTTTCCAGGGGGTCGGTCGGAGTTATTTCTATGGAGAAACTTTAAATTATTGTGGTAATCGTAAGTCATCGTTTTAACAAATCATGGTTAGGAACAAACTGGACACAGGCTTTTCGGAAATAATAATAACAACCACAGAACAAGTTTGTTCTGTGATAATGATAATACCATAAAACATCTACAAAGCCACTACGGATGTCAAGATCAAAATGCTAGTTTGTTTTGTAGCAAACAACATTATGGTATTATGGACATGATACAATCATAGAAAATATAGTACCAAGTACATAATTATATGGATGACCTTTTATCATTTTCTCCTTGCACTACAGCGATTCGTGAAGGAACCTCGTCAATACGTGTTCTGTGAGGACGGTACTCTAGAATCCAGAAAAATTAATAAACCACTTAATCTATGCCGTTTTCTGCTAACTAACCAGCATAGCCAACGGCCAACGTAAGAGGGCTAAAACACTAACTTCAATTTCATTAATTGCTCGAATTTGAAATAGTTGACATTATATTACTATTTTTATTTTTGTTATAAATTTATTCATAATGTATTTCAACAACTATATAAATATTAACGCCTATTTGCATACGATGGAACGTAAATGAGCCTAGATATATTGGAAAATAATTTTTTTTAATATTTACAGGTGTTATATATTAGCAATTCCAGATTTTTCAATTTGTTCGAGTATACTTTTTAAATTGGTGTCGAAGAGTTCGCATCTTATGGGCATTTCCAAGGAATAGAAGGGATTTTTCAAAGCATAGTCTGCGTAGATTTCGTAAATACGTTTAAGTAACACTTCCACACCCGTTTGGGTAGGGTCAGAAACGATCATAATCTTTACTCCTGTTAATGTCTGAAAACAATTAAGACGAAACGTATCGGCTTCTAGCACTTCGATGCCTGATGATTTTGGCTCTGGACTAAGCTGACTAGCAATGGCAAATAAGGGATAAAACATACTCGCTAGAAAGATTTTTTCATTTGTCGTCATTTTAGGACGCCCAAACTTTAATGTTACAGGATAATTTTCTTTTTTGTCTAGGAATTCTAGTGCGTCTTCTCCGTTGTCCATTTGTTTTCCTGTTACTGGGATTGAATTCACGGCATAGAGTACATGCCCCACTGAAATACATAAAATAATAACACCAAAAAATAGTTGATTTATTTATTGCTCTTTAGGTACCATGTATTCCGTCCCTCTGTCCAAATTCAACGACTATTTTCTTATTTTCTACTTGTAATTTTATATCCAACGGATAGGAAAATTTCTTTTCGGTCTCTATTTTAGGCACATTATTATCATAGTTAAAAATTAGTCCTCCTGATTTTGACACAATATAAATTCCATAAATAACCATTCTGATGTAAACAAGGACTTATTTTCTGCTTATGTCTTATGTTATATCCCTTTTTTCATAAACTTAACTTAACCTCACTTTTGCAAGGGGGATCACAACACAACAGGGCCGTTTCAAAGCTCAAAATTATAATAAGCAACAAAGTCGATTTCCTAGTCCTAAGTTATTACTCGCAGAAAGGAAAAGACACTGATATTTAAAAAAATCCAGATTGCAAGCCATAATTTAATTCAATGTCAATTATGATTATTACCACCGTTATTACGAATCAGGCACGGTACAATCTCACAATCTGGGTAAGAGAGTAAGAGAATTTTTCATAAGATCCGGTCCTGGTGCCCATATCATATTCTAGGTTATGTTCAGCAGGTTAGCTTTGTTTGTTTCGTGATCAGCTGTCTTCTGGGAGTTCTGAAAATAAACGTTCTTTCCAGGCAAAATTTTTGTGTGATGATGATTATTTAAAATTATTAAACATGGATGTAAAGGTAAGTGTGAATAAATTTTTAACCTAGAAACTAAATGTCTATATTTTTTTAGAAATCAACTTCAGCTGCCTTTAAGGGCATGTATGATAGCATTAGGGGCATGTTGGCGGTGTTTTATTTGGATAAGGAAATAAACGAGAGGACTTTAAATAGACAATCTCCAACACGGGCAAACTCTCTTAGACAAAAGCTGGTCGAATCAACAGATAGTGCTAAGAAGAACCTGAAAAAGGAGGAGTAAGTGGTGTTATATTGTCGTAATCTGAACTAATTTATGTGTTTTAGGGAATCTAAAGTAATGACCAGAATAATACACTGCGGAATACTAAATGGCGGTATATTTCTTTGCAGTATTTTATTATTTGAGTATGCCGTTCTTCCTGGCTTAAATATATTGTTTAGATTAATCTTCGGTCAGGAATCATTCATGGGAAATCTGGTCTGGGCGTGGATAGAACCCATATTATCTTTTATATTTAAGACAGTATGGGTAATTCCATTATTTTTACTAAGTAAGATAGTAAATGCATTATGGTTCCAGGTAAGTTTTATTAGTTATTAGAGTATTTAATATAAAAACCACTGGATTTACATTTTCTTATGAACTCTGCAACATCTGTGTCTTTTATATCTTCGCTTTGCACCCCAATGGTTTCTAATTTGGGAAACGTCTGGGTTAGTCCTTCTAAAACTAGTGATTTTTTTATTAATTTTGTGGACACTCCCAACTCTTTCAATTCTCTTAATTCTTTAAAAATGCTTGTATTAAATTCGTTCATATGAAGATTGTATAATTCCAGACTTTCTAATACTAATAAATTTTCAAAAGTCTCTGGTTTAAATTTTTTTAAACTGTTATTACTCAGAGTCAAATGGTTTAGTTCCGGTAGGTTATCAAAAGTGTCCTTGTCAATTATGCTGATGTTATTTTGTTTTAAATTTAGGTATGTTAGTTGTTTGAGCCCTTCTAAAAATGCAGCTGTCAAATGAGTGATGTTTTGTTTCATTATGTTAAGATGTGTTACCTTTTCCATATATTTAAAAGCTCCTAGAAATTGAGGATGATTAATTTATTTATTAGTTTTATGGTGCTTGAATTGTACCTGTTTTTATTAGTAACCCAGGATTCTCAAAAATGTACAGTATTTTTAAGCTTTTGCAGCAATTTTTCAGTAGCCCATTGGTTAAGTTAGGGAATTTTTTGTTATACATTATGTATAATGTGTCCAAGTTGTTAAATTCTGGTGAAAAGTTATCCAAGCTAGAAAATTGCAAATCCAAGGATTGTAGCATGGGAAAGCCAGAAAATGTTTTGTTGTTTATTTCTCCTGAAACGTTTCGCATATATGCAGCTTTTATGGTGTCATCCTGAGTGTTAGTTTCTCCTAATACTAGCGTTTTGTTCTCCAAATTGGTGCAATAAAGCACTGTGTTTTCCTTGGCACATTTTGTTTTCACCAAAGCTATTGGCACTGTAGTGATTAACAGTAAGAATAATAACCTAGAAAACGGATAATTTAGTAAATTTATTGTTATGTTGTGTAGCCCCTTGTCATTTTTACGTAAGATAGCCACTGGCGATTTTGGTTTTTAAAAATAGTGTAAGAAGAGTTTCTCTAATGTCTAAGTTTTCTCTAATTCATATTTGGCATTTTTTTATTGGTGATGTGAACATTCTACAATTTTAAATAATGTAGGTAATATAGAAAAAGAGATAATGTTTAAATACTTACATTGTTCACAGTAATTTGAAAAATGCCTTAATTAATCATTCCCTTCTGATAATTTACATGGCACTATATATATATATATATATATATTTAACAAATTGTTTACATAGAGTGGTCATGATAGTTTAACCTTTTGATAAAGATGTGAAATGTATGTTATGTACCACCAATAAATAATATTAAATGTATCATTATGTTTTCTTAAACAGCAAGAATGTATTAACAAAGTGCAGTGATATAGACAAAACTATTTAATCAAAATTTGCTTCTTATTTTTCTTGAAGAGGTTTTAAGGTTATCTTTCTAACCTAACATTTAAACATAATATAAAAGGTTATGTTTTTTAGGATATAGCTGACTCAGCATACCGACACAGTCGCGGTAGGCCAGTATACTCTCAAAGACTTAGCATATTGCTTGCAGATTCAATATTTAGCATAGTAATTCAGCTGCTGTTTCTGCTGCAAGCAACGGCTGTGAGTTACATCCCCATTTACATAGTAGGATACACCCTATCGTTTGTACAGATGTGTATGTTGTACTCTCTGTATGCTTTCGAATATAAGTGGTTTAATATGGGATGGGAGATACACCGAAGGCTAGCCTTTATAGAAGTAAACTGGCCTTACTTTATCGGTTTTGGTTTACCCATGGCCTTTTTCACGCAGCTCGCTGAGTCGTGGATCATTAGGTGAGCAAAGGAGAAAAACCTTTATTGCAAACACTTAATGTAATTCTTTCAGTGGCTGCATATTTTCAATACTCTTCCCGTTCTTCATAATAAGCGGCAATGAAGCTAGTCCTGTCACTGGATCTAGGTACGTATCATGTGAATAAACCACCAGTTTCACAGTACATATATTTTTGTAGTGATGTTCCCCTTCACTTTTTCTCTCCTGTCATATGCGTGTCAAATGCCCTGTTCAGCAAAACAATTGGTAATCCGCAACGAAGTCCCACCTCGCAGCCTGCTCAGCAACGTTCGTGAAGTTTTTATCCTATCAGTTATGTGTACAAATCTTATTTTATTTCGTCGACTTTGACACAGTAGACATTTTTATTTCTATTTTTTTATGTAATAAAGTAAGTTGTTACAAAACCATTTGTTTCAGTCAACAGAGTCGCTATTGCAGGAATTAATTGACCCCTCGGTATGCCAGTGCTATACTCTTTTTCAGATATCTTGGCGTGTATGACGTAGACAATTGTAGGTATCAAATTAATGCGCTATGAAACGGCAGTTATCAACAGTTTTTTAGGGTTTCGAAATTTACATATCGAATTTATTTTTTCGATATTATCGGTTAACATTGACGTTTTTCGTTTTCATCGATGATTAACTTTATTCTATCATCGACACAGTCAACACCAAGTACTTCAATCAAGTACAATAACATTATTTTTATTGCTGCCTCCTATATGTTTAGATTTCAATGTATCAAATGATGTCAACATCGATATTTTAGAAAATTTGAATTTGAAGGAAGAACCTGGTCTCGGGGAAACCACATCTATTGTAAAATATGGACAACGTTTATTGTGATGTCAAAACGATTGATTCTCTATAGGCTAGAGACCCTTCAATCTGCCTAGGCTAGAGTCTGGCCAAGGCAGCCATTTTATATCACAATTCGTGGCAATTCAAAAAGTTGAGAAATGATTTTACTGCAAACATTCACACCAATACACGTGGATATGCGGTATAAAATAAAAGGTTTAAAAAATGGGTAGTACTGCTTCTACTAATTTACCAGTAAAATATGTATTTTCATGAATAGTAAGAATGGGACGAAAACTCTACAATAATTATTATCAAACAATTTATTAATCAGAACAGAATACAAGAATAAAAAGATTATTTCACAACACTATGCATAGCCATACTTTTACTATCGGTTGGCGGTTATTTTTTGTATTTTTTTTCAGTTCACTTTTAATCTAAACACTATAAATTTATTAATCAATTTAGTTTTTAAATTATGACAGTTCAGAATGTGAGGAGCTTCAACCACCATAAACTTGCCCAATAAAAATTGGTGTGGATTGTTAGTTTCGTCTCTATTTTTTATGTTTTCCTTATATTTTCCAGAAATATATTCTAATTCAACTGTCTTTCTGTGTCCACTAATTTTCCCTACCAATCTTTGTTGATCATTATCTTTTATTTGGATCACGGGGAAATGCCCTCATCCCAGCCCCCTTGCTAGTATAATTGTGACACTCAGGTACACAACATCCCGTCATTTTGAGTTATTAAGTCCTATTACCTCCTAGACATAACATTTTGAGTTCATTTTTCTTTAGACACAAAGCCAATAACACAACAATCAACATAACCCCAATTTTTAATCACAACTTGCCTATTCAATATTCTGATTTCTACATATGGACAAATATTTGAAGCTCACCTTTGAGTTTTTCACAATGAAGAATGGTAGATTTATTTTGCATGTCACAATTGTGACTCATTCAATTCTGAACTAAAATGGCGGCACCAATCAGAAAGTGGCAACACCTTGGCCAGACTCTCATTAAAGGGTCTCTACTGTAGGCGACCTGCGAATTTTACTACAGCGCCCCTAACGGCGTTTCTAGTAAGTTTTTGCTAGTCAATTTGCAATTTGACGGAACAGACGTTTTGTAGATTATAATTATTTTGTACTCTTAAATTATTAAATTGTCACCGCTGCGGTATGGATAAACGTTCACCATACTCTGGAAACAATTGTTGTGTAGTGGGCTGTAAAAATAATTACGGAAATACTGACGGCACTGTGAAATTTTACACTTTTCCTAGCAGACACGATGAAAGGACAAAACGAGATATTTGGTGTTAAGTAAAGTGAAGAGAAACTGGTAATTTCATTTCATGTTTACTCTTTACATGCATTTTATTACTCGCATTTTTATAGTGTTGCTAAACAAAAGTGGGAACCAACCAATTTTTCCCCTTTTCTATGTTCCTAGCGGAAAAATGTGAGAAACTAATTTGCTTATTTTGCGGCCATTTTGTTCCCCCGCCAAGTTTAAAGAGTAAAAGTGATAGATACAAGGCCAAGGATAATATATAAAGATAAACAAATCTGGAAAAGAGAAGACAACAGACAAGATAACATTTTAATAAAGCAAAGTTAAGTTAAACATATTTTAACTGAACCGCTATAGTGCAAGTGCATGGTTCTTCCTTGAACAAATCCGGAACAACATTAAAACGTAATAATTTTATGCCGTCACTTCGATTTAATTCGAACCGGGCTTTCCGAAAAATGAAGCTGAAATTGAAATGTGTAAATTGAGCAAATAATGAAAAATCGAAAACGCATTTACCTCACGTATCCTATACCCTGGTACCGAAATAGTGTGGAGTGATTCATCACCAGCATATGGACGGCTCAGGGAGATAATAATAATATTAATATTTTATTACTTGCCAACAGAAAAAAAAAATCCATTTAGAGGACAACAAAAGAATAATTACAGTAAAAACAATAGAGAAAGAAATAATTACAGTAAATACAATAAAGAATAATAATTACAGTGGCATACATTACATTACAGTGGCATACATGTTTATAAATATATTATATCTGAGAATAATAAAGTTTTTATTGGTATAAATAAATAAATAGATAAATGAATTATTATTAATATTACAATGAATGAGTTAAAATAAATGAATTAGTGTTCGTTATGAGACAAAAATTCATTGGACCTTTTTAATAGCTCTGTTATGCTACAGTTGTTAATATCACATTGAGATGAGGGGCGAAGGGAACAAAATTCCATAGGTGTATCATTTTTTTTGCAATTTTTTGCTCATCTGTAATTGATTGCACAAAGCACACTATTCACACAGACTTTTGGCAACGAAGCGCATATATCAAGTGCCTCAGTTTTAGTGATTCCAGAATACCGTTCCAATATTCCTTCGTATACATTTTTCATCATTTCCAGTTCTCCTCCTGTCAAATTCGGCCGCGTACGATTGGAATTATTGGTTTTAGAGCCACTACTACTCGTATTCGTCGCTTCCATCGCATAAAAACACTAAACACTCGCGTATAACACAATATTATAATTAATTTATATCGCGAATCAGCGCCACTGTCGCGCCAAAACATACATACATGAAACAGCGCAGGCGTCATATCCACGGAAATCCGGCGTCTTTACCTTTGACCAATGAAATTTAATTTAATTTAGAACCGCCGAAAACTCACTAATGAGAGCGGTAGACCCGGTTACTAATGAGTTCTGCCCACCATTTCTATAGAGTGTACACACATTTGCACACTAAGAAATTCTGTGATCCATTGCAAATAGGCAGACCGTTCAATTGTGATGGTGGTGTGATATTATGTATGAATCACTCCACACTATTTCGGAACCAGGGTTAAATCAAATGTGCGATAAGATTCATCCATAACTCGCGTCATTCTACATTTCGGTTGCCTAAAAAATTTTTTGTTTACTAAATTTTTAACTAACAAACTTTAAATGTTTATCTGTTGGCAATCGAAGTAATCTCACTTTAATGCCATTATTTTTACATTAGGAACACAGCAACTATAGGCATTTTGTTAACGTTATTATTGTCAAAATTGACAGGACGCCATGTCAATTCAATTGAGGGTCAGATCAAGTGTCAAAAAATGACATATCAAACAGTACCTCACATGTGGTTGCAGCCATATTGTTCCCAAATAAGGAACTTCTCTATCTAACGCATTGATGGCCGAGTGCACCGTATGTGTTAATCCTGGATTAGGTTTAAGCCTGACTTATTTTGACACATTTGCATGCAAATACGTCAAACTAAGTCAGGCTTAAACGTAATCCAGGATTAACACGTACGGTGCACTCGGCCATAAGCAAATGAATTGCTGTACTTTATCTTATAGTGACTTTATAGATCTTGAGGTGTGCCTGCCAACTTTGACATCTGTGTCACAGATGACAGAAATCGATTTTGATAGACCATTTTTAACAAAGGAAGCCCATTTTTGATTAAAAATTAATCCCTGCGTTTGTTATTACTTGTTATCATCTGACATTTTGGATTTTATTTTAGCAATTTTTTTGGATATTTGACCGTGTTTAGGTAATTTTGTTCTATTTTTATTAGTGTGTGGATGTTGTTGCGTGTGCATTGACGGCGGCTTTTGAGGGTAGGCCGGACCTACCCAATAATTTTAAAAGCTATAAAATAAAAAATAAATATCTAGATATAATCTAAATTATTCTAAATCATTCAGTATATATTGACATCTATGCATGCAAATACATCGACATATACATGCCTGAAAAATGCATATTTGTGTAATAAATTGTCACAGAAAGCATTCACATAAGAGTTCCATACAAACAGCGCGTCCCGTGCGTCAGTGTGTGAAATTATATGGCGATGTATGGCGGATTTTTTGGGCCCCGGCGCCCTGGTAGACCTATCTATTTTTATAAGTTCGATTTCTGCTTCTTTTTTAGTGTTTGTAAACACAACCCAGTAAATTTTCAGATGTTAGATATGGAAACGACCAATAACATGTTTTGGGATAATAAAGAGGAAGTTTGCGGCTTATTTTATTTTTAGTTTTTACGTGATTACGGATTTACTTTGAAGAAAAGTAAGTTTTTCTGGGGCTGTACCATAATACAAAGACAATGGTATGTGCCAGTCGTGCGCACGTATCTCACAGTTATTTGTTATCATGGGCTGTAGATACCGACCAGTAGATACCAGATACCACCTACCTATAATCTTCTATAATATAAATATGTAGATATCAAAAATATTGGTAGATTTCCCTTCTACGGCGGCACTTACTGATCTTTTTTTATAAAATTTTGGTGCATGGCCTCATTTTGTTATTTTTGAGATATATATTGTTTGTATGACTTGAGCCTACCGTGGGTGGTATTAAGGTATAATATATTATTGGATTTGGCTGAAAAACAATGTGGTTCTTCCTTTACCAAACGATTTTTCTGCAATATCTGTTATTTGAACATTTCGCTGTTATTTGAACATTTCGTTGTTGAGATGGCATGTCAACGTGTGCTGCAAAAAACGCAGCAGACACAGTCGGACATTTTGAAAGTTTAAAGTTTTATTTTTATACACAAATCTAGGTAGAATTTTATAGAAAATTGCGTTTGTTAAATTATTTGTCTACATTCGTAGACAAATAAATAATAAATCTACGAATTTATAGACAGTGCTCTTTCGGGCCCCTGCCCCCGAGAGAAAAACCGTGGAGAATTGACCTCCGGCCGCAAAGCTGTGGGTGAAACTGATAAAAAGTTCCATTATACACTGCTATACACAGGAAACACTTATCGAATAAAACAGGGACCTCTTGCTCCGATCTTCAGCTTAACACATTGCATTAGAATTTCAGTCGATAAGGACATGGCCATATTCACAACGCTGTATGTAGTGATATTGTTTTGTGTGTCGCATATTCAGTCTGGATTTACCACAACAAGTAAGAATCTAGAATTACCTACCTATAATTTTATTATAGTCAATTTACAGTTTTCGGATTTTTTTTTAATAAATAATTATGTAATCTGGAAGCTGCCACCAAAATCCGGACAGTTCGGTATCTGTAATATTCATATCCCAAAACAATAAACAATAGTAGGTACCTATAGGTAATGTTACTAGGAGTAGGGAGGGAACTCAAAAGTTTTCTCTAAAAGCGCTAGCCGAGGATGAGCGAATTGGGTGAAACATATAAAATAAGCCTTTCACTCCGAGTGACATCTTCAAGCGTCATAATAACAAATTTTATATTAACGAAACGACTGTTTCGTTTGTGTTTACAGTTAATGAAAAGTCAAAGTTACATGGATCTTTATTTCGTTACGAAAATGCCTTGGTACCTACGTTTATTTGTTACATTATTCACATCATTTACTAGTAAAATAATGAGGAATTATTTTACTAGTCAAATAATAGACTCGTTCTACGGGGGTATGTTGCATTATATAAGTATATAATATGCGTATTATAATACGCTTGAAGAAAAACGTTAGTTTTTATAGCTGGCTAAGAAAATAATGGTTCTAGAATGATATAAGTACCTACACAGTCACAGTCACACCTACAAGCAAAATTGTGTTAAAGATGTAGAGGGTACCTTACTCATATATCATATGCACATCAGTCTGTAAAGGTACTTACTTACCTCCAGACCAAGTTCTTCGTCTGAGATGGTACCTACACCTACAACAAGAACACTTATTAGTAGACCAAAAACCACTACGAAAACGTGTTTTTCCACAAACCCGCGGGAGGATGTTTGTCGTGCATTGATATCCTGTGATTTCTATTTTATAAGTGATAGCGCCTCCAAGGCCTAAGGTCAAGGTCGTCAATATTTTGCTAAAATACTATATAGATATCTTTATCACCAATGTGGTTGCCTCGTAACTTTTGCGGGGGGATCCGGCAGGGGGGAATGTGATGTCATCTTTGTATTTTGGCAGACATCTGACAGTTTATTTTCAATTTTCTCAGCATTTTTCCGAGTGTTCGTGTGGTTATTTGGTGATTTTTGTGTGTAAATACTATTTAATAACATTATATGATTATATTTTTGTTATATAAAATAAATTATATTAGCAATATTTATACCAAGATGACGTCACGCGGTCGGGCTGTAAGTTACGAGGCAACCTATCTTATTTAATCGATCTTAAGCAATGATAGGTACCACCGTTGGTATTTGATATACAGGGTGTGCACATCATATACATCGTATTTTGAATTATGTCGCAGGGCACTTGGGAGGAACAAGTTGTCACCAGTGGCAGTGTTAAGAGTTTGCGCCCACACACGAAAATTATTTAATTTTTATTATATATATTGTAGTTACCTACCTATATACCTACATATTGAAATTTAACCAAATGATGTATAAGTATTGCAAAAATATATTCGTATACAGACTTACAAGTCGAAAAATTACTATTTTGACTTGCCGAAAAGTCGTTGCCTTAAGAGTAAAAAAATTACATGCACATTGTTTTAGGTTTAGTTGAGCACGTTTATGTTTGGAAGTACCTAGTAGTTCAATATAGAAGCAGATGTAACAGGTGAAGGTAAAAGTCAAAAATAAACATCCGGAACACTGCTTAAAAATTTTAAATTAAAAAAATAAACAGTCGTGATTGCTGTTCTTATATCAAATTTCGTTGGTCAAGGCTGGTTGAAAACCTATTAATTGTGTTGATAAACTTTCATAAAAGTCTCTCATTCGTATTTACTTAATATTTTGTCTGAAAATATTACTTTCTTCACTGGACAATTCAACAAATCGGGACTACCTACACATGTCCAAGGTCCAAGAATTGATTAAAAACCAGCATTTGATTTTTTTTTATAGAATTTTCTAATAAAGTGTCACTTCGTCGTTTCGCAGTGAGTTTTGGTTCAATATCCGAGGATTTTCCTTAAGGATGAGGGGCTAGCTCTTTTTTCCCTCATTTTTATTAAAATCTCTTGCATACCTACTTGATTAAGGACGCGTTCTCGCATGACTCGGTTTTAATTGAACGATTTTTGTGTATCTACTAAAGTAGAAATAGAATCAACTTGCTGTTCCTACGTTTCAATAAATATATTGTTACGTGTTTGCACTCGTGCGCAAACAGTATACTACTTTTCGTGGATCGATTAATTTAAACACCCGTTACTTTATTAACTTGCTAATAAATACTGACTAAATTTGGGTACTGATTAACAACTATAAAACTCAATTTATAACTTTAGTGTTTTATCGACGTTTGCTATACGCAACTTTAACGAACTTATTTGTCTATGAACTGAACTCCGCGCTGGCAACCTGCTTATATATCCGAGAACAGTCGTTTCTCGATCCGTCGGCACTATTCCACCACGCCTAGAAAGAAGGAGATTTCGACCGGCATCTCGTGACATTACTCGCCATAGGCGTGCGTAACAATATTGAACCGATAGTTGATAGTAAAATGGCTACTAATGAAGTTGTTCGTACAGGTATCCGTGTAATTTCCGAGTTATTAGATGCACAAATAAGAAACATTTTATCAGAGTATAACAAAAAACGTAACAAAAACATCGGTTTTTAGTTGGGAGTTGGATTTTAAGAAATAAATTAGTTGCTACGGGAACCATTTTAAAAGAAAGTTTTTTTTTCTTTCTGCAACAAGTGTTGCAGAAAATGTTGAACGCTGCAGAAATCATTTAAGAATGTCAGAACAAAATATCGCAGAACTCCTTCCTAACTATCCGTTAAAGATATTGAGCGTAAATTAGGTACTACCAGCATCTTTAAAATTAATTTTCTGACCCCTTTACAGCCATTTTTCAATATTGATAAACATAATATTCAATTCAACTGACAGTAAGTATTCATACGGCTTCAGTTTAATAGAGTTTCAACTCGAATAAGCAATATACGATGACTTATATTTTATGCCAAACATTTCCTACAATTTAAATCGTTTACTTAAATAGACACAAATCCTACAACTAAACTCTAGTGTAGTCAAAACATCAACTGTCAATATGTTTCCCTTGGTATTGGGTCTTCATTGCACAAGTGCAATAAAATTTTTATTGCACTCATCTGTCATTTTACTGCAGTGTTTTGACAGAACGATGCCACCTAAATTTAAAAAATTGATTTTGCAAGAACGTAGAAAAATTTATTGTATGCAGCTCGTACAATAAGTGTTTATTGCACTCGACGTGTTGCCCAACTCTGCCTAACGGCCCCGTTTGACAATTTCACGTTGCGTGCAATAAACATTTACTTTTTGCACTAGTTGCATAAATAACTCTTATTGCACTCGACGTGTTTTTTCACGTCACGTGCAATAAATATTTATTTTTTGCACCTGTTGCGTGAATAACTATTATTGATTTCCTGTGTGGCATAACGAATTTTTCATTTATACGCAGCCTGCTCGTCATTTTTGATTTATACTTATATATTTACCAGTCTCATATAAACACATAAGTATACGCGCCTGTCACGTGTTGGTTTTTTTTGCTTTAGAGATAGGGCCGAAGCCGATCTGGAATTCCACACACACTGATAAGCTTCGACAAGACCTCCTGCTGAACTATGATAAATTCGCAAGGCCAGCGCAGCATTACAACAAGACCACCGTCTCCTTCGGAATGAGCATTCGACATATTGAGCTTAATGAATTTAAATCTACTCTAACGGTCCACTGCTGGTTACGCTTGGTAAGTATTACATAATAGGTATAAGTGTTTGTTTATGTCATTGTAACAAATGAGATCCGCAACTAAAAGTCATAAAAGTGTCTAAGAAAGACAAATAAATTAAATAAATGTGAAACACATATACAGGGTGCAAAACGTTTTGTTAGCGACTTTATGAAACCGGAAATTATTTTCACCATTATGTTTGTTTTGTTTATATACACCGCACCAATAAATTAATGGAAAGAGTTTTTGAAAGATTCATATTTTTTTATTAACTTACCAATCAATTTTTTTCTTGTGATTTATTTATTAAATATTCCTCTTGAAACATCAAACAAAACATTCGTTCTAAATCTACTCGTTTCTTATGTACAAAACTAAATGTACAGAAAGTCGCAAAATCAAACTATTCCCAGATCATTTAGTAAATTAAAAAGAAACCTAAAAGTAGTCTATGATGGAGGTAGCAAAGGTCAGTTTTTGATTGTTGATATCCCTGTGTATGAAATGCGTTCACTCAGTGAACGCATTTCGTACACGCAGTTGGTACTGTTGGTAGCGCGGGGTGTTGATTTAGTTGCACGGGCCAATATTCGTGGCTAAATATGTGACCTCGATAGGAAGGGGCCGAGAGGTACCATCGCCCTTTACCCCTAATATCTAGTAATGTCCTGGCTGATGGGCCCCACCGGCAGAACCTTGCGTCTGGCGCTCTTGACTTTCTCCGCCGCGCCGGTGTGTATTATTACCTCCAGGGGTGTCGTGTCGGGTGTTTGAGGGATCCTTCAGTGAGAGAAAAAAAATTAACCATTATACAAAAATTGTATGACTTCAATATAATTTGTGTATACTATTTGGGACAAACCAACCCATACATTGCTAGTATGCGACACGTTTTTCTGAAATTGAGGTTGATAGTTGCATTGTCATTATATAAATAGTTTGCATTGCTATTATACAAGTGGTTATATTTTCTTTATGCAAGTAGTTGTTCTACCCTTATTTTACTAGTTATATATTGCCGCTTAACTGTTTATATTGTCATTATACAAGCGAATATATTGCTAGTATACAAAATGCTATATTGCCTTTATTTAAATAATCGTATTGCAATTATACCGGTTACTGTATTATTATTATACACTTACTGTAATGCCATTATACATGTGAAGGGTAATATATACAAAAATTACTGTAATGGTTATATATTTTCAACAGAAATTTAACAACAAAGAGATCGACTTCTCAATATACATACTTATAATTATTAGTTATATTAAACAAAATAATTTTACCCACCCAACAATTTATTTTACAACCAATTTGCTATCATGTCCCGACGAGTTTCAATATTTTACAGTTCCAACATTGCATGAATAGAAATGACGTTCATCACTAATAAACGTGTAAATTCATAATTTTAATGTGCAGTAGGTGAATATTGCTGTTTAATTTCAATGTAGAAATAAAAAAATTTTCTCATAAACAATAGAAAATAAGGTTTCCCAAAATGGACCCCTCCCCCAGTATCAAAGATGGTCGTTTTAAGAATTACATTTAATTTTTTGCAATAAATCGATATTTTAAAACATGAACTTTATTATTAAATAAGGTTATGTTAAAATAAAAATGTATTTTTGTGGCGGCTCAATATCTATCTAATCTCAGAGCCTAGCCGTGCGTCGCGGCCCCTTCGCCGTCCATTGTATTACCTACCTATTTATGATTTTTATAAACTGCTCTTAATCTGACTTACCTTCAAATCTTTTTAATTCTTCATGTGAGAATTGAAAATTTTCCATAGTAAACAAACAAAAGGACACACACTCGCAAGACGAAGAATAAGCATCAACTTTTACAGTGCATAATATGAATATTATGAATTATGATTATTTAATATATGCAGTACGCACCCAACAGATCTAAACACTGAACAGGTCACAGGTCGTCGAGTCGTGGGGTAGGAGTGGGGTGTCTGCTGTACCAATTAACATGCACTTCTACGCGCCAATTTAAAATAATATAATGGCAATACAAACTGTGTTAAAAAAATCAAATAAAATTTATTGCAATTCAAAACGTTCAGTATTGACTATACAACTCGAAAGTAGAATAAGTAGATAAACAGGTTACGTATTTCTATAATACAAGAAGGTAATTTGTGATTACACAAATTTGTTTGGCAGTTAATCAATGCGATGCCAATTCACCTGTTGTATCGGATTATGTTTAATGAATATACAATTCTTGTGTAGCATTTTACACTTACATTATAGCAAGTAAGAAAATGATTATTGATTATAAAACTTAATGTAGAAAAACGGCTTGCATTATTGTAATACAAGAAGGCAATTTGTGTACATACAAAATTGTATATTCGTTAATCAACACTGGCCAAAACAACTGTTGTACTGGCGGATTTGTCTCAGTGTTCCTGCCTCTCGCAGGCGCCGGGCTTGCTAGAGCTCTGCTGCGCGGCATTCAGGTTCAGGTCAGGGAGGATGAGCATTGTAGCTCAGGACGGAGGTCGCGAGCTGGTTCAGTCACGTAAGCTAAGGGTGTGTGGTTTGGCAAGGCAGTCGGCCTCGCCGTCCACTGGATTGGGCTGTTTTAGTGTCCTCTCAATATTTAATTGCCTATGGACGTTCTATGCGCTACGTAGCAAATCTGCTCCAGACTAGTCCATCCGTATCTGCAGACTTTGGAATCGTTACCAAGCAACAGCTTAGCTACCCCACAATGCATGAACGAAAAACAACCCATCAAGAGGTATAATAGTTATCGCTACAACTTTCCTTCTCCAACGTACTGCGCCACTGCTAAAGAGCTACAAAACCAACTTAAAAATGCCACAGGAAGAGATGTCTGAACAAACAGTAAGTAATCGGCTGAAGGAAGCGATGGTCGTGTACGAATCTACAGACGTCCTGTCAACGATACTTAGAAACCACAGTTCAGGAAACTGACAGATTCAGAGGCGGATCTGTAATAGTTTGGAATAGCATAAATACATGGATACATAATATTGATAATATATACACAATACATGTCATGTAGGACTGCACCGGCCATAGCCTACCGATAGATCTACGTGACACTAATCCCCAACCCGCCAGTGACGTCAAAATTCAAGGCGTAATTGTGTAAAATTAACTCGATATATTCACTCCAATATCTCCGTACCTATACTGTATCCAACGAGAGAATGGACTTGCACTCGAGCGAAAATTCGTCTGTTTTAGTCAGATCTCCGCCCCTTAGAACATTAGTTCAACGCCCTCAACGTCTTAATTGGCTCAGCAGGTAGCCAGGGCCGGCGCCTGGGTCCGATACCTACCTGGTACCTAATTATATAAAGTACCATCTATTATAACTACTGCCTACCTATTCACAGTTTGTATTTGTAGTCTCGCAAGTACGGTTATTTTAGTTGTGTTGTTTACGGTTGTGAAATAAGTTTTAAATCTATTATAAGAATGGCAGGAGCCAGAGACGAGACTACAGACAACAGACTACCATGACGAAATAAACGGAAATACATTTCTCGACTGGTTTAAAAAGGTTTTACCGATATTGGATGATAATTGCGTAATTGTCCTGGACAATGCTCCGTATCATTCGGTAAAAATGGAAAAAATACCGAATTGTTCTTGGAGAAAAAACGACATAATCCAGTGGATACAAAGTAAAGGAAAAGAAATCGATAATACAATGGTGAAAGCTGAACTACTGCGCATCGTTGGGCTAGAAAAGGAGAAATATAACAAATATATAATCGATGAGACGGCCAAAGAACAGAATAAGATTGTACTCAGACTTCCACCGTATGTATCATTGTGAACTGAACCCTATTGAAATGGTTTGGTCGATGGTCAAGGGATACGTGAAAACTAACAATAAATCTTTCAAATTACCAGAGGTGAAACGATTGCTTGAAGAAGGCATTGCACGAGTAACATCTGAACATTGGAAGAATTTCATTCGTCACATTATAGAGGAAGAACATAGGTTTTGGGAACTTGACCATATTGTTGACAGTTTAATCGATGAAATCCCACCACTAATAATTCACGTAAATGGTCAAAGTGATTCTGATAGCAGCGATACAGACTAATTTAAATTTATAATTATATGAAACAATGTACTATTGTTGTAGCTAAATATTAAAAAAAATTAAAAAAAATAAAAATATCATAAAATGTCTATTTTAGGAATATTTAGGGTTTATATTACTTTCATAACGCTCATACATTTATAATAAATTTATGTTAAATAAATAAAATGTTTTCATGTTTTCAAAATAAAATTTATTTCACCTACTTACGAATTTATTTAATCGAATGACGGTCCTGCGTAGCTCGTTACAGAGCCCCTCCTCTTTAGTCGCCGATGCGCAAAGCAAGTCCATTCTCTCGTTGGATAGAGTATAGTTGAGTTATCAATATTGTTTTTTTAAAACGTTAAAACACAATTTTGCGCTTCTTTCAAAATATTAAATAGTGATTTTTTATTTTAAATATCTTAAAACATCGACAACTCTGGCAATTCAGAAAATACGAGGGCAAATTTCTATATATCGTACATTTTTTTTGGGAATTTAATATGATATGCTGCGAAGAAAATGTCGACAAGAAACGGAAAATATTTTTGGTACCATAATCGTTATTGTCACATTTATAGTTTAGGTGCTATGATTTTTTATAGCGCGTGTAATTTAAAAACTCCGGTAATTCGTCGGCTGATATGACAACGTCGCACTATCAGTGGCGGCTCGTGCCATATTAAACAAGTGGTGCCAAAACTGGGAAAGAACCATAATAAAATGCGCCAGATAAAAAAATAAAATGTTTTTTAAAATTTCCAAGGTCACGCGTTTCCTGGCACTTCAGAATTTCAATAAAATATCCATTTGAACAAAAATATAGACTTCCACAAGAATAATTATTTGAGTTTATGATTACCATGGCCACCGGCTTTAAGGGTGCATTATTGTTTTGATTTTCAACACACATTTATTTTTAGAAATAATTTTCAAAAATGGTCATAATGTATTAGTACAAAATAATTAATCAATATAAAGATTATACAACATTACTTACTCACAGTAGTTGTAGATTACTTCTAACCTCCTGAGATATAATACTATAGAGAACTCCTAAAACTACCGTAGATGGCAGTTACTTGCAACACATTCTAGATATAAACGTGATTTTGGATTCGAATTTTTCATTTTTTTGTTGTTTTAAAAATATCTTGACGTCAGTCTCTACTGGTACCTACTATAATCCTACGTATATTTTGTTTATCTACAGGATCAAAATATTAAGAAAAAAAACATTAAATATGGTTGTTGCAAGTCAGGGACAGAGCGCGCCCTACTTGAAACGCCATACATTTTCAGTGAAAATCAAGTCATAATCGCTTAAACTTAGCTTGCAACAGGTAAAATATAAAAATATGAATGTCGTTCTTTCGATCTATACAAAAACAATTTCTTTATCTTCAAAAAGAAACTTTATTCTTAAAAAAACATAAATATATTCATACATTGCATACTAAAAGTAAATAAATAATTAAAAAACACAAATAAAACAAAATAAATGAACTTTTCTTAACTTAAAAATAAAAACAATTTCTAAAATTATGGTTATTACAAATAATCATTTCAGATTATATTTCTCACAGCCTTTTAGATTAAATGTATGTCGGCCTCTGACAACTTCTGGAGTGTCTAACTTTTGTATTACTTGCTGGGAGTCAATTACCGAGAGATCCTCTACATCAGGAAATGTAAAAGTACCCAGACATTTTAAATCTTTGCTTTTTCGCATAAATTTACAATAGTACTGAGGTTGTAGATCAGTCGGCAGTACTTCCTGCACACAGCCCACATAAAAAATATCACAGTCTTTAGAGGCTTTTTTAAAAGAGAATTTCACAATTAAATAATCTCCCACAGAATACTGATTTAAAGGTTTGTCGTACGGTATCTCTAAACTTGTAGAAAGATCTTCATAGTTCTGGTCTAAAGTTTCCTCTGGTAATTGTTCAAAATCGCTTGCTTCAGTTTCTAAAATATCTGCTAATGAGTTATAATCAGAGCTTGAATCATGTAAAGAATATCGACTTTCTTCCGAGTCGCTATTTTCATTCATTTCTTTTTGCACCTTACGTTGGCTTTGTCTCTTTTGTGAATTTGCCGCCTTACCCGTTGAAGATGATTTTTTTGCCTGTTCGTTCGGTTCCAGATTGGTGCTTGGCATAGTGTTTGGGTCAATATTTTCTTGTTCCAAAAATTCAGTGACACTTTTTCCGGGCGGTACGTTCAACCGTTTCTTTCTTTTCTGTTGGCGTTTTTCTTCGGGATAGCGATATTTAACGATCTAAAACATCGTGTAATGAATTAATCCAACAGTCATTATCATTGTCTCGCTTAATCCACCAAGGCAGTCGTTTCAAAACTTCTGAAGGGTTACACGGATATATACCAGTGGCCCTAAAGCCATTTTTTAGGTTTGTTGGTACATTTGCGTCTACGGATTCCAAGGTAGTTCTTAATATAGATGGAAATATATCCTTTGGTACGGTACCTCTATTTTTCTCTTGCCAATTGCCTAGCGCCCTCCTCCATGCTGCTTTTAGGGGCCTAAAGAACGCCACATGTTATGTTTCTGACACTCTCTTATTACAAATATAGAAAGGTGGCTGGAAAGGTTGTCTCCCACTAAAACTTTAGGACCATCATCTAGTCTTTTAACGAAGGGAACAACTATGGTATTAAACCAGTTTTCAAACGTCTGTGTATCAAACCACCCTCGTTTGGTTCTTCCATATCGACAACCTGGTGGTCCATGTTCCTTCCAGGTATCGTAAAGATGCTCACTTCTATATACTACGTATGGAGGTAACATAAAACCAGCAGCTGATCCAGCCATCATTACAGAAGTAGAAGACTTGCTAGTGTCTATGCTCTATGCTAGTGTCTATGCTAGTGACTTGCTAGTGTGCAGCGTTCTGCATGTTTTACTCCTCTCTTTACAATGACCTGTTTTTTACCAGGATCATCGGTAAAGTTGGTTTCATCGTAATTAATGACGTGGGTAGAAGGGACATATTTTAAGGATACTTCTAATTCCTTGAAATAATTTGTTATTGTCTCTTCGGAAACCTGTGCTCGACTTCGTTTAATATTTTCACAGTACCTCTTTGTCAGTATTCTTCTGTGCTCGTTCAAAAATCTGTCAACCCACTTGCGCCCAGGTAAATTATTAGTCAGTCTTGGCTCTCTAACCCCTTTTCTATCCAAATAATTCTTGACGATATATTTTATGTCGTAGATTGTGAATGGGTAGCCCCAATTAGAGGGCGCCAATATTCCGTCAACCAGACTTTGTGTTCTTCCTCCGTCGTTAAAATTGTTTGGCCTCCAAATTTTTTAGAGAACAACCCTCTGTTTTTGCGGGAGAGAGTACTAGCTGGAATATTATATATTCTGCTAGCTTCTCGTATGTTGTGTTGTCCACTCTTTATTGCCTGAAGGGCTTTTTCTAACGTTTCGTCACTAAAATTTCGGTATGTTCTAGCGCCTAGTTTTCTTTTTATAGATTTCGGCATGTTGCAAGTCAGGTACTTAGTGTGTTGCAAGTCAGGTACAACGTTGTTCCAAGTCAGTACAATATGTAATATTCTAGAAAAATTTTTTTTTCTTACATTAATGTTCAACGTAAAAACAATATGTATGTGACATATTATCAAGAAGACATGTTGTTATCATTATAATGCATCAGAAAATATGATATGGCTACAACATTGCCTCTACAAAAGAAGTTTTCAAGACTTTATTTACATAACATTATTTACTTAAAATAAAAGTAGCTGGAAAAAAACCTCAACGTACCTTATTCACCACCAAAACGACGACAACACTTGCTCGCGCGATGACTGAGTAGGAACTAACGCGCGGGACGCGGTGCAATCAAGGTTATAGCAAAGTACAGGGTCGGCTCTGCATTGCTGCATATTGTTGCAAGATATAGGCGCGTTCCAAGTAACGGCCATCTACGGTACTTAATGTCATTATGTCTATTAAAAAAAAAGTTATAAAATTAATTTAATTAACACACGCGATGAAAGTTTATTAGTGTCAAAGACTAATAAACAAAACAGTTTATTAGTCTCTTCACATCCACACAACCAATATTTTTTACCGTAGATAGTTTTATTATATTTACGGGATCGAGATACCCACTGCCTCTTTGTTTTATAATATTTAAATCAGGTCGTTCTAACTCTTTAACTTTAAGTTTTTCTTCCAGTGAAAAGTTACTAAAAGTTTATAAATCGCCGATCTTATTCATGATTAATTTGTTTAATACCTACTAAAAACTAAACACTATTTATCACACACAGACACGCTAATCCAATATCCAATAAAAGTTAACTACAACAAAACAAATCTGTTGATTCAAAAATAAAAATTGTCCTAGAAAAACACACTACACGTGATGTCTGCATTAACAGTAAAACGCGATGCAATACAAACCGACTAAGTCAAGGAACTGAGCCCTGCCCTGAGCCACAGAATTAACAACATAATTGTGTGCCTGAGCCTGGCACAGCAATATTCTTTCCTTTTACTCTTTAACCTGTGTATGTAAAATTGTATGGACTACACTTTATCTCTGTCGCTCACACACGATTCTGGGACATCTATTTCATTTCACTGTGTCTGGCGCAACGAACTTGCGGGCGCAGATTGAGCAAGAAACCGGCCGCCGCTAACCGTTTTCCAATGTTTACGTACCTACCTATTTATTAGAGCGTTCGTCGCGTCGACAGGGCAGTACGGAGTGCGCTATTGCCAGACTTTCTATAAACTCTTCAAGAATGGGGAGAAATGCACTAGATAGAAAATATGTTTAAATGAAAGATACAGTTAATATTTATGTATTTTTACGAATAAATAAGGTGGTGCCATGGCTCCGTGGCACTACCTCACCAGCCGCCACTGCGCACTATCGTATCACAAAGAACAAAGCAGTATTTATTTATATTGTAGATATGTACATTCATTTGTCCTAGGGCAAAATATCTCTTTAAAGTGTTATTATTATTAATAAATGACTACAGATATATTTTTCAAGAAGTTTAATTTTAAAAGTACTTATTGCAAAAATGTACTTATAGAGTACTTTTGCAATAAGTACTTTTATATATAAAGGGTCCGCCAATAGGGACGCTCGATCTTTGACAGCTCATGGCGACCATGTTGTTTGTGGTAGAGTTGGCAAACGTAGTTGTTATTATTCAGTGTATCTTCACAAATCACCATGAACCAATTCAGCCGCGAGCAACATGTACAAATCGTTAAAACTTATTACGAAAATCATTCATCGGTTCGAGCAACGTTCCGCGCGCTCCGCCAATTTTACGGTGCAATTGATCGTCCTGCTGAGTCGACTATCCGTCGTTTGATTAACAAATTCGAGGCAACCGGTTCGGTGAACAATCAGCCAACACACCGACGCGTCGTCGAAACGTCCGATCTGCCCAGAATGTCGCCGCTGTGCGCGATAGTGTGCGTGAAAATCCGCGACAGTCAATTTCACGTCGCGCACAGGAACTCCGCCTTTCGGAAACATCACTTCGCCGAATCTTGCATCTGGATTTGGGCATGCATCCGTACAAGATCCAGCTGACACAAGAGCTCAAAATAAACGACCATAGACAGCGCCGTATCTTCGCTGATTGGGCTTTAGAGCAGTTGGAAGTCGACCCCGATTTTGGTCGCAAAATCATCTTCAGCGATGAGGCACATTTTTGGTTAAATGGGAATGTCAACAAGCAGAATTGCCGTTATTGGGCCGAGAACAATCCACAGGAGGTCCACCAGGTCGCAATGCACCCAGCAAAGGTAACTGTTTGGTGTGGATTTTGGGCCGGAGGCATCATCGGGCCGTATTTCTTCGAGAACGACGATGGTGTGTCCATCACGGTAAACGGCGAACGATACAGATCCATGATAACGAACTTTTTCTGGCATGAAATCGACAATATGGATGTCGAGGATATGTGGTTTCAGCAGGACGGCGCTACGAGCCACACAGCGCGCGCCACAATGGATCTTCTGCACGAGCGCTTCGGAGGAATGGTTATCTCGCGCGGAGGCGACATCAACTGGCCACCGAGATCGTGCGATTTAACCCCACTAGACTATTTCTTGTGGGGTTTTCTTAAATCACAGGTCTACGCAAACCAACCACAAAACACTGATGCCCTCAAAGTCAACATACGCCACGCCATCGATGAAATACAGCCCGATTTGTGCGCCAGAGTCATTGAAAATTGGACTTCTCGTATGCGCGCCACCCAGCGAAGCCGAGGTGGACATTTGACCGATATTATTTTCCATACATAATGCCTTCGAATACTCTTTCAAACAAAAAATAAATTTCATTTATACCTCTCACACAACTTGCTTTATTTCATTTTAAAGATCGAGCGCGCTTATTGGCGGACCCTTTATATGTAGAAATGTACTTTCATATATATATAAAACTAATTAATTAATAAATAAATTAATTCAAAATAATAATATTAATTAATAATAATATATTACCTACTGATAAAAAATTAATTAATACATTTTTGCAATAAGTATTTTTAAAATTAAACTTCTTGAAAACTATATAACGTCATTTATTACCTAATAATAATAACAATTTCAAGAGTTACTTTGTCCTACGACAAATGAATTCTAAAAACATTTTCGGTCTTTTGTCTACATTTTCTTGACAGCATGTTATATGAAATTCCCAAAACTAAAAAATATTTTTCGATTTTTGAAAATTTCCCCGCGTAATTTCGGAACTGCCAAAGTTGCTGTTTAAGATGTCGTTGCCAAAGATATTTTAAGAATATTTAAAATAAAAAATAACCATTTTATACGTAGAAAGAAGAGCAAACGTGTGTTTTAAAATTAAAATTCAATCATGTTCTTGAATGGAGTGAATAGGTATGTCAAAGAATGCGACTCGATTTTACCCATTAATATTTGACACCACTCACTTACATTACTCAATTACACCAACAATTTTGACGACACTGGCGCGGTGTCACGGCTAGATTTATCAGTAGGCTACGCTTGCATGGTAGTAGTTCCTCAATGCCTAAATGCAAATTTGCAGATATACCTACGTACGTAGATAGAATCCCGCAACAGTATGTGTTACCATTTGCCAACAATTTTGGTGATTCTTCTACAAGGATACAAACACACGGCGCAACTCACGAGAAATTTCCTCTGGGAGCACGGAAATCCGATTATGGAGTCGTCGGCCATGAGTCCCGATCGAACATGCATGGGACATGTTGGAAAGCGCCATGTTACGCCTATTCTCTTCAACAACTACGGACGGAGGCTTTTCTGGAAGAACGGCGGAATGTACGTGAGAAATTTCTGTCGCACTATGATATTGTAACAATTTGTACATTTAGTCTTATATATAAGACTTAGACAAAAAAAAATGTTTAAAGAGGAATGTTCAATAAATAAACCTTCACAAGAGAAAATTTGATTGATGGAATTGATTGAATTTGAATAAAGAAATGAGTAAAGATTCTTTCGAGTACGCGTTACACTAATTTATTTGAGCAGTATGTATCCTGTTTCAACTAAAACAACGCTAAATATAAGTATATTTTTAAAAAAGCTGACATATTATTATGTTCGACTAAAAATTCAAACTATCTGAACATTGTTTTGTATTTTTGTATTAGAGGAACTTCTGAGTGAGGACGGTATTAGACTATAAAATATATTTGACGAAGATCTTTTATAAAATATTTCAATATTTTATGAAAGGAGTTATATTACACTGTTAAATATTTTACAAAATATGTTTTATAAACGATCTTTGTCAAATATATTTTATAGTATAATATCGGCCTAATAGAAATGGCATTTTTAGGTGTGGAATGATGAAAAGCTGAAATGGAATGAATCGGATTACGGAAACTTAACGCATTTAAATTTAGCCGAGCACGAGATATGGCAGCCGGACATTTTTTTGTATAACAGTGCCAACAGCGGCTCTATTAACCACTACGGCAGCACACACTGTCTAGTTTACCCAAACGGCGAGGTCCTGTGGGTACCGCCCGCTCAATTCTCAGTCTTGTGCAGTTTAAATTTAAAATACTGGCCCTTTGACAAGCAGGAGTGCTACATGAAGTTCGGCTCGTGGACCTACAGCGGCGACCAGATCGACATAGTGTCGTACAACAACAAATCCGAAGTAGAGGTGGGTAACTCTTCAGCGAGTTAACTCAAAGGGTCGACTCACCTAAGTGACTCACTGACCTAGCCAACTCGATTATATTTGCGCGACTTTTGACTCTTACTTTTTTTATCGTATTATCTTGACCAAATCTTGACACAGCGATTTGCGACTTTGCCAGTTAACTAAATTAACTTTCGCTTACGGGATCAAGCGGACATATTATTATATTCCTTTGCACGCTGTGCATAAATTGTAAAAGAGTCAACTCGTCAATAAGAGAGTCTACGAGTTAACTCATTTAATAGCCATATTGTCGATCTAATCCGAAGTAAGGGTTTGTAGGGGACACCGAGGCTCGTTGTCACGGTTTCTGATTAATGCTACTTTGTTTGATGGACAAAAAATAAATCATTGTTAATGCAACATAAAATAAAATATAAGAATTGTGACAACTAGCCCCGGCCTCCACTATTGTGGTAGGGTTGCAGAATTGATTACTTTTACGTACCACGAGAACCGTGAGTTTAACCTGAATTTTGTTACCTATTGCTTCAGTTGGAGCTCCTGATAGACAACTCCGAATGGGTCATCACGAAAGCCACGCAACGAAAAGTAGATACCTACTACCCCTGCTGTACAGAGCCGTACCCTGACGTGACAATTAACTTAACTTTTTCAAGAATATCTCCTTCATACAAGGCCATAATCGTCACGCCAGCTTTTGGTAATACATTACAACAATTTTGTTTTTTCACCTAGATACCTGTATATTTTTTCAGTTGTCATCGTACTGACACTACTGAACTTTTGGCTGCCGCCTCAGTCTGGGGAAAAGATCGTGATCAACGCCAGTACAGCTATCATTATCTGCCTCTTTATGTTGTACTTTACGCAGAAGATGCCGGCGTTGGGAACTCATACCCCGCTCATAGGTAGGAACAGAAAGATACGTCCCATATATTTTCGTATACATTCTGTGTTTCAGTTCTGTTTTATAGCAGCTGCCTGTACATTGTGTCATTTTCGATGATTGGGTCCGTCTTCGTCATAACACTTTCTAGGACGAAACACTCGAATTCCTTGCCTTGGGTTATCAAGCGACCGCTGACTGGTACGGTGGGAAAGCTACTAGGATTGAATACTTATATTCAGCAGGTACTTAAATGTTTCTGGCGACTGATATGTTTTGTTTATTATTAACGGCCTAACAATGGTGACACATGGTTAACTTTACAAGTTGTTATTTTCTATTGTTATTTAAAGACAGTTGTAACCATATTGGGCAAAACTGTAGGGGAGACCGGGGACAATTGTAACAATTTCAGTACGATACGGCACTACTTTTTATGCATTGAAATCTATGTTTTAAAATTTGGGTATATAATTGACTTGGCTATTTAATTTATTATACTAAAGACAAGAATATACCAATCAAACTATTTACCAAATAAATAAATCATTTGTATATGAATGTTATGTGTTACATTTGTACCATCACTGGAGACAAATGTAACAAACCACGGGACAATGGTAACAAAGCATTAATATATAGAAACTACAAAAATAACACAAAATATATTTTACTTTCTCATACAAAATGGGTAACATAAAGGCAACATAAACTTAACTAACATAAACATAACAAAATTATTCTCTACAATTTATACAATAAGAAAATAAATCATCTTCATCGTCCCTGCATTCGGCGTGAGCCCAGCCCTTGCAGAGTTGACATTTCACCCATTTTTCGCCATGCCTGTCGTTAGAATAGGGTTCTAAACAATACAAACAATTCTTTTTCTTCGAAATAGTCCTTTTTACTCTATTCGCGTTCTTTTTTCTTATTTTAGCTGCTTCTTCCTCAAGTGCTATCTTCTCTGGTGTTTCTGTCAATATGGCTGGTTTTCTTTTTCTTCTATTTATCGTATTTTTCTTAAGGGTGATGGGAGGTTTTGGAAAGGGTCTAATTCCTTGGAAGTATTTATTTCATCTGCGTGCCTAGTTGTTGATGATGACTGCGAACCCTCATTTGTCGAAACATTCTCGAACAGTGTTCTGCCACCATCATTTTCATTGGATGTGGATGGTGCCGCTAGTTTTGATGTTTCCGGTTCTTTGGATGTGGATGGAATAGGTTCTCCACTCCTATAGGATTCTGGTTGACCGTCAGTAGCGGGACAATTAATTTCTATAGCTGTCCCATCTGTTAAATCAGCATCAGTGGGATCAAATGGCTTGTCAGTCGGTATAGATGGAGCAAATTCGTGTTCTTGAAAGATATCCCGATTGTAAGGGTAGATCCCAGTAACTTTAAAACCACTTAATATATTGAATGGCGTCGTAGCTTTTGGTAGTGCTTCAGCGACTAACCCAGGTAAGTCATAAATGGTCATAGTTTGTCCTGGATTATTTTTCATCCAAGCGTCCATACTGTTGTTCAGATATGCTTTAAGTGATCCATAGACACTACGGTCTAAGGACTGCAATTTGTGAGACGTATGGGGCGGGAATGACAGGAGAACAATCCCGTTTTCTCGGCAGAAATCAATTGTTTGCAAACCCAAATGCGATCTATGGTTATCCAGTATGAGAAAAATTTTATTTTCCAGAGAAGGTTTAGTATGCTTTGCAAAATGCTTTATATAAACGAAAACGGTGTCGGGGTCCATCCATCCAGATCCATTAGCTTCGCCGATTGAACCAGCCTCGAACATATCCCTCTCCATTACTGTCGTTAAATTGTCGCAAAATTTACTGACATTTATTTTATTAAAGTTAACAGCTCTGGCGTGACTTGTAGCCTCTGGTTCTCTTATAGATAATGTGATATTTCTCTTCATAAAATTAGAGAACCAATCTCTTGATCCCATCTTTGTAACATGCCATTGCTCTGGAACTTTAACGTTTTTGCTTATACAACATTCATACGTTAGTGAACGAACATCAGTTGGTGTAAGCCCGAAATACATATCGGCAGAATGACGTATGTATTCACAAAATATTAATTCGTCTTCTAAAGATAATATTTTGTTATGGGAATTATAACCAACACTGGCTTCTTTAATGCCACTTTTAACCTTTTTAACATATCTATGCAGCGTTACATGACAAATTTTAAATTGCTTTGCGGCTTCCCTTACGGAGATACCTTGGTCGAGAACCAGAGAAGTTGCCTGTTGTAAGTCTATGCGAGAAGAGCCTCTCTGAGTACTTCTCACTCTCGAACGTGGCATATTCCTGCAAGATAATATATTGACATTAATAAAAATTCAACTTTTATTATTTCGAACTCGGGGGACTTGTAACATGTTACAATCGTCTGAGTGTTACAAACGTACCCAGCTTCCATATTTTTTTAAAAAATTAATTGACAGAAGAAATACTGTTTTCATCGGTAAACTAATTTTTGCAAGAATGGCGCCATGTATAAATAAGATATACGCCAAATTTAAGTTCGGCTACTGCATATTTACTTCCGATTTTAACAAAATATATAAAGTTAACACCAATTACTTACAGTTCAGGAATGCGACCTTCGGCACCTGGAGATAATTGTACCACAACTGATGCGCTTAAAGTCCAACGGTGGGTACTTCAAACGTCAACGGCATGAAACACATAAGCGGCGCGAAGTTTCAATCACGCTAGCGATGGATAGGGCCCCTGCTACAATTGTACCGCGTTACAATTGTCACCGGTCTCCCCTACTATGGTAACCACCTTGTTAGCCTCAAATTAACAAGCCCATATATAACAAGGATTGTTAAATTTAGTTCAAATGTACTCTCTAACTAACTTCAGAGTGGTTGTTTTAGGTTAGGAGTTATTCATTTTATTTTACCTTTCTGCCATTCTAGAGGTGAAATATTAAGTAGTGACGAAAGCTGCGAAGTATGTCAACAAAAAGATGATGTAGGTAGAACAGTACCAGATTTATGTAACTTTCTTAGAAAACAATCCAATGTTATAGCTAGCATATCGGGAAGCAACACAATTAAATCATTATTCTAGTCCACGAAGTCTCTAAACAGGAGAAGCAACTTGGAATGGGCACACATGTATTTAAGTATATTTCAAAACTTGTTTTTAGTCATTTGCAGAGTGGAAAAGTGTCGTCAGAAAGAAAAAAAGGAATAATAAAACACTTAATGTCTATGAGGATCTGCATCAACTATTATTTGGGTATTAATGCTGTAGAATCCTTTCCGATTTAAAAAAATTATGCCGGGCATTTCTGCGTTCTAAAAAGAGGGGGCTTGTAAAGCAATGTGGGTGCAATCAATTGCTCCAACAATTCCTGGGAAAGCACATTTCTGCAGAAATCTTTCTTTGACCCTTTTGTCTGTTCTTCTTCTGTTGTGGAAAATTTAAATATGCGATGTCCTAAATGATTGACTATAACTGATGTGACCTCGTTCACACATTTGGATAAAGTTTGTTGATCCACAGGTATGAACAAGTCTTAACCCACACACTTTTAATAAATGCCATGTGACAGCACATGTAACGTAGCTAGAATTCTGTGTAATTTTGGAATGGCTATTTCTTCTCTCTGCATGTCATAAAAGGGGAAATTTCTTCGGCAACTTGTACAACACATTATCTAAACAATCTGTAAATTCCACACAATACATTTTCTGGTGAATCTAAGGTCTAAGGGATCATTCAAGTGACGTAATTGTCTTCTCCTGATCATCAATTGGTATATATATCAAGTCTGGTTTCAAATCATAGCTAGGTATTTATTTACTTACGCTTACTGTTCTTCTTCATCATCAATTGGATCTAAAACCACTAACAGCGTCCAACATTTTTTTTGTGCAAGAATTCCTTTAAAAGCAAGAAAAAGATCATAAAAGTAAGAGCAAATACAAGGTTATTCTTATTTTACAAACAAAACAATATTGTTAAGGCACTTGTTATCTGACAAGTGAAATGTTAACAATATTTCTGCCAATTCCTCGTTAATTTTAACAACCGTTGGGGCTACAATAGTAGCACATCTTGTTATCATCACTGTTAACAGACAATATTGTTGAGTTACCAATATTGGAAAGTTAAAAATGATCACAATAGTTAGGCCGTAAGTCAATTAAGTGGTTTGTTTACGGAAAATCTTTGGAACCAGTGTTTCCAAATTCAATTGAATTTATAATACCCTGCTCTACCATGACACAAGAATAAATATACTAACCAGAAGGATATCTTTAACCGGTTGATGTCTATGCCGACAAGCGCGTGCCCTCCAGTCTTAGCGAGCGCAAAAAAATAACGTTAATGGTTTTAAAACTCTTTGGCCGACAGCCATTTTAGTTCCCTTGTCAGTTTGAGAACAGCTGTCAAATCATGTTTACGTTAAGTTTGACATTTGGTGGCAAACTATTATAGGTATGTTATACCAATGATATAATATTATGATATAGTAGGTACTGTTTAATGCGAATATAGGTATATTAATATCAATGACAATGGTATATCCACATGGATGTCATTCTTATTATCTAATATATTTGGGTAGAGGTTTTTGACAGATATATATAAGTATTCCCTAATGTGTGGTGAAGCAGCTTAATACTTTCAAGATGGCCGCGAAACGTCATTTTGATTTTTTCAGAGAATATTATGAGATCACCTCATTTTGAAAGATAAGTAGAGTAGAATAAGTAGTCATAAATAATCGATTTATGACCATTCTTATAACTCAAAAGGCAAGACGGCAGCTATTTTAACTAGTTTGACAGGCCAAAATGGCCGCACATCTCCAATTATGTTTCCAATACTAAACTCTACATGAGTTATTTCGTATATAGCCTTACAAAAACATTATTAGAAATCGACATTTCACTGTTAAATTATTAAAATGTCTGCCATATTACCTTGAGTTATCTGATTTATCCTTAAAATTGGATAAATTTCGAACTTCATTTGAAATGTGTCACTTGAGTGAAAAATTACACTCAAGTGACACATTTCAAATGAAGCGACATGACCGTCTGCCATTTTGGCCGCCAAAAAATTAAAAAGTCCACCACCTTTAAAATGTCAATGAATTATTATGAAAATTGAGACATAAACAAAAAAAAAACTCAGTGTATAATATTCACAATACCTTTGCATGTGTGCCAATCCAGAATTAAAGAGGTGGCCATCTTGATTTGTCGCATCGGAAGGATCTGAAATTCAGAATGTGCATTCTACTCCACAAGACCTTTAAAATAATAGAGTGCCACACCATGTCTTAATATAAAAAAATGCAAAAGGGCGCCCAAATGGTAAAATATTTATAATTAATTCCAGTCAACAATGACCACTCATAGGGTCACAGCTGAGGAGATGAGGGACCACCAGGTAACAGACTTCGACGACGTGAATATGGGCGATGAGCATCAGATAATGAGGTCTTCCCTGAACCCCATGAAGCCGTCTCTCCAGCAAGATTGGATACTTCTAGCTGCCGCCATCGACAGGGTCTCCTTTATCTTCTACTGCTCATTGTTCGCCATACTCGCAGTCGTATATTCCGTATAAAACTCGTCAAATTATTCGCCTATATAAGTATTTGTAAGCTGTAGATATCTTTGTTTCATAGGATAGGATAAATATAATTATAATTCGGAGTCATTGTACTTACTGAGTCATACGACTTTATTTTAACCCAACAGTGGGGGGGGGGGGGCGCATTAGTACTCCTACAAATACAGTCTAGCGATTTAGCAGAACTCTGGAGTAAAATAGTATTAAGTAAAAAGAATGGCGAGGTTTTCATAAAATTTTATTAAAACACGTAACTTGTAACATTGCAACTATTACAATAATAAAACTCATATTTACAGAATTTTAAGAAGGAACGTAGGTATGTTAGAATGTTTGTAGCGTCTTAGAGAAACTTCAAGTCATGGAAACAAAATACGATTTTTGACACTAACGAAAATGACAACAAAAACAAAACAAAAATCTACTCTTATAAAAATACTGAAAAATATACAAACGAGTACCTATAACGTTTCAAGACATCACAATAATCCAACGAATATTTCCTTAGAAACGTATAATAATATGTACAATGTACATTCATGCTATATTAACAAAACATTGTTTCTTTTTAAATAGTATATCCTAGTTACCTAAAAAAAAACAACTCTCCAAGACAGCCATGAGTTGACAGCTATAAATAAACATGACACATTTTTTTGTTTCTTTGACAGCTATCTGACAGTTAACAGGTACGTACACGGAGTACATAATGTAATTAATATACCTCCATTATCTAAAAACGGCTTAATTTGTCATATAAAAAAATACTTTAAAATAATTTGCATATATCTGCAAAATTGAAATATTAAAGAACTTGAAATGTATTCTTAAAAAATGCTTTAAGTTCGAGGTTATCTCAAATATGTACCAGAGATCATAAAAAAGAGAATATATAGACACCAATGAGTACATGAGTTTAGGCTGTAAAATCGCAATATACCCATATATCAAAAGAAGACGCTGAACTCATCAGCATACATATGACGTCATAATATCTCTTGCCGTCTCTCTCAGGTGCATCACGACTATCACGAGGTAACCAGTGATCATGATAGAATCGTACCCTCAATTGTTTGCATCATGGCATACCTCTCGATGTAATTCAAATAGAAAATATATTAAGGTGAAGGGGGCGAAAATATACGGAAGAGGAGGAGATGAGTGCAGAGAGGAGGCATTTGAAATTCCTAAATAAATTTCGGCTTTTAATTTTTAAATAGATACCTTGTGTTGGATAAAATGTGGCATATTTCCAAGGATAACTCTGGTGTCTTGCATCAGCCACCTTTGACTCTTAAACTCTTATATTTCATGATACTGTGGCGAAGTTTGTCTTTTGTTAGTTAAATGGCGGTCCCCTGGGGTCGAACGTTCCGGGGGAGTACGGCCAGTAACTCGGGGGTGGAAACAACCCCGGTTGCGAGTGCTGCGCGGCGGATGGGAGTATGCTGGGGATTCTAGGGTTGCCCGCATGACCCGCGGGGTAGAGGGCAGCACCCAGCTCGCTCTGGTGAGGTTGGTACTTATGGTAGGTTGGCATTACATCCCCTTGGCCTTGCGCTTGCGCCTGGCAGGCCGCCATTAGTCCGTGGAAGTCGAATTTGTAGGCGTAACGCTTGCCGTGGACCTTGGACATTATGTTCTTGTCATAATAGTACCTAGAAGAGAAAAATGCAGAGAATCATATCAAGGACTAATAATAGTTGTAATTTAGGAAAAATCATTCAAAAGGACGGCTGGTTTTTGCAGGACTGGACTGCATGGAATGTTGCAATCTACTAGACGCTCATGTGACGTAAGTATTTAATTATAACATAACCAGAATTTAACAGTGAGCCATTGTAAATACTTGACATTGTTAACTACTGGCGCAGTCGGTAGGAAAGAGACATGTTGAATAATTTGTTCGTGTATTTTTGTGTTTGAATAGTTTGTTCGTGTTCGTGTATTTGTTCGTGTAAGGTTCAGGTATGACCGCATGTAAGGTAAGTTGCCTGAAATGCTTTATTCATGTTTTACTTTACAGCTTTTATAAAGTTTTATATAATTCTACACAAATAATATAAAAGAATAAAAATAGGCATTCGCCTTAATGCGCCATAACCAAGATTTTGTTGGGCCTGCACTATGTAGCTATAAAAAGTTTCAAATATAAACTTGTACCTACCTATCAATGACGTGTTATCTACGTAGTTGTTGGTATAAAACCATCCCATTTTAATGGATTTTTAAATATTAAAATTTGTTATACGAGCAAAAAATGAACGAAGAACATTTCGTACTTTTCAACTAACTAGCTAACTAATATCAAATAATTTTATTAAAATATAATACTGCTGGTAACAGGATTTTTATAATTAAAATTAAAAACGCTTGCTGACGGCTAGCAGCATCTTTTATTAACGTTTCAATCTAAATTATTTCAAAAATCGGCTAAACGACTTTAAAAAGTAAAATCTAACAAGAATCTAATAAAAACATACCCGTTCCTTGAAATAAATTAACATGGAAACATATTATTGGATTTATTTTAAAGTAAAATATATCATCTCACAATGAAGTGCTTTTTTCATATCTGCATTTTTTAAATTTTGATATACCTAACTAAAGAAAGTGTTATAATATTTTAAGGAAATATTGAGATTATCCGTTTATTCAAATAATACGCTTGCTTAACATTTAAACTTGTCATGTAAATTTGGCTACATTCATAGTTAGATAAACCGGCTGGGGTTGGACTTTCGTCATTCAAGTGGAAAATTAAAAGGCGGAGCATATTTATGAATGAAAGAATAACAAAACTGTATTACAGCTCCATCTAGAACTCTCATTTAAACCCTTAGTTTCAATACAGTTTGTGTAAATATCGTTTATCATTTAGAGCGATAATTAAGCGCATTACGATTGATTATCTATTCACTTAATCTATGGTAGCACGAAGGTCGCGCCATCTCTTTTAAAAACTTCATAGGGAAGGAGGTGGGGGCCAAGACTTATAACCTAATAACGTCATAGTGATCTATTGTATTCTAGGTAGTCCACTAACCATATGTAGATTTTCATATAAGTACATTGAAATTAATCCTTTTAGAAGTTGTACACGTACTTCGCTGTTCTGTAGCTCAATAATGACTTATCTTAATTTCATCCTATGCCTATAGAGCTCCGAAAGAGTGAAAGAACTTGTACAGCTTCTAAAGATTCGTTTCAGTTAATAATTAACTGCTGGAAAAATAATCTAAAATAAGATATGTAGGTAGGTATATAGCTGCCGGTGGCTATATAAGATACGAAATAAGAAATTACAAAAGTTTGAATACCTAATATACGACAGTTTTAAAGAACGCACGGATCTTGAGAAAATGCAGTCCAGTCCCCTTTAAAGTGGTTAGATAGAATAGAGGTAGTAAAAAAGACAATACTTATAAGGAGGGATTTTGGAAGGTGGAATATGGTCTAATGCTAATATATGAGGGTCGTTCACAAAATAGGTAATTTTTCCTTAAACAATTTTTCAAAATTTAGAAAACATATATTTACTAGAGATGAAACGGATATCCGGTGACTATCCGGCCTAAATTTAATGTCCGGCCGGAGGCCGGAGAGTAGCTGAATATCCGGCCGGATACCGGATATTCAAAAAGTGCGACACAATCCCCTGAAATCAACTTTAATACATAAATCTTTGTGTGGTAAATAATAATAAAATGGCTTATAATTATGATTTTATTTTAAGTAGAAAAAGTTACAAAAAGCTTGGTACAAAAAGAAAATAAAAGAACCTTCTAAAAAACTAAAATGTTTTGAAACATGTTTTGTTTTAATTGTTTTTAGTTTTTACGACGCAAATCATGCAGCAAGCAGCGAGTAAACAACTGATAGATACTGATAGATACCCGAAACCGCCCGAATCGATCCGATCGCGTTCGCTGCGCCTCGCCTGTGTGACTCGAACGCCTGTGTTGGGCGGATATCCGACCGCCGGATATTCGGCCTCGCAGCTCGCCGGACATCTGGTACCCGATATCCGGCGGCCAAACAACTATCCGTTGCATCTCTAATATTTACATTCTATAACATGTAACCGTTTTCAACATAATCACCGCCCCTGTCCATACCTATGACACCTATAGGGAATTGTGCTTGATATGGCATACCAGGGTGAGACGGCATATTAGCGTTTTTAGGGAGATCACTGTAAATTTGGCAATTATGTGCATTCGTCTAGATGCACTTGGACACCTAGCGGTCTCTGTGTTAATTTAGTTCGCTTGGAACTATCGATGGAGTTAGTACGGTGTGTTGTATGCTGTCGGCACGTGGAAAGTTTTCTGTTGAGTCTCCTGCCTGTGTTTTTTACTTCGAGCGTTTAAAGTTTTGCTAAAATTTGTTAATGTGGCAGTGTTTATTTGTAAATGCTGTACACAACTGTCGCAAAAGATATTACAAAAATGTAAGTGCAATCCGGCAACATATGTCTAAAGTAAATGAAGTATTTCAGGGTGAGATGGCATATAATTGACGAGGGTAAGATGGCGTGGTATGCCGTCTCACCCGGAAGTATGCCATGTCACCCCTGATTAATATATCGCTAAGTTTTTCCTATTTTTTACAGATTTTTATCACAATGGTCGGTCAATACGCCCGAAAGTCAGACCGCCAAAGTTGGAATGAAGAAAATATGACGGAAGCACTTAACGCAATTAAAAAGAACCAAATGGGATGGCTTTTGGCATCAAAAACGTTTAATGTACCGCAGACAACATTGAGAAGACGTGCTAAAGATGATCGTGGCTCCAATACGGGTTACTTAGGAGGACATGTTCCAACTTTTAATGTCGAGTTGGAAAATGAATTAGTTCGCCATGTAAAAGAATTAGAAGTTCGTTTTTTTGGACTCACAACGTTAGATAATCGGAGGCTTGCTTATGAAATTGCCACAGTAAAGAACATTCCAAATAGATTGGTTACAGGGGTTCCATAAACGAAATCCTTCTATTTCGCTTCGTACACACGAGGCAACATCAGCTGCAAGAGCCCGTGCATTTAACAAAGTTCAGATTAAGAAATATTTTGATGGTCTTGAGAAAGTGATAGATGAACACAAATTCTCTCCTGAAAATATATACAACATGGATGAGTCTGGGCTCTCAACAGTTCCATCAAGAAATTTTAAAATTTTGGCAACTAAAGGAAGGAAGCAAGTTGGTGTTTTAACCAGTGCGGAGAGAGGCCAACACCTTACAGTTATATGCTGCCTTAACGCAATTGGAACTTACGTACCACCTGTCCTACTGTTTCCAAGGAAAAATATGAAAAATGAACTTATGGATCATGCTCCGGTAGGAGCCTTGGGTTTAGCTCAAGAAACTGGGTGGATGACAGGGGAAACTTTTTTGAAATATCTGAAACATTTTGTAAAATATGTCAAGCCATCTGTTACAAATAAAGTGCTTCTTCTCTTGGACGGACACAGTAGCCACAAAAATTTAGAAGCTTTGACATATGCAAAAGACAACGGTATTGTCATATTTTGTTTACCTCCTCATTGCACCCACAGAGTGCAACCTTTAGATGTTTGCTTTTTCGGCCCACTAATGACATATTACAATCAAGAACTATTTCGTTGGCTTAAGTCTAATCCTGGAAGAATGGTGACACACTTTCAAGTCGGTGGTATACTGAAAGAAGCTTACAATAAAGCTGCAACAGTAGAAATGCTGTCAACTCATTTTCTAAGACTGGCATATATCCACTGAATAAAGATATCTTTCCAGAATGGATGTTTCAACCGGCGGAAGTTACTGATCAGCAAGAAAACTTAATCCCAACGGAAATCAATGACTTTGATAACCCACAGCCATCCGGGTCTAAAGAAAATCAAAATGGTTATCTAAATTCTCAACCTTCAGCTGATCTATCAAATGATATTAGTTCGCAAAGTCCAAATAATATATCCATAGAACTGATCTCTCCGCTGCCCGTTTCTTCTGTAAAGACGAAAAATTATAAACGGAGAAGGTGTGGAAAGAGTGGTGTACTCAACAACACACCTGAAATTGAAATGGCCAAAGCAGCTGTTGCAGAAAAGGAAGCAGCAATGTTGCGAAAATCTGTTAGGGCAACAAAAAGGAAATTAGTATAGATGATGAAACTGAAGAAGAAATGGAAGGCTTTCCAGTAGACGTTGACGAAGAAGACGATGCTGCCTGCATCTACTGTAATGAGCTCTATTCCTTATCTCGCGCTAGTGAAGACTGGATTCGCTGTCAGAAGTGCAAGAGATGGTGTCATTCCGAATGTGCCGTAGTCAGCAAAAGAGTGAAGCAGTTCATTTGCGATATTTGCAAATAAATGCAAAACGAAGGAGGTTTATTTTTATTAAAATATTTTACTTACATTTGTTTAGAGATATCTAAAAAGTGGATCAACCTGTTAATTTCTGTGTGGTTTACCATGTACTGTTCTTAAAAGCTTATTTTGTATTATTTTGTTTTTTCGAACGTTCTATAATCAATAAAATTTTACGTACGTATGTTTCAGTTTGGCTTGGGTGAGATGACATAGTATGCCATCTTACCCTATATATCAGTATGAGATGGCATAGACATGCTTCTTTTTTTCGAGTACGAGAAAAGTTCAAGTTTTTAAGTTATACTCAAAAAAAATAATGTTACATGTAAAAAATGAATTCAAAAATACACTGGACTGTTTATGTACTATAAAATATTTTTTTTCTTGAAAAAAACAGAGGTCAAACAAAAAGTATGCCATCTCAGGCACACCTATATATGAGTTAGTTTTTTCTCTTCATACCAATGTCCCGCCATTTGGGAAATCCAGTTGTTCAGCTCTGTTTTGAGCATTTCCTCATTCTAAAAACGGATACCCGATAAGTATTGCAGGCAAATAAAGAAAGTGCCCAAAACATCCCAAAGAAAACTCTCAAGAGGATGTTGAGTTTCCCTTAAAGTGCAAGGTAAACTCAACAGCTTCTTCAGTGTTTTACTAACCTGATTTCGCACCAAGCGATTATCACATTTTCCCGCAACTAAAGCATTAAACTTATATAACGGGTATCCGTGTTTTGAGAATGAGGAAGTGCTCATCAGAGGTGAACAACTGGATTTCCCAAATTGCGGGACATTGGCATGAAGAGGAAAAAACTGGCTCATATATGTGTCAAAGGTGTTTAGACCGAGGCGATGATTATGTTGAAATGTTATAGAGTAAACATTACCTATATAACGTATAGAATGTAAATATATCATGAATTTTGGATTTCTAAAAGTTATTTTATTGCATTTTAAAATATAGGGAAATTTACTTTTTGAACGACCCTCGTAGTAGCAGACAATGAAACGGAACCCAGACAATTCAAGAAAACTGGTATGTACATACCTATGGATCTGTTATGGGCATATCGCTGCAAAAATAACAGCTGTGTACAAATAGTCAGTAAAACAGTATTGAAATTAATTGAATAGGATTCGAACAAGGAAATACATAAGTTATAAGAGTAATATCGGGCATATCTTTGCAAAAATAACAGCTATGTACAAATAGTCAGTAAAACTATTGAAATTAATTGAATAGGATTCGAACAAGGAAATAGGTACATAAGTTATAAGAGTAATAACTAATAATAAAAGAAACGCAATTGATGAACTACCTTAACCTGAAGTGGCAGAAGCAGGATATATTCTCACGTCATTTCTAATAGTTTTGCAGAATAATAAAAAAAACAAGGAGAAATAGAATATGGAATTGAACTGAAACTGAACCAAAGAAAATTCGAGAAAAGAATTGTATTGGAGCAGGGATAATCCTGGGCTATCCACACCGCAGATTACTTGTTTCGCGGTCGCGTATTGCAACTTTTTCGTCTCTTGCTTACCTGAGCGCCCGACTGAGCTTGTCGTAGTTCATGTTGGGCTTGGATTTCCGCTCTCCCCAGCGCCTGGCCACCTCGTCGGGGTCCGTCAGCTTGAATTCTCCATTGGTGCCTTCCCACGTGATGCACGCCGCATTCGACGAATCGTTGAGCAGTTCCAGGAGAAACTGCCACAGTTGGATCTGGCCGGAGCCCTGCGCCACCAATCGGCTGGTGGCGGCGTTGAGTAGTTGGTAGGGATCCGCTACAACAAGAAACCATCATGAGAGCGTCCGCACTGATATTCGGGTCCGGTATCGCTCTTTCAGCGAACAATTTTATTAGATTTAACAGTATTTCGTCACAGTCCACAGCATCTGGGGTAAGAGAATTTAGTATAAACGGAAGAAACATCAAAGATACGTTGGCAGTAGGTAGCGCGTTTGCTTCGTAGGTTATAAATTGTAACGACCTAAATTCGCATCAAATTAAACGTACCTACCAGTCAAAATTAGCGACACCTTCAAAGTTGATGTTATCGGGAATCAAACTAATTTTGATCATAATTATGTACATTTCAGGTTCATTTCTAGGTCTCGACGCCTTAGTAGATATTTTGATTCAGTTTACGTTTTGAGTATACACTGTGCAACTGGTGCAGGAGTGATGATGTTTTTCTCCGAAACTTTAAACACCCTGTGGCTTGCAACAGCGCGTATCACACTGTAGCCCCATCCTTCCTGAATAATTTATTTTTTGATTTACGTCGTTATTTCTATTTTCAAATACTCAAATACACTGCTGGCCAATAGGTTGGAATAATTCAAATTTTTAGGGTAAGTTTCGATACATATATCTTCTGAACGATATGGAATATCAAAATACGGATTTCAGGACGTTTTTGGAAATTTCATCGACAAAAACTGGTCTGAATATCAATTTTCCATTATGCTCAAAAAAGGAATATACGGGGGTGTAAACTAAACCCCTAAAAAAATCAAAATTTCATTCTTACCGAGAATTTAGGAAAACCAAAATCGAGTTAAATTTTTTATACCGGGGTAATCTATGGACCAATTCGAAAAAACAAATTTGGCCGATTTTTGATATCTCGCTTATTTTTGAATATACGGCGTTTTTATTGAAATTAGGACAATTTTTTGGAAATGTATCTCTTACTTTTTAAAAACAAAGTAAGTAATGGATTTTTTTCTTATTTTCAAGTAAGCTTACATGCCTCTAGCTGCCTCAGTAGCTAGAATTGACATTTCTTATACAGGGTGCCTGCGAAAACATTTAATAAGCATGTGTCACGAAAAATCTGTATAGGTATTTAAATAAATTGTGTGCAGAACCCTGTATGATTAAAATGAACGATAATTTTAAAATTTTAAAACTGTGAAGGGAAACCTTAGAAAAATATCTCGAAACGGTTTTTTATTTTTCTTGATCGGATGAGTATTATCATAATCACCAGCTAATCGTTACTACCGCAAGTTTTTTAAATGTTTTATATAGGGATTTACCGTGTAATTACAACGAAACTGTAAATTATGATAATACTCATCCGATCAAGAAAAATAAAAAACCGTTTCGAGATATTTTTCTAAGGTTTCCCTTCACAGTTTTAAAATTTTAAAATTATCGTTCATTTTAATCATACAGGGTTCTGCACACAGTTTATTTAAATATACAGATTTTTCGTGACACATGCTTATTAAATGTTTTCGCAGGCACCCTGTATAAGAAATGTCAATTCTAGCTACTGAGGCAGCTAGAGGCATGTAAGCTTACTTGAAAATAAGAAAAAAATCCATTACTTACTTTGTTTTTAAAAAGTAAGAGATAAATTTCCAAAAAATTGTCCTAATTTCAATAAAAACGCCGTATATTCAAAAATAAGCGAGATATCAAAAATCGGCCAAATTTGTTTTTTCGAATTGGTCCATAGATTACCCCGGTATAAAAAATTTAACTCGATTTTGGTTTTCCTAAATTCTCGGTAAGAATGAAATTTTGATTTTTTTAGGGGTTTAGTTTACACCCCCGTATATTCCTTTTTTGAGCATAATGGAAAATTGATATTCAGACCAGTTTTTGTCGATGAAATTTCCAAAAACGTCCTGAAATCCGTATTTTGATATTCCATATCGTTCAGAAGATATATGTATCGAAACTTACCCTAAAAATTTGAATTATTCCAACCTATTGGCCAGCAGTGTAGATACACACTTAAAGATAATGAACTCCAGTAATAATATTACAGCAATATCAATAAAAAATAATAAATAATCAATGATGAAAGAACGAAATCAATAAAAAAGGTTTGAAGAAAATCAATATCGCGAATTTCCGTCTCTATTCAGGTCGTTATAATGGATATATGGCCAAATTATCCCACAAATGCTCATCTCTATATATGGGGTTGAGATGTGGACTATTTACAGGCCAGACTATCAGAGTAATCTTGTACCGTAATACGAGAAAGTTATCTATACATTAATTACTAAATAGTAAGTTGGTGTTACAGTTGTTTGGCAAAAGATACAGACAGTATCATTGAAATTCCGAGGGACTATGGTCGTCCCGTGGAAACATTATCTGAAGTGGCGAATGCGCCACGAACACTCGCTTTACTAAACTAGATTTAACAATAGAAAATCTGATTTGATAGCAATATTTTTGACATCAACACCGACCGATAAAAATTAATAAACTAAAATGCATCATTTCTCAAGAGAATCTATTAGTCCATTCATTGCCAACATAATTTTGCAGAAAAAATAGGTTACTAAAAATACTTAGAATGTCAAATATCTAAATAGATTTTCTATCGTTAAATTTACTATAACACGGTTCCAAAAAAAAGTGGCGTACCGGATTTTGTTAAGAAAATAGTGGATAATTCAGCGACATGATTATTTTATATTTTTTGGAACATCCCGTATATTACACCAGTACTTTATTAAAAAAAGCTTCTTAATCTTTGTTTTAACTTAAAAATTTTATTAAACTACAGCGTATTTAGCAAAGAACTCATGTTTACATGACCTTGACTGCAAACCTGCTCATTAAATTTAAGTAGGCTTTGTAGAAGAAACAGTAACATCCCAAGCAACAATCCTATTTAATACGTGCCTAATAACATTTAGTGAATAATAATCTGCATTAAATAACGTGATTTCACTGCGGAAGTGATTTCACTGCACCTACTTCGAAACTGTCTTTTGCGGCAGGCCTGGGTGGTAGCTGTCACTCTATTTGAAAATTATTGCAGTAGCTCAACACAATGAAAATGTTGGCGACCCCTAGTCTATAAAATACATGAGTAGATAATACGAGAACGAATTTATGGATCAAGTCGTTTTCTATACCTAGGTCCAGTGCTAATAATTTTAAAAAAAATCTTAGCAGTATATGGATGAAAAATGGGGAAAATCGATTGGACCCCAACAAATAACCAGAAGTAGGGGGTGAGGGTGAAAAAAAGGGGTCTTTCTAGGGGCGAAACGTGTTTTTTACGGTTACCGGCAAAACTAGACCTCCTATCGAGAAAAGTTAGATGCAGGTTGTAGGTAATTGAAAGATCTACAGCTTTTATTTCAACCATTTTTCAACATAACCTCAAAACTATTGAGAAAAACGTGTAAAACCAATTTTTTATTTTTATCTCCATCAAAATGGATTCAATTTGTAGTGAAATTTGGAAAATGTATGTCTAAATGTATTTTTATGTCTAAAATTCTTTGTTTGTTTTGAAGCGAAATATTCATTTTTGGATTTTATGCGAATTTAATTTGAATAAACGCTTAATTTTCATTTAAAAAAGAATATTATATATAAAAGAATATATATATGAAAAATTCAGGACGGATTTTTTTCCGTTGAACTCTACGTTAGGATGGTGTAAAATAAATCATACTGTTACTGTGGAAAAACATTGTCAAAAATGGGAAAAACCAAAACAAAGATATTTTTAAGATTGATGACGAAACAAAAACAAATTTTAAAATTAATATTGGGAATAAAGATCTTGATGAACTTGAGCACCTTTCAAGACTTTGTCGGAGGTTCTAAAGAGACCGAGAACTATTATATATAATATGTTGAATCTGACGATGCAGATCAGCTTTCCAAAAAATGAGAGTAAAATAGAATTTTGATTTTATACCTATTCCTACCTTGCAAATTGAAATAATTTTAAATATTTTGTTAAATAAACTTATTTACAATTTATTTACGTCAATAAAAGCATAACAATAATTTTCTTGTACAAAGACGTTAATTTTTTGCATATTTTTTTGTAAAATTATAATTAAACAAATTCTCTTTCAATAGTTCGAATTTTAACGGTTAATGAAAGTTCCCTTATTTGATATTACATCAAATTTTTGCCTCTAATAAGCGACGTTAGACTATAGGTATACAAATTCGTGTTTTTAACCACGGTGTCGCAAGGCACGCAACGAGGTAGACAACTACCAAATGACCAAACGTTTGCAAAAAAGGCGAGTGCGCCAGTTATAATATAATTTACCGTTTATTAAAATACTATAGATAAAGTTAATACGACTAACGGCCGGCAAAGGCAGTCGGCATCTCTTTATTGTTCAACGACTTTATTGTCCGGCACGCGACACGGTCAGCAAAGAAATGATTTACGACGCAGCAAATCAATCTGTTTATTCTCTTTACACCATCGCGCAGCCGCAAATAGTTCATCAGGCTGACTTTAAGTACCAGTAACGGAATATATATATATATATATATATATATATATATATATATATATATATATATATATATATATATATATATATATATATATATATATATATATATATATATATATATATATATATATATATATATATATATATATATATATATATATATATATATATATATATATATATATATATATATATATATATATATATATATATATATATATATATATATAGTTTTGTGAATTATGCGATTATGATTTTGAAAACTCTAGACGTTTCTAATTTGTGACCAATTAATAATTGCTTCCTATTAATTTTAAATTTCTATCAAACATATCTGACAACTATGAACGAGATATTTTATATTGTTTATTTACAAAAAGATTATAATAAGATTATATCATTAATCGCAATATAGTTATATTAAGTTATAGTTATAGTAAGTTTCCTTCATGAGCAGTTGATTATATTGACAAAAAAATCACTTGTGGACAATGATCAGTATCTACACATCTATTAGGTTCTTCAGGGATCCACCTTAGGGCCATTGTTAATTATCCTTACACCTTGTAAATATTGACACGAAGCACATCAATTAACTGAACTAACTAACATCGGAAGGCCCTGAACTGACCCCTGAGAAAACATTTTCCAAAACTCACGCAAGGAAATCATGCAACACATACATACCACTATATAACATATTCGCGGAGTGTAACTTGTGATGCACAGGGTGAGAGCGAACTGCTAGCCGTCTAGCCACCAGCAAATCCTCGGGGCTACAACCCGGCAGCCTCCACATGGCTGCTATGCACCTAACATTTTTTTTTTAATAAAACGATCGACTCTCAGGTGAGCGTCGCACCACCACACATAACTCAACACTTTTAGCGCTGGCAATTGTATATTTTCCTGTTATATACAGCACGGAAAGCCAACAATTAAATTCGGTGTAACATAATATTATCCATATATTAAAGTGTTTGTAAAATGTATGACAGAAAAAATATAATTCATTATGTATACACGAAATTCAAAGAGGCACCACTAACAGAAATGCAGACGCGCGCTGTCCCTGGTAAGCACCTTGAAAGTACGACGGAGAGTGGCGCCGCGACGCCCAACGTCAAGCCCAGGGATCCCCTCCATCGACACGGAGATAACTTACAAGTGTTAACGTTGTATAAGAAATTTACTTTGTTTTGTACCTACTTATAAAATACGCGATTTGAAACGATAATAACGAAACATTTTATATATTAACCATATTATTAGAGAGCGCTTTTGCGAATAGATCCTAGCATAGATTAACTTTGGATGTTGAAAAAAATAAGTGAGGATAGACTGATAATATTACATATATATCAAAATTGTTAATTTTCTAACCCCTGCAACCCTTCTTGGACTATTCGCAACCCTTTCTTGGGCTGTTACTATTTTAGACTAAGAAAAACATGTCTGCAATATTTAATCAAAAAACTAGGGATTTAATGATGCCACGATGTGATTTTATTCTCAAGATAAATATATACTAGCAGCATATAATATATGTCATCTTCGGTAAAATTATAATGTTCTAAGTGACAGAGAACATTTGAATGAAGACATTCGTACATGGTATTTGGTGATCGTGCCTTCTCATTGTGTATAATAAACAAAACAATATCACAACTGCGTAAATAATACCAGCATCTAAGCGCGAACAAAAGCCTAGGTTGGGGGGGTAACAACCCAAATCCGGGTCGAGTGACAGTATTTGACTTTTAGATGCGACCCTTGCCGGGCTGTAATCTCGCCACGTCCTATAACTATAGCTGTGTGTATTCAACTATTCTATAGCCGCTTCAGCGTGTATGGCTTTTTTCAGCAGCTGAATTTGAGAACTTCCGCGGGAAGTTTTTTCGCACAAGAAAGGTACAGTCTAAAAAAAATCGTCTATTATTCGATAGAATCAATAAAAATAATTTCTGCACTTTTCATAGTAAAATTATAATGCTGGAGAACTTAAAAAAGTATTTGAAAAAAGTACTTGAAAAAGTATTTGAAACGAATAATTTAGATCTTTCGAAGAAACTCTTCTCTCAAAATGGGTGTTATAGGTACTTTCAAATATTCTAATCCAATAACCAATAAAGTCGATGTCCCCCAAGGGAGCATTCTTGGGCTTCTTCCTTATTGTTTATAGCTTACAGCTGACTTTTTCACCGACGTCAAGACTTGATAAAATACAAATATGTGCAGAAAAATAGAGAATAAAAGTTAATGAGGAAAATGCAGTAAACGTAGTCTATAGTAAATGTCATGATAATGCACCTAATGCAATTAAATCAGATTATAACTGAAGCAGCTACTGTAAAATACTTAGTGCTTCACCTTGATAAAATATAAATGTGTAAAACCCACATATGGATGAAGAAAAAGTAGCTTTGAATCAAATTAAAAAAATATTACACGCTGTTGGGTCGCAGATCCAATCTAAACAACAAACTACTATCGTGCTTTCGTTTGATATGCAAACTAATGGAATGCGGTGCTCAGTGGCGCGCGCAATTATCCTAATATAGGAAATAAAATAAAAAAACAATAAACTTATCATTCTCGTAGAACAGAACAGCTGCCCACAACTGCATGGCGGAAAGGGCACATTAATGACTGGCTGGAAGAAAGAAACATTGAACACGATGATTCACTACTTGAAGCTGAATTGTTGACACTGGCAAGTCAACATTTTCCAGCTTTCAAGAAGTTAGTATGTAGTGAATGAAATGGCCAAAGCACGAGGAATGGAGGTAATTCGATTGCCTCCATATCACTGTGAACTGAACCCAATTGAGCTTATTTGGGCGTAAATAAAAGGGAAAGTTGCTAGAGAAAATACAACATTTAAGTTAGCTGATTTGAAAGGCTTCTCAATGGTGCAATCAAAGAAGTAAATGCGGCCAACTGGATAAAATATATGGACCATGTGAAGAAGGTGGGATCAAGAATGTAGGATCTCGATATTATGATGGGTACTCCGGATATTCCCGTTAAAATTGTCACACCTAATAAATGTAGACAGTAGTGAAAGTCATTTGCTTTCAGATAGTGAATAGTGATATCAATTTCTGATGTGTTTTTGTGTTTTGTGAAGAGTGGTACTAATTTGCGGACAATTTATTTAATAATGTAAGGACAATTTGCCAAAAACGCTGCAGAAGCTGAACGTGTCTATCAAGAAGAATACCGACGTTATTAAGACAAGTTTATTGTCAGTGAAGCGGTGGAAGTTTTACCATTCGGGAATCTGAATCCCACAGCATTCACAAGGGAGACCGGCGAAGATATTAGCCACGAATCAGCAAAGTTTACAGAACTTTGGAATCAGCTAGGCGCATATTGAAAAGCACCGGTTCCGCTCGTTCAAATACCAATTACACCAACATTTGTATGTCGGCGATTTGCATGGACCGAAGACTGAAGTATGACTGTAATTAGTTTATGCGTAACAATAATAACAACAACGATTTGGCATTTTCAATTATGTATTCAGATGAATCCAGGTTTGGTATATTTCACAGGCAAAACACTAAGTACTGGTCAGTAGAAAATTAATAGAATGAACCAAGACAGATTTGGCGTAAATATTTGGCCTGGGATAACTGGCTCTCGAATTGTCGGACCAATTTTTTTACAGGTACATCTAACCGGTGAGCGAATTTTTAATGAATTGAAAAATTCCAATTGAGAAATAAGGCATACCGCTTTATTTTCAGCAGGACCGCATGCCCCACCCCGCACAATGCACATGTGGTAACAAATGGACCGATTCGATGACCTCCTCGTTCACCGGACCTTAGCCCACTCAATTTTGTTTTGTGGGGTCACATAAAAAATCTACTGTACCTACACATCGCCACTAGCTGATATATTGACGAGACACATTTGCCGGTATTACTCCTGAGGAATAAACGTTTTCCGGGTAAGAAAGTGTATAGATGTACAGGGTGGCCAATTAAGAATGGACGCCGGCTGTATATCTCAGAAACTACATATCGTATAACTTTGGGGAAAAATACTAATAAGTAAATCGGTTAAGAAAAATCGCAGAAAATTATTTTCAAGGTCCAAAAATGGCCGCTAGATGGCGCAATTGTTATGGCCACTCAGAAAACGGGATTTTTCACAAAAATATGCACGTAAAGTTGTATTTTAAATATTGCTATTGTAATCACTGGAAAATATGTATTTTTTTATATAACGTATTTTTCTCTATCTAATAAAATAAAGTGGTGCGAAGGTTAAACTTGCTTTTCTTAAAATAAGGATAACTCTGGTTTGGGTTAACGGAATGCAAAAAACTGGGGCTCGTTTAAAAGATATTTTATTCCTTAATAATAAGCAATATCAACTTTGTCACAATAACTAGAGGGCGCAAAAAGAGCAAAAAAAGCTTCCATCGAATAAAAACACTAAACACTCGCGTATAACACAATATTATAATTAATTTATATCGCGAATCAACCATACACAAGACAAAATGAAACGCCACTGTCGCGCCAAAACATACATGCATGAAACAGCGCATGCGTCAATATATCCACGGAAATCAGGCGTCATTACCTGTGACCATGAAATTTAATTTAATTTAGAACCGCCTAAAACTCACCAATGAGAGCGGTAGACCCGGTTACTAATGAGTTCTGCCCACCATTTCTATAGAGTGTACACAAATTTGCACACTAAGAAATTCTGTAATCCATCGCAAATAGGCAGACCTTTCAATTGTGATGGTGGTGTGATATTATGTATGAATCACTCCACACTATTTGGAAACCGAGGTATAGAGGGCGCAAAAAGTCAACGCAAATCGCAACTTTCTATCTCCTTTCTTCTAAAAAATATGGCATAGCGGCTGTAGTTTGCAAACCAAAAGAGGTATAACAGTAAAATTTGGCACACATTTTCGACTAATGCAATGCAACTTATATCAACAATTTTTCGAAAATTTCTGCCATTTGGAAGGGGTTGAAACAAGAAGTAATTTAAGTAATTTTTTGCTACTTATTTTTTTTGCTAATTTATTTGTTTGACAATATTGAGTATTCAAAAGTGCTTATCAGATAGCACTTTTGTTTATTTTGGAATTTTACCTTTCTGACTTTTTGCTTTAAAACTAATCGTTTAACAAACAAATTAAATTCATTACAACACACATTACACCGAGCATTACACATTGTACACACGATTGTAGCTAAAAAATATTTACGTATGCGGCTGTTAATGTTGTTGATAATTTGCACATGCATTAGTATAAAATTTGTGTAATATTTCACTATTATACCTTTTTTGGTTTTTCATATTATAGCCATATGTCTTCGGAAACGTTGAAGGGCTGTATCTCGTAAGGGACGGGATGAACATTTTACTAAAGTCATTTTTATAAAAAACATGTTCTTTTTAATTGTAGATTCACCACATATATATATATATATATATATATATATATATATATATATATATATATATATATATATATATATATATATATATATATATATATATATATATATATATATATATATATATATATATACATACATATATATATATACATATGTATATATATATATATATATATACATATATATATATATATATATATATATATATATATATATATATATATATATATATATATATATATATATATATATATATATATATATATATATACATATATATATATATATATATATATATATATATATATATATATATATATATATATATATATATATATATATATATATATATATATATATATATATATATATATATGTGATATATATATATATATATATATATATATATATATATATATATATATATATATATATATATATATATATATATATATCTATATATATATATATATATATATATATATAATATATAATACGGGGAGAAACTTCATAACTTGATTACAAAGAACGAAAATTGATTACAAAGTAGCGGATTCTCATTTCTAGAATCACAAAGACTGATCCTCCAACCGTTTAAGTATGAATTCTTGCGGGTTCAACCCCGGCCAGGGGGTTGCAGGGGGTGGAAGTCGGCACAGGTAATCAAGAAAACAATATCACGAATCCCGCAGAGCTGCATAATGAGAGCGGAGGGCGGGGATTAGGGGATCAGCCGCCGCTGGAAAGGGATTATCTACGGGAAGGATCCAGGACGCAGTTTCAACTACCATATTAGCCCGCTAAGTTATTTATTACCCCATAATTAAGTTGCCGAGTGTCATTTCACCGAACATTTGCATACAGTGTGTGCATTTGGCCGCGATAAGTGTTTAATTTGGGGACAACCATTTTAATTAAGAATAAATACTGTGTCTATTCTGACTGAAATATATTTAAAGAAATACAGCAATATTTTTGGAGGTGACAAATTTTAATTTATCTGCTAATTCAGACGCCTGACGCTAACTGCTTTATGTAAATGTGACACACATCTCCCAATTTACGACTAACTTATCTACTTCGATCTATCGAAATCCAGAGACAATCAACGGGCACTTAAGCGGCTTCAATTTCGCAGGAAAACCCACAACTTTTAATTCTGATGACCGACGCTCAGCCACCTTGCCCGTTCCGAGAAGTGTTTACAAGAAGCCGACACAGTGTGTTATTTCAGATGGGAGAAAAATCGAGTCTTGATCTAACACTAGTGATAAACAGTGGCGGCGACGTCGGGCCTAAACGCAAGGAAATTAGTCACTACGTGTATACAATTTGCATACTAAACCGGGGCTGAGTCTAGTTCTAGTTAATCATAAGGAGCGCCTTGAGCGCATAAAAAAATATTTCCTTGCGGATCGAATCGCAATCCCGGGGCATGGGCAAACCGGGAGGTGTTTACGAGATCACTTTTCGGCTGCCATTTCTTTATTTTTTGACTGATGGAGAGGAAACTTCGCATGTGTCACATAATATCAAGATGACAGTTTTTCATCTACTTTTCAACTTTGTACATCTTCCGGTTTCAGCAAAAGTGGCCTCGACTTTTGATTTTTAAATGGGACACCTTGTATATTTTTGCGTTTTGGGAATATAGTGGAATCTAGTCTTGATAACATGTGAGGCATGACAAGTTTCATATCGATCAGATAATAAATAAAGAAATGGCAGCCAGTAAGTGATTTGGTTGCCAATTGAAACATGACGAAACGTATCAATACTATTATAGGTATCTGACTATGTTTCTATAGGTATCTGAGAACTCGTCTATACCTAACTGTTAACATCTGTGGTCGACCTGAGGAAAATGAGTCTAGAGTGAGTATTGAAGCGATACTGAACAAAACTCTACCTAGGTCCTGTCACAAATGGTCAAACATCACCAAGGTAATAGAAATCGTCTTGACGGAACGAATAATTCCGTCGATTACTCATTAAAACCCTACCCTCAGTAGGCCGAAAGACATTCGTTTAAATTGATATAAATGGCAACAATCGTAGATTTGGCAAAAATTAAACGAAAACAATAACAGAAGTTTTATAATTTTTGCTTGTAGATTTACAGATTACTATACTATTTGCAAATGATACGGATGTTGTTTAACAATGAAATATCATGTAAATAAACTCTTGATTTTATTTTCTCATAGCCACCTTCAAAGCTATGCATGCTCCTTAAGTTTCATATTGTCTCTACCTATTAATCATTTTTTTAATTATTTAACTATCATTTGCGTTGACCCCCAAAACACTTTCGGGCACGCCAATGCTCCTAGACTTTAGCCGGGAATATTAATGTGCAGTTTCACGGAACCGATTCGATGGATTTGGTCCTCTTTAAGGTACCGACGCAGGAATGATTGCGAGACCTCCCGTTCGGTGATTGATAAAACCGGCAGTAATCATTATTAAACAGATTTTCCCGGAGATTATCGGATTTCGGAACTCCCCGGGGTAAAATAACTGCTAGCGACTGCCCTTTACAGCTCACAGACTGGACAATGTCACGTCAACGGCACGGCGATAAAAACCTCGTCTTACTTTTCAGCTGTGCATTCAGTCGTTTCTTACCAGTAATCTACATCCATATTATTTTCCCAAGCATTCTCAACGGCCAACAAAAGACGTACCCTGTTTTGCAGGCGAAAATTTCTGACACGAATTTGCTTGACCAATCGTCCCCAAATGTTTCGATTGGATTGAGATCGGGGCTTCTGGATGGCGAAAACTTGAATGTTGTTGTCCAAGAACTATTCCTGCACTAATCCGCATTTTATCTTAGAATTACTTGTGTCAAGATCAAGTTACATAGTGTCTTGTTTACTTACACAGGTAAATCTCACGAGAAGCTTTTATATCATATGATTGTATAATGTAATAAATTGATGGGTTTGATTTAATTTAAAGTTTATTTTATTCTTTTTAGAGTATTTAAAAAAAAAGGTTGTTTTTAAAAATGTTTTCTTTACTATTAATTTATTTTTTTTATTTTTCGTTTCCTTTTCGTATTCTTCTCAGCAAACCCTTTCTTTTGATACCTATATCATGATGGTAGATAATAAAATTTTGTCCGCCATCTTGAAGCCTCCGCCATATTGAATTTAGTGTGACGTCATTTTATTTTTCGTATTCTTCTCATCAAACCCTTTTAATTCATACCCATATCATGGGGGTGCATCCGCCATCATTGGGAGTCCACCATAATGGATTTAGAATGACGTCACTTAGCTAACCATGCATTGTCATCCAAACTATACGTGTATGCAAAATGTCAGCTCAGTCGATTAAAGATAACTGTTTTAAAATTCAGTTGCAAGATTTGCCCTAAACAAACTAACATACAAGTTAAATAAAAGCTTGTGGACAGCTACAGAAATCTTTGTATTGCGTTTTTAACGCTCCGCCATCGCCAGTCCCGAGAACTGAATGCGACCCAGATTTCGGCAGGCATCCTGGCGACATCAGGGCACTTTTAAAGCCAAATAACGCGCTCATTGCGCTATTATTATCTTGGTAAGACGAAGTGCGGGGCGGCGCGTGTTAGGGGGCCTGGTGCCCCACTTTTTCTTCCAAATATGTAAATAAATCTATTATCCGTAAACCATCAATTCTAATGCATAATAATCATAATTAATAAATATCCTGAACATACAGTAAGATATGAGATTTAACTCCCAGTCTCTGTTTGCATTCGCATTGGTAAAGTCGCTCATCTGGGCATCCTGGCCTGGCTGTACACACTTATGTAAGTAATTAATTACGTAACACGTTTTTATAATCTTCGCAAATATGAAATATGTAAGAGACATTTTAATTTAAAATTATACCAGATTGCATTTCAAGCATACCTCGGTTACTGTGTACACTGTACAGATATTTGATTTCCAAATATAGCCATTTTTGTTTTGCAGTGTGACTTTCTCACATTGTTGAATTTTTAGGAATAATATATGAACTTGATAACTCAAAACACGTAGTCGCATCAGGCGATTTACCGTATATCGAATATTCTCTAAATTATAACTTTGATTATCTATATAATCAAAGATTACACTCATCCATTTTTTAATATGGCGGCTAAATCCAGAGCCCGATATATTGTTCGCAAAATTCAACTTCTACAATAGCCGTTTTGAACCTACTTGACTCGAATTGCTACCGTAAAAAAAATATTTTAACTTAGAACCTCTTTCGCCAAACCCTTATACGCTAAAAATTTCCCTTGTGTAAAACCCGTTCCGTAGGGCAATAAGTCGTGACCCCCCCGACCTCAGGCTTAACCTCGTTCACGTCTCCCATCCCTCGCCCGCCTGGAAGTGTAAATCCCACTTGAAATTCAGCAAGAAGCCCGATATAAGGGCAATATATAACCCATTCCGCGCGCCCCCTCCCCACCCTCTTCCTTCCTACGTGCACGGTTTCCTTCCTCGACACCGCCGCATTTCCGAAAACTTTCTACATTCAAGATAATGCCGCAATATTAATGATCATTTTATATCACTGCACTCGCCTGATGCTCCCGATGGATTTATGGAGTTGTCGGCCTCCCACCGACAAAGGAAGTAGGAATAGCGAGTATCACGGTAGTTACGTCCGTAGTAACACCACATTAAGGAGATACGCCCACCGGGAACACGCAACACTATATCCGCATATTTTTAATATAATGTCTACCATTCCAACCCCACACTGTAAAAAATGGATGTGTATCTACATTGATAATAATGTAAATATACATGGACTAGCCTGAAATTTTCAAAATCATGTAAAATATCCTTAGTTTTTATGTAAATTTACAGACTTAGTCATAGAAGACTTAAAATTATTAGTCTTCTGCAAAATTTCAGACATGATTAAGTAAGTTTATATTTAGAGGATTTTTACAAACGCTGATTGCGATTTACTGAAATCCGATGAAAATACACACATCAAAAGAATCTAGGGGACAACACATTATGTGAGGATAAATAAATTTTAGATGAAACTAGTAGATAGTAACTAATAAAAATAGTTACTGTTATGGTTTTAAACAGTTTTAGTCAAGAAAAATTTACAAACAACTGCAACTTGAGACAAGGAAAAAAAATAGAAAGAAGTTACGAAAAAGATCAATTAACTTCTTTGCTAAAGAATGACAAAACGAATAGTGTGACCTCCGCGACTAATAATCACCGCTCTGCATCTACGTGGCATGCTTTAAATTAAATTATCTATGTCTTCCTGAGGTCTGTCGTTCCACTCCTGTATAAGACACTCAGTAAGATTATTCCGGTTCTGAAACACCACATTCTGGCCTAAAAGGCGTCTACCTAGCATGTCCCAAACGTGCTGGTTTTCAAGATAATCTTGCACTATTCTCGCCGGGTGTGGACGGACATTGTCGTGCATGAGAGTGAAATCATTTCCAATTTCTGCCCCATATGGAAGCACAACAGGTGTAGGAATAGTATCCCGATAATCAACCGCATTTAAGAAGCCATCCAGAGAAACGAGCCGCGTTCTTCCACCTAGGCTAATTCCCCCCCATACCATCAATGTCCCCCCTTGGTGGCTGGTTACCTCCTGAGCAGTAGCCAACCGTTCTGCATTACCAGATCGTCTCCAGGCTCTTAATCTTCTGGTATCCGGTGCCAAACCAAAGCGAGATTCGTCAGAGAAGAGAACTGGAGTCCACTCTTGACGTTGCCACATGGCGTGTTCTTACGCCCATTGTAACCTTTTTGCGCGATTCCCTCGCGAGTAGCTTTAGCACCCTCAATGGCCGCCGAGCATTAGGTCCGCACTCATGGAGTCATGGCCTCATGTTACGCACAGTTTGGTCACTCACTACGATGTTATGAGTGTTATTCAATTGATTACATAGCTCGGAAGCGGTTATATTACGGTATCTCAGAGCCTGAAGTCGTAAAAAGCGATCCTGAATTACGTTAGTTGCCCTTCTACGCTCCGTATGACGTTCACAAACATCATCGAATTGTTGATATCTTAGCCACAACCGATTAACAGCACTTTTAGAGGTGTTAAGAGCTTCAGCTACAGTTCTTTGTGTAGCACCACCCTGAAGCATACCAATTGCACGGTCGCGTGTCGCGCGGTCTAAATGATGTCTTTCCATGTTCTACAAAGTACGAACTTCCTTCTACACCAAGCGTCACCACGACAATTAAATAAAAGCAACGAGAAGCAAATTATGGGTTTAGGCATTGTGATAAAAGACGCCATTTTCTCGTGAAACATGAGGTTAAGTTTAAAAACAAATAGCGTCAGATGGACAAATGGACTGAAAAACAGTAGATATGTCGTAAACGTGCAATAATTATATTTTTATTCATTGTCGTAACATGAACTTATTGACGTGTCCCCTAGATTCTTTTGATGTGTGTATGTAAAATTCCATAAAGTCTTACATATCACATTTTAGCAGAGGTATTTTACCAACGTGAGTGTAACTATATGTGCAAATAATAACATATCCGTATAAGTTAATTTGTTATAAATATTACTAACAGTCTTACCTATACTAATAATAAGTAACCTAACCACATTCTATCCTGGCAAGGGGCGCTCTTACCTACCCGTGGTCCTTTCTGGGCAATAGCAATATAATTTCGTTCTTTTTATATTAAATTATTATAAAAAGTCAATTCACTTCACTTCACCTTGTTTGCGCATGATGATACGCCACTGTGCAGTAAAGCCAGTAAATCGCCGGCTTGTTCATGCAGGTATCTTCTAAGCGAGCGAGAAGGAAAATGGGATTTATATGAGGTGAAGAGAGATAGCGACCGATATGGTAAGCTGCGGACTGCATGGAGACCCGTTCTATTCACAAGAAATTGTGGCGGTATACAATTTTACACTAAATAGATATCCTTTTGTATTGCATAGTGATGTGATTTACCGCTTCTGTAGTAATTTCCTTCTCCTCCTGCCTGCCTCCTGGTATTTTTAATACTACCTAATTTTCCTCGTATTTTCATGTTCATTTTCCGAATACAATGTGCAATGTTCGCCATTCCTTAGTTCTTTGGCGTTGGTGATAAATATCTGTGGTAATTGAATTATTATACGCTTCACCCCGTGTATACTCGACAGAAGAGGGTTGTAGCCAACTCCCCAATTGTTTTGATGTTTGTATTTGCTTAACCGGTAGCTTTGTGTGCGAAACGGGCAGCAAAATTTATTGCGTCACGATTGCGGATGTCGAAGTATATAATATTGTAAGAACGTGTCAATCAACGGTATAGCGTCAAAAGGTGCCTATCATTTATGCGTATAGAACGAAGATGTTCTATTGAAATCACTTTATGGCAAGTAGATCGTGTGCATTATAGAAAAAAACACACGACCATCTTTGCTATCTCGATCAAGTTTATAGACAATTGCAGATGTGATAATGAGTCAATCCCGGGAGGCAATGCTGGTCCTTTATTTCCTGCTTAATCGTCCCTATTTCCAATTCCACTCGTTTTCCGGCAAAACCGATTTACGCCATCCGGAGGGACTCTTATCTCCCTTATCTTTAAATTGCTTAATACTTTTCCTCGAATGAAACTTATAGCTCAATCGGATAGGATAATGGGCAAGTGAAAACTATCCGGTCAAATCAAAAAATAAATAGTTCTTCTTAAGAGGACCGCTTCTACCGCATAATAGTGCCGCATATAGCGCTAGCATCGACTTTTGAACCTTTTGAACGACAAGTCAATCTATAACTAGTATAAGATTCCATGCCGCCTGGAGACAGAAAATGTGACAGTTCTCTCTGCGTTTGACAGTTCATTTGCGTGTGAACTTTGGTTCGAAATTTTTGCAAATTTTCAAGATGGCGGGCAACGACATCTTGATGGAGATGGACCTTGCAAAATGAGCGGGGTGATTCTCACAGTTCAATGCATAGATATTACATCGTTCTGCAAGACAGTGTGAATCACTGTTATAGGTATCTAGCGACCTTGTTTAAAATCTGGCGCAGTATCCGTTAGTCATAAGTAAAGAATGCTACATTACCGTGTGATCGAAACATATTGCGTATGAACAGGCAGCACATTTAAATTGGGGCGTACCACCGATGATGGTATCTTAATCTCATGGCGTGGTATATAACACACGTCACTCTAGGCATGGTGTGTCATCAAGAGAACAGAGTAATTTGCGGACAATCCGTTAAAAAGTTATCATGTAAAAGATGTATAGAAAAATGTTATCACAACTAAATAAACTCACCATGTTCTTCATCGTCATCTTCATACTCCTTGCATTCTACGTTCAAAGGACTACTGGACCTTCCTGTGACACTATGAAGTAGATGCGCAATGTATTTGGCAAGAATTGTACCTGCAACAAAATCAAAAATGTATCCACAAAATTATAAACAAAATATTTAGTTGGTTATAGTATGAAACAAATGCTTCTAAAAATACATTAAAATTCTAAAAATATTATTTCTTTTACATTTAAAATACCATACCGGATCTAGGACATCCAGCTCTTTTTTCGCATTCCTTCCTACTTAAATCGCAAAGTTCCGCCCCAGTTTGAGGAAATTTGTCAGGTTCTGGTGTCGGATGAAGTAAAAACTTTCTGGTGCACCATTTCAACCAGGATTTTATATGATAGCTAGTCCACTCGTGAGGATCTGAAACGAAAACGTGAAGTAGACCGCAATTTACCTGTCGTCAAGTAGAATTTATTTGACAAATCGGAAGCTTCTCAAAATTTTAAATGGGCCAACCATATTTGTCCATCGTATTTCAAACCTCGATAAACACAAAGTAGGTACTTATTCGGTTTAATTTTTTTTTCGTCTAAAAGTATACGATGATACATAAGGGAAATTTGCGCAAGTTTTGCAAATAAGCTTGTTTTCCTCAATTTTTTTCAAGGCTAGCTTGATTTTAAAAATGTATACAAATATACCATTTTTGGATTTTTTAAAAATGTTTTTTGTTTTTAAAAATTGTTTTTATCTCAAATAACAAAAAAGTTATAGTTCTGTGTTTTAATAATAATTTTATTACTAATGTTTAACATATAAAATGAAACGAAAACTAAACAAAAACAACAACAATAACGACAACAATAACAAATGTTGTTTTTGTTGGGGAAAACAAGGGATGTCCATTTTTAATGGAACGGAGATAATTATGTTTTTAAGTCTGAAATTAAAATATCATTCAACGCCATATACCATGACCTAAATGTTTTGATTATATTATTAACCAATGCTGTGACAATACGAAACATTCCCATTTTTCTTATTGGATAAAAATGTTCGACCATATTGAAAAATAAGATATGTAAAATATGACGTCTTAATTCCTAATAATAAATTTGTTATAAATTATTAAAGTCATGGGCGCCAGCGAACCGTTTCAAACAGGTTCAAAGTCGTGACGCCACATCCTACAATTTACAAACGACGAGAAGACCTACGAGAAGAATTAGGTCGGCTGCGGAAGATCCCAGCACTTGACCGCTTGTTTTCATAGTTCATTCGGCCGCTTTCCGCAACGAATACTGTAGACTGTGACGTCGCAGCTCGTTTCGAGCCGCGTCAATTTTATCGCTTTTTAAATCCTTCATACTCATCGCGCGGAATTAGAAATCTTGTTTTTGTGAAGTACACGTTTTATTATAACGTTACGCTGTTTTTAAGTATTATTTTTATATTTAAAATTTCCCTATCACTATCTTTATAGTGATTATATATATTTTTATTATAATTTACTTCATGTGCAGAAAAGGGCACGAATGCAAAATAATATCCCCTCTATTATTTTGCAACAAGGGGTGTCCTAAAAAACAGGGAAGAAATGGGGATGTCTAGTGGAAAATATGCAAAAGTAAAAAAAACTGTTCATTTATCAGTATCTTAACCTTAATATTTATAACTGTATAAAAAGACAAGTAAAAGTATATAAAAGACAAGTAAAAGTAACCACCTGAATCACCGATATTTCAAATTAAAAAAAATCGTCCCTCAGGTCCACAATAACCTTTAAAAATCTGCAGATTATCAATTTTTTTAGGGGGTGGGTAATATATCTAAAATATATAATACCTAATATATTATGTTTATGTTGCCCAGGAATAAAATATATATTTTATTACCTGTGTAAAATTGGTATACATGAATGGATTAAAAATTCATATAAATCTGATCTAAATATTTGGATCTTTTATTGGGTCTTACAGGCCGAGTTACTATGGTTGGACATCTCTGATCTCAACTACTCTTAGTTCCTGAATCTTGGATGGCAATTCATTGACATATTGTCACGCCAGTGAGTTCGTAAAATAAGTGAGTACTGTCCAGAATCCAAATACACTTTATTAACTTCCAAACACAACAAGTCACAACTGTTTACAATGATAAATTACTACTTGATCACTTTCAATTACTTATTACTTGGTCTTGGCTCTAAGAGCGTTTAAACTAGACTGATTAATATCGCGATCGGCTGGCCTTTATATGCTATTTTCAATGTTCTGGAAAGTTCTAGAAGCTTCTCGATTATTCTATCCTATTCTAGATTGTCACTCATCATTCTAGTTTCCATACAAGGCGTCTCGAAGGGTTCTACAGGGGGTAGTCCATATGTTCTTGCACCGCCACTATAGGGCCAGGGGCGTATCTCGGTTATTTGAAGCCCTAGAGGGTTGAGACTTCGCCCTTGGGGGGTTGTATTTGGCACCCCCAGATGCGATGTTGCCACATCGTCGGGTGCGGTGTTGCCAGATTGTGCAGTTTTCCCCTAGATCTAGGGAATCTACAATATATCGTGCACAATCGCTTTTGATGATTCCGTAACAATATTGTATAGATGATAATAAAGTCGCCCAGGACGATTAATATTTTGGTCTACAAGACTCACATCGAATGGTTCAGGCTTTGATCGGTAAGCACTCAGCTGGGAGTCAAATCTTCGTCTGTAATGCAAACATATAATGCAAATTTAAACATTGATTGGTTTTTTTATCTGCCCAACTGTAAAATAGCAGAATATTTCCTGTGTACGTACTCTCTCATCGAGTTTATAAAATACAAAATCATGATGGAATGAAATTACTTCGTTCGAACCTTTTTTCTACGTTTTCGGGGTATATGTATAGAGAACTGATTTCGCTGACGAAAACACATGTATGTTAAAGCTAAACATATAATTGCCTATGATAATATACATAATTGTTTTTTTTTGATAATCCATACAGATTGCTTCAAAACTAATATTTTTGGGCCAATTTTCTTGCTTGTAGAAAATGCCTGTACTTTGGCTTTGTGTACATTATTTAGATTTGTAATATTCTTCATTCTTGATCTAGAAAAAGGAGATTCCAAATCAGCTGTTTCAAGTGCCTTCATTTCAGCTAAGTATGTGTTACTTCAAATGATGCATGGGTTTCGTAAGAAATTACCACCTCATGATATCTTTTTTGGGTTTCAAATTAGAGCCGCAATTCCATTTTTGGAATTCTATTTTTTGGGAACTTTGAAGGGCTGTATCTCCTACGGGGTTAAGATTACACAAAGATTTTTTTCTCGAACATCCTGTGCGGTGTAGCAGCTATACAATTTGCGGAAGTTAACTGGAATCATTTTGTAACTTCATATTTTCTGAACAATTTGGTCATATATACACGTTAACACGTTTACGGATTGTGATTTGTGATTAGTGGTTGTGCCCGATGAATCGGATATATTTTCACTAATAATGAAAAAAATATTTCGATATTTATGGATTTGTGCAGTCATAAATAAGTTGATGATTGGCCAAAAAATGACTATAGACGTCACATTATACCTAAATATTTTTTTATACAATTTTTATATTATATTATATATATTTATATTTATTTATATTATTTTTATACAATAAATTATTTTCTTATATAATTTATACAATGTCTAGCAAGCTTGTGGCTAGAAAAGGTGGGTATTAATTAGGGCAGCTATAGACGTCGTAATAATGAGGTATCACAGCACACACAGAGGCCTAAACGTTCATAGACATCGCTGTCCGTGAAGATAGGAACAAGGATTGGAATGCACAAATTTTCAAGAATGAAGGTGGCAAAGGTTGTCCAGTCAAATAATGCCGTTATCTGTTGTGTGTTTCTCGTATGCAGCCCAATTTAAAAAATATATTCAAAAATATCCTTGTTTTTTGCAGTTCCAGTATTTTCATCGGTTAATATAAAACTGTTTTTTTCTTCTGCAAAGTCACTATTTATGCATGTGATGGTACTACATTTAATCCCGCCGTGCATAATGTTGCATATGTTGCATGTCATAAATCAGACAAGATGCTTATTAGTAAAGATTATTTGGTAGTTTCAGATTTCACCTTTCATTCATACCGACAAATCTATGAACTCTCTCCGCTTCCGAGATTCGTAATGGCGATGGCGTAGTAAAGTGACCCGTCCTGCAATTACCCATTCAACTTCTCGAGCGGCATTCCACGTAACATGCGTTCCATTGGGATTAGTCATATTTATCGGTTCTCAGGGTTTCACTGCATTGGGTCAGTATAGGAACAATTTTGAAGAGATTTTACACCAGAGGAATCTGTGTGATATATTTTCATACAGAATACATACTATAGTGCTTTCGTTTGATATGCAAACTAATGGAATGCGGTGCTGCTCAGTGTCGCGCGCAATTATCCTAATATAGGAAATAAAATAAAAAACAATAATGTTAACTCAATTTAATTTATAATAATATATCAAAACCAAATTGCAAATGGATGCGAACTGCGAGTGTATTTGTTTTTATTTTTTCCGAGCGCACCTTTCATCTGTTGGTATCGCCTGAAAGACATCTATAGGGTGGTGGCGCACGCATATAGGTATAATTTCGCTCGTTGTATTAACGGATATTTTTTGTTATTGTCTCAGTGGCAGTTGTAGGTGTTCGATGAGTTATTGTGTCCTTGACCGTATTAGGTAGGTGTTTACAACGCAACATCGAACGTGTACGTGCAGTGTAAAAGGCGTGTTTTTATAATAATTGTGTCTAGTGTTTGTAAAATCATTGGTTATATTAATATTTTATAGTGTTATTATAGTATTAATAAGTATTTATAGAATATAGCGTATGGTGTTTATAGGTTATAGTGGTTTTATACAGAGTAGTGCAATGGCAGAATCAAGGAGTAAAAAAGCAAAGCCTCAAAAAAAATCTCACATTTAATGAGAAGAGCATTTACTCACATTTAATGAGAATTTCTGATGTGAGTTTTTGTGAAGAGTGCTACTAATAAGTGACAGTGAAAAATACCAATGTGAGTGCAACTATATGGGCAAATAATAACATATCCCGCAAATTGGTGAGTTAATTTGCTATAAATTTTACTAACAGATAGATCGTGGTTAGATTACTTATTAGTATAGGGAACTATACTAATAATAAGTAATCTAACCACGTTCTATCCTAGCAAGGGGCGCTCTTACCTTTCCGTGGTCCTTGCTGGGCAATAGGAATTTAATTTCTTTCTTTTATTTGAAATTGTTACTGGCTAAATTGAGCACTAAGTTGTATTACACGCAGCGTGCAAAAAAATTTTCAAATATTTAAAATACATTCAAAACTCAATCTTTTTTTGACTTAAAGTTTTGCACATATATAAATATGACATAATAGTCACTTCACCTTGGTTGCGCATGATGATGCGCCACTTAGCAGTAAAGCCAGTAAATAGCCGGCTTGTTCATGCAGGTGTCTTCTAAGTGAGCGAGATGGGAAATGGGATTTATATGAGTTGAAGAGAGATAGCGACTGATATGGTAAGCCGCGGACTGGAGACCCTAGTTCTATTCACAAGAAATTGTGGCGGTATACTATTTTACAATTTTACAAAAATTAATCTTATGTAAATCGACCTGGTGGAACCGATTTTGAAGTTCGCCAGTCAATCCTGAATTGCAAATTTGGCCAAAATCGACAATTTCTGAAAAATATCAAATTTTATGGATTTTTTAAAAATTTTCACTTGTCACGCTATACTAATCCCTTAATCCCTATACCCTTGGTTTAAGTCGGATTAGATTGAAATTTTTAGAAGAGCCAACTTAGATCTTTCTTATCATGAATGACATCACAGAAATGAAAAAAAAATACCTGTCACCAATAATATTTTTTAAAAACTTAATCACACGAAAGTTGATAAAAATGCAACAAGAAATACTCGATCGAGAAACTTCTGTGTTTTTAAAGATTTTTAAAAACAAGATTTTATTTAAATACTCCAAAAAGAAGAAAATAAACTTTAAATTAAATTAAACCCATCAATTTATTACATTACACAATTTATATGATATAAAAGCTTGTTGCGAGATTTACCTATTTTATAAAAAACATAATTTTTGCTTAGAAATACTTATATACAATAACAAGTTACATATTGTATTATTGATTATCTACACAGTTAAATCTCGCGATAAGCATTTATATCATATAAATTGTGTAATGTAACAAATTGATGGGTTTAATTAAATTTAAAGTTTATTTTCTTATTTTTAGAGCATTTAAATAAAAGCCCTTAACAGTTTCTCTATCCCAACCTCGGCAAGTAAAAAAATCAACACCTTTTTTTGCATGCGACGTGGACAACTTTAGGTAGAAGATATCGCAAGATAAGTGACCGCATATAAATGTTGTAGGGCATAAAATAAGCTTTCCATTGATATATTTACTTTCCCGGTGCGACTTATAGAATCGGAGATACGGCCATTATTATACCTACGAACATTATTTTTATTCAATAACACAATTATTTATCTTAAATCAGTATTTTTTAAATAATAGGTAACAAATGCAAGTCCTAAAGATATCAGTTACGCATCTGAACATATCGTAATTTCTCTGTATGGTATTAAGAACAACAGTTTAAGTAGCTGTCGCTTACAACTTTTGCAGAGATTATCGAAGAGCACAAAATTTTTATTCTGTGATCAGTGGATTTTAAAATTCACATGAAATATAATAGATTTAATAAACCTTGGCACTCTTTGCGGTTGCAGAATATAATATATTATAGTCAAACTCATACCCAAAATATTTGTTTGGAAGGTTACGTGTGTTACACAATCGTCATCATCGGATAATTAGACTGGCTGTTTCTAGTGGTAGGAATCTCATTGTAATATAATAATTATTAGTCATACATACACATTTGATTTGGTTTCAACTATACAAATAAATAAAATTGAAGTTTTTGCATATGAATGTATATAAGTACATTTAAGTATAACAAAAAAAACGATTTTTAAAATTGTTGTCAGTCTGTTTGTCTGTTTATTTGTTCCGGTTGATCTTCAAAACGGCCGGACTGATTTTGACGGGATTTTCACTGGCAGATAGCTGATGTTATAAGGAGTAACTTAGGCAACTTTCATTTTAGAAAAAGAATTAGGGTTCCGCGGAAAAAAATTAAACTCCATGAAATTGTAAACAAAATCCGATTTACATAGGAAAGTATATATCCAATATAATCCAATATAAACACTAATAAATAATTAATTATTATTAACGTAAATCTTCCTAGTATTTTTACTTGCTTCGAGTAATAATCTTCGAGTAATAATGCAATAAACTAAAGTAACAGTGTCCAGTACCGCGCGCGCCTATGCGCACCGAAAGGTGCCTCCCACCGCTACCCTATCCCAAGACTTAATATCACAAAGGCTGCCTACTACAAACGAGCCTTAAAAAATTGTATTCTAGCAGTGAGATCATACTTTTTTTGTTGGTTTGCTTAGGTATATTTTATTTTTCTACCGTTCTCTTTAATTGAAATTGTTTCGTTACATTTTCACTGTTTTATAGCAGTGAGCTATAGTGAGTCATAATTAAGAATCACCACTGCCTACAGACGTTTGGTTTTCATTGGTAAATATAGGTACATAAAATTAAGCGTGTGTGACTCGGACGAACATGTAAATATTTTCAGCCGGAACAAGATCCCCCCGTTTTCGAGGATGCAGAGCACGATGGCGGTGTTACAATTTCTCTTTTGGGTTGCGCAACCCCTCAAAACGGCCAAAAGCCACCCCCTACCGTGGTTAAACGCTCCTTAAAGTGTTTCTCTGCGGTAAAAAACAGTTTCCCCCCTTTTTCCTAGATGCCGAGCACGGTGGTGGTGTTGGATATCGCGTCCAACCCCTACCAACCCCTCCACCGGCCAATACTCGCCCCTGACAGAGGTGATTTTTTTTTCAAATTTTCTGCCCGTTTTTGAGGATGCCGAGCATGGTGGTGCGGCTGAATATTGTCTGAATATTATCATAAAGCAAAATTACACAAATTACTTACGTTTAGTCCATTAGTTCGGCAAAAAAATGATCACCACTGTTAACAAAAACGTGCCTCAAGCTGCAAGTATGAATAAGACTGTAAGAAAGTGGTGCCAACAGTAAATAAAGAATATAAGGCAGGAATTTAAAAAAATAATGTTCCCCGCTCCCGAATGTACCCCACTCTCCCCTATCGAACTTTTTACACAGAAAATAAATGATTGTGTTTAATTGTAAAACCCCCTCGAAACCCAAAATAACTATGCAAAAACTCAATATTAGGATAATTCACAGTACCTAGGTATTTACCAAATATTTCATTGTTCCTGGACCTCAATAGGTATACGAAAGTCGTGGCACGCTATGATTTGATTATAGGTAGGTACAGTGGCGAGCAGTTGAAAGTTATTGTGTTCTGATCCTTTCAAATGACGTCTTATGTTGTCACTTGACATTCTTAATTTCTGTTGATTATTTTTCGTGTTTCATATTGCAGTTTTATTATTTTTAAGTTCAAAAATTAGTGTTTGCTTTATGGTATTTATATTTACGCGTAGAGTAAAACAGATTTGCATGTCTGTCTGTGTTGGTATTTGTCCGGTAGACTGGTAGTGGTAGACACTTAAGACTACTCAAAACTAAATCTCAAATTTTCAAGTCAGTTTTACAAAGGCCAAATCTAAGGAAATCTGGCATAAGAGTCGTTCACTTTTAACTGCTCGCCACTGTACATGTACCTAGGTACCTAATTTATAACAAAAAAAGAATTACCTGTGTTCTCATTGTCTCATTACATGCAAGCATCACTTTTCCAACCCATCCCATACTCAATAGCTTACTTCTGAAGACTTACCAGAAGGCACTAACACCATAGCATCCTCGACATCCTGATCACTATCCCCGGAGGTTAGTTCTCCCTGTTCCTCACTTTTCGTCGTTAAATTGGCCCCACCTGTAGAAGTAGAAGCCACCGAGACCGAAGAAAATACAGTCTGTACGCCTGGCTTTACACCGGGGGACAAGAGTTCAGTAAAATCACACTCACTAGGGTTGGGGGAGTCTATGCACAAACTTTTCTCGGTTCCCGATAGAATAAAATCCAACGTAGCAGGTGAAAGGATGGCTTTGGATAAATTTGGTATTTCCTCGTCGGAAAATTGGTCCCGTTGAGCACTTTCCTCGCTGTTGTTCCGCTGTAGAGTTTCCCGGAAGGTATTCGCATGATTTTCTGGTTGAGTGTCGCACTGATGTTTTTCCATGCTGCCATGGTTAACCTGAAAAACGCGACTTTGACCCGCTACGGGTGACGTGCAGGTTGCGTCGACAGTTTTATGTTTATCACTAAGCAATACGGTACTAAAACTAGAGAGATTTGTCTCCGGTGGCGAAAAATCTTCCCCGTATGACTCACGGTTACTTTTCTTCTCGCTATCTGCATTATCACAGAAATCGTCACACCGCGCACTGAGTAAATGTTTCAATAACTCCGAGGTGGTCAGCTTACAAAAAATAGTCGGCACGTTATCGCGTCTTATTATAGGGTTTACAGATACAAAGTCTTCGCCGCCGTCGGACGCACTGAGAACGGTTGATTCACCACGTTTAGCGATCATGGCCCTCTGATTCACTTACCAAATTCTAAGAATTGTTTCGTTTATGATCTATGAATTGAGATGCAGTTTGCACGCGTTTTGTTCGGTAAAAACCCACGTGCGCCTTGGAAATGTGGCGGGTACTTTTTGGTTAAACCGGGCGAGACAGAAAACAGCGCCTTGGATTCCTCGCGTATACCAAGTTAATTTCCTTTACATGATGGTCATACTTACTTCCGACACTGGTGATGACTGTATTTCTCAGTCAACAAAAGATCTATAGCAGTACACATATATAGCATATAGCCTAGACAGCAAAATGCATAATATGAATACCCTAAAAACACAAACCCCTTATATTTCCGGTGATGTTACGTAACCCTCGCTTTTACACTTAGCCGACGCACCGTATATATAAGGACTAACGGCGACGTTTGGCAACGGAACGAAGTTTATTTTAATACAATTATTTTATTTACTATAGATGTTCCGCGAAAACGAATTTATGAATGACTGACTCACCAAAATAACATATTCGGTGGCGCCTTGACATTTTGTTAGTAGAAGCAAGAATAATTGTTGTTAGGTTACGCAAGTTACGTTACGTTACGTCTTCGACGGGTCTGATCTTACACTGACTTCAGACTCAGACTTGCCCAATTCCCAATTTCGACGGACGAACTTGGTTGGGGTTTGGGTACCTGTAACAAAAAAAAGCACATGTTTTGCAGTTCGGATTCTATTGGATGGCTAAAATTAAGGCGGGTGTGGGATTTTTTTGGTGGTTTGGGTCGGTTTATATGGATAAAGCGCATAGCCGTACTTACTTAACTTACACGGTTTAAAAAGGCGTTAGTGTCGAAAAAGTGCGCATTCACTGCTATTCCTAGTTTTACGTAGGCATTTTCTTTGTTATTCTATGAACAAAGCGCAGGGTCGTACTCAGGCGGGGTTAAACTAAACTTAAAGTCGCTTCAGTGTTGGTAAATGTTCCTTCTTTTGTTTTTTTTTAAATCAATGTACCTAATTTGAAGCACAAAACCGGACCAAGGGTAGTTTTAAGATCTGAAGTTTAGGTATAGGGTTCTATACTCGGATACAAAAGTATCCGGATACTGCTCAGTGCTCAGCTCTGCTTAATAGTCTACAACACGTATATATTAAGGAGAGATTTTGTAGAGTGAGAGGCAAAGTGAGAGAGATGAATTTATTTTGGTTAACTATAAATAATTAAAAAGTTACATCAGATCTGATAATCAAATTAGTTTCAAGCACTAGCTGTTATTATTGTGATGATAATAATATGTTTTTTGTCCCAAAATTTTTTTAAAACGTGTTCTGTGGTCTTGCAATGAGAATAATGTGATTTTAACAATAAAAATGCATATTCTCATTAAATAGTATGGGAGTTGGTTAAAACGGGTAAAACGAACTCCTTATATTTTTCATTAGAGATCGAAGGGTTGTTTGGTCTGACAAAACATGTTTGTGAATGGCCTATGAGCGGGGAGGAATGATAATAGTCACAGGTTTTCTACAGTTAAAAACTCTAAATTCGCTGATACGACTTATTTTTGACATATTCTGAAGATAAAGCCAGTAATTTCATTTAGCCTGATGTCACCTCAGGCCTCAGAGGGAGAGACTTTAAGAAAGAAGCAATGACAAAGTATTTTTCTCTTTTAGAATAAATAAGTAAAATTATCCCTCAAATGACAACGTGCATGTATGAGTTAGGTACCTATCTAAACGTCCCCAATAAGATGCGCAAAATTTTGGCATGTAAAATGCAAAAAGCAGGTCAAGTTCCTAATGAGTAACGAGGGCTTAAAGGAGGCAATAATAATCCCTCGCAAAAGGAGATATGAATTATTTTATCAAGGATATTTGTTATGGAACACTTCAAACCCTAAAGTTGGCGTGATAAGCCCTGTATATAGTTATATAGAACCCAAATCCTAAAATTAATGCCTCAAAACAGGTTTGTACGGCAAAGCATAAAATTCCATCATCGTTCCATCATACAATTTAACTACCAAAGAGGACACTATGGTTTCCATTCGATATATTTCCACTATAGGTACTTGCAGCACCTGCTCAGATCAATAATTCAACACCTCCTGGAGAAACGACTGTTGTTACATCCACCCAGGGGCGCGGGGTCGGTGGAAACAAGTATTGCTTCCCTTAAAATATATACTTAAATTTATTGTATATTAAACTGAATTGTTTAAAATTCCTTTTTGTATTTTTAATATAAAATCCTCGAACACGAACTAGTTTAATTTTTATAATTTTTAATTAGAAATTTATTATGCGCTGCGCCGTATATATGTCACGACAACGTTTGACAATGTCCGAGCAAACGCGACCACGAAGATGCTATGGATGTAAATAATATGCATTTATTTCAGTTGAATATACCATGAATATAGCATGGATTGGTTGATAAAAATAAAAATATGTTAAAAAGACTTGATGAAACATTCTAGTTTCTTTTAACTGCGAAATATGGCATTTGCTTAAAAGATAACTTCGTGTAATGATTAATTAAACACTAATCGTTTAATTGTTACTGTTCTAGATCTAGATGAAACAACCGAAGTGACTAATTATTTAAGTCAACCTACTGTAGTAATTAGTAATGCTCGCTACGTCAAAATGTATAAAAATTACACTAAAGTTACACTACAAATAGTACAAATGGGTAGGTTTCTAAGAATTGCTTCCCTTATTTCAAATGTCAGCGCACGCCACTGCATCCAATACAAACTATCTTCTTGTTCAAAAAGCCCTGACCGACTTTACAGACAACTAATGTGAGCATGGGGTCTAGAAGAAAATAATGAAATTAAATTAAAGGGAGAAGTTGAAGACCATCGCCTATAGATATTAAGTATTTTGTTCGGATTTATTCAGTGAATCACAGGCCGTTTTCGATTTCTACAAATAAAATTACTTTTATAATTTTTACTTGAATAAAAATGTAGGTATCATTTCCCTTCATATAAGGAGGGTAATTTTAGCCCAAAATGTAAAATACCTAGTCTCTTTCAGATGTTTTAGATGTTTTTCTCTTGTAACGTTTAGCCCAACAAATTGTTAAAGAGACAATTTCACCACATTCTCCCCTATATATAACGTAGGTATAAGCTCTACCGGAAGCAGACAAAGTGAAATCAGGACTAATCCGGAGTAATTCTCGGTAAAACGCGAAACTAGGTGGATGATATAGTGATAGTGGTACTAATAAATCGGGTTTTGTGCCGTGCAATTTGGCCTCAGTATTGAGGTTTCATTGCCAATTAAGTTTTGAAAGTAATTCCAGGAACGCAAAAATCTTGGCGAACCATCTGATATGCAGACCTACTCGGTCAAATCAGATCAAATAGACGAACTACCGGCAGTTTTATTTCTCGTAATAAACATCTTTTTATTTCTGAGAACTGCATTTTACGCAAATATGGTTCAAATGGATTAAAACATAGGGATTAATTAAAATTAAATTATATAAAAAATATAATGAAAAATTTAACTAAATTCTTAAATCAAGTTAAATCAATAATTAGGTAGGTGCGTCTCTACCAGATATATATGGAGCAATATATCTGGTCTTTACATACCTATAAAGCGACGATACCTAAAACTGACTGAGAGAAGCCTCTGCCATATCCATGTTTTATATCAGAAATAGGTAGGTATTAGGATTAATTATTAACAAAGATTCGTTACGCTTCTGACAGTTATAATTCATGCAACCAGGTATTTTTACAGGACAATTAATGACCATTTTGATACATTGTTTAGTTTTATCCACGGACAGTCACACTTTTAAAATACGGCGCCGGCGGTGTAACCGCCGTATTTATCCTGTAGATCCACGGCACCATGTATACAGGAAGCTTGCGGTTTCCTAGTCACGATTAGGTGTAATAATCTCAACAGTATGTTTAAACACCCATAAATTTGGCGCCTATGGAATACCGGTATACAATTTCATCTGCTGGTTTGTCACTAGACGAAATTAATCATATTACTAATAATATATTCTTGTAATTATTTTTTGGAGTACCTATGATTAATCCTAATTTCTAATATCTTTGGGACAGTCATTTTAATAATATCTATATCAAATCTCAATAGGCTGACTCAAGATTCCTGGAAGTATAGAAAAACGCCATACGTGTAGGTGTACAGTTGGTTGCGAGCCTCGTAGTGTTAAATTAAGGAATCAACGCTCAGGCTCTTGCACAAAATTGCGCCCAGTATTTAGCATGTGACATATTATTAATTATTATATGCATAGGCATACTTATAGGTGTACCTAGGTCTAATGAAAAATTACATTCCGCATTATACCGTTGAATGATAAGGTTCCATCAATCTTCAATCAACGAATATACATTATATCATGATTAATATATTGAATATATTTTTTCCTGAATTTTAATTTAGTATTCAATGAAAATAATAAGACATGCGCCATGTAGGTACTTTTTATAATATCTTTCTTGTTCTTTATTATAACAAAAAACGGCCAGTAGGTACAACGGTTAAATATAACCGTTGATATCACAACAGCGATCGTAAAAAACAGCCACAGCTTTGTTTTTGCGTATGCCATTTGTGCTCTGTGAAGTTTTTAAAATACAATCAATAAGGATAGGTAATGCTTTAGATATTTTATTTTCTTTTTTAGTCCGAACAATTAAAAAGTAGTGACAATGTTTAACATGTAGGTAGATTATTAAAAACGAATTCATCAGCGTATTAGAAATCTGTATCGTCCAGGATTAGAGGTACCTACCAATAAAATATATATAAACTTACAAAACTCGTGAAAATTAGTTTGTAAAGATCACAACTCAAGAACTGTAAATTCTTGATCACAACCGACTATTTTGGAAAAAATTACTTTCTCTTCTCCCCTATGTACAGGCCTCCCACATTACACTTGGGTGTATATTATGTTGCCGGTCTCAGCACCAAATGGTTTATCAAAGTATGTCAGGGGAGGGGAGTATGAAATTGGCCGTAGACATAGCTCCGTATCAACGGCCGTAGTGACTCACACACCATACACGGCAGTAGTGATAATCTATGCTACAACCATAGACTATATTAATATGTCTATGGCTACAACCAACCACAACACATAGCAGCTGCGCTATGTGCATGCTTCAACATGAACATATCATTCTGATATGCTGATATTTAGTTCATCAGATATTTTCCAGAGGCGGTAGTAGCATGTGGCCTAGCAGGTAAAGAGTATGCCTTATATACTCTAGGTTTCGAGTGCTATTCACTGCCCCACATTATACAATGACAATTTGACAATAGTCACTGTAAATCATATCAGCTACACAAAAGGCGTATAGCGTTGATTGAATGAACTATCTTTTATCAACGCTATATAGTAGTAAGGAAACTGTCGGCATATTTGATGTTGATATACCCTATTTTAAACAGAAGCTCATAGATGGCGCTACAAGAAGCGACCACTATCAAGAAAATGGACGCTCCAATGCGGTGCTGCAAATTTGGCACCATATTCAACATAATCTGTTTCAAATATTTTTTTTACAAACCGGAGGTCTGAAACTCATTTCGTTCTCGGGATGAAGAAGTATGACACAAAAAGCACTCAGGTTCCAACAGGTGATGTCGGAATGTCAAGCACTTCGTCCAGGGCCGCCGCTACAGTAAAATATAGGGGGTCAATTGGGTGTTGGATAAAATAAAGGGGGCCGCGTGGCGCCAGGGAATTGCACGGCAGACGAAAATTTTTAAAATTTTCAAGGTTTTCCTGGCACTATTGAATTTCGAAAAAAATTTTATTTATACAAAAATATAGACTTGCCACAAGAATAATTTTTGGAATTTGATACCTTTTTGAAATCTTAATAATATTTAATGAGGAATTAGTGAATTTATTTATCCCCGCTGTAGGCCGCCTGTAGAATATAAATAAATTGGAATAAACAAAATATAACTATATGTATAATATGAATTGCCATATGCCATATGATTATATGACAAAATATGAATTGTAAAATATTGATATTTTGGCGCAAAATATGTAGATTACAGAAAGCATACCCAATATACCCAATATCCAGTATACCCAATAATTTTTGGTTAAGAGTATATAACATCAGTAATAACAGTAATCTAGAACTAGCTCTGGCTTTTACTTACTTTTTATGTATCTGTTATATAAGCCTTGGAACAAAAGCAGTCGCTTCAGTAGAATCTTTAAACATAGCGGTATGTCATAGATATAAACCATACGAATTAAATCAATATTGTAGTAGTCAAATGAGTGTTGAAAGAACTCGTCCTGATGTATACAAACTTTACTCGTTCCCGATGAGAAACGTTAACATAATACATAGCCTACAATTTGAATATTAAAATAATGATGACTAGAGACTGGACACTGAGCGTGGTCGGCGTGGTTTAAGCAATGGGAGGTTTTCTGTCGGGCAGCTTAGTGCGGGTGCCCATAAGTGCACTTTCTTTTTCGTACAGCAGCTTACAACGTTAGTCAGATATATCAACAGTCACATATCGAGGGTCTCACGCCATAGGGCCGTATGCGCCAAAAGTAAAATTTTACAGGAGGCGAAAACTGTTGCGGAACGAATGGTTGAAAAAAAATAAAAATAAAGGCGGTTAAATTTATTAAAAAATATATGGTTTATGATCATTTTAAAATATCTATTTTTACCAAGTAACAAAAAAAACTTAAATACAAAAGTTTCTCAGTTTTAAGTAAGTTTTTAAATTATACGGTTTTTATTTTTGTACATGGTGTCTTACAAGTACTTCCCGGACTTACTTCCGAAGTTTAAAAGGGGCATCCTGTAAAAATTATTTAAAAATTTACTTGAAACAAGAAAAAATTGTGTTTTTTTGTTACTTTCCAAGATAACATAGTGAAACATCTTATTTGGGATACCCTCTACCTACTCATATCTATGTATGGTGCCACTAAACAATACAACATAACTTAAACTAAAATAAGGTAGAAAAAATGTAAATTTTCGAATATACCCTAGGTATTAATTCCTCTTCCTTTTTAACATCTTTGCTCTTAAAGCAGATAGTGGTAGTTCGTCTTCAGATTCATTATAATTTATGTGAGGTAATGAATCGTAAAAATTGTGATACATTGAAGGTACAGTATGGTCTCTTCCACGACAAAGAGGATCCGAATATTTTTTTTCATCAAAGGGAAGTTTAGAGTCATAGAGTGGTTTAAGCTGAAAATATAAATTCTCTCTGCGTCCTTTTCTTTTCATAATGTTTACAGCTTGAAATTACTATTCACAAAATTCATTTTTGAAAAAAAAATGTGTATCCGGATTTGACTTTTGAAAACGCAACCAACGCACTTCTTTCCAGTTTAAAACCTTCCCTTCCTCTGATTTATTTTGAAAATACTCTGTACTCTAAATTTAGTTAACTAATTACTATTTGCAACTGATAATTAATGAAAATTATATATATTTACCTAAAAATGGTTCATAAACCTCTTCGGCGTACTGCCACTTGTAAGATTGGCGTTCACACCTTTATAATTATGTTTTTTGACCAAAATATACTACAAATCCACAAACCGTTAGGTTAGATCATGCGCTATATTAGTAGATATTGATTAATGAAAAAAAGTGATTTTGGCCAAAGTGGCGTATATGCCCCTATGATGTGAGATCCTCGATATAATGGACTTCTTTTTGTTGTCTCTCTCGTTTTATTATTTTTACGAAAAACACTCGAACAGCGTATGTTGTAGATTAAGTATAATTTAGTGACGTAACCGCCAACTTTAAAGATGTAAAGAGTACTTTCATCCTCAGTATCTTGATCTATGACTCTTAGGTGATATCAGTGACAAGGGGGGGTGAGGCCTGTCCGCCGCTGGTTGGTGAGTGGGAGTAGGAATAAAACACAGTCGTAAGCAGATATAAACAATTCAAGTTTAATTCCAAAAGCAAATACAAAGCTATATAAAAGTATGCAACAGTCTAAATAATATATTCTCATTCCATCACGTACATTTAAATTCTCTCGATAATAAAACTAAACCTATATAGTTAGACGTAGATGACAATAACAAATCTGGCCGACTATTTAATTACACTTTAGTAGACATATTATTATATAATTAGAAATAGGTTTGGTCTTCATACAGGTGAATAGTTATATTCAATGAGTGTAGAAGATGTACACTTAACATTGATAGTACGGCTTACTCACGTCTCGCAACGTGGAGGGTCAACGACGCTAATAAATTAAAGTAACATTCAGTCTAATTAGATTTAGCACTGAGTTAAGAGCAACGGCACCCAAACTCCAGTCACTACAAGCGGCGACATGTGCAATTGCTCTTAAAATAACAAGTTAAAAGTACCTTGCTTATATTTAGTTGGCAAATATATCTTGCGTGCTGACTTTTACTATAGCATCACATTAAAGAAGACAACATAGTAAATATATAAAATATTCCTTTGTATAAATAAAAAATAACTTCAATAATATTTCTTTTTTGATATCAAGTGTCGATTACCTTACATATTTATAATATATTCATCACTTTAAAAAGTAAAATCTTATCACTATTCGTAGCGACAAAAACTAGCCACAAAACCGGAAATAAAACTAAATAAAATCATAAAATCTATATTTAATATAATCTTATAAATATATTAACATCTTTTGTAACACACTAACGTGCTTTACTAAAGACGATCAACAAACATCCAAAATAAAACAAAATACAGTGATTAAAATAACAGCTTATTTACAAAAATTGTATTGTTACCCATACAATTTCATAAGAATCAGCTCAGGGATGGAATAAAAGGAAATTATATCGTAAATAACAATAAGTTAAATGTTTTTGTGACATGTAATGTTGGAGAACTTTACTCCTTATTTGTATAAGTTAAAATATCTATTGCTCCTTCTTCTCCTCGACCTTCTTGCCAATGGGGATGGCTGCTTTTACCCTGCAAACAAACGCCATACAGTAAACAAGAGGGCCATGACATAGCATTTATAGCCATAACAGAACTATCAAATATTATATAGCTTGCACAATGGATCCGTCCCAGATAGCATTTTCAGTCATAAAAGAAACAGTTTAAATTGTTTTTTGTGAAATATAGACCATTGATTATAGACCAGGGCTGAAGCCTTTGAAAATGGTAAAAAGTGAAAAAAAATAATAGGATGAAACCCATTGGAAAAGGAAGAGAATATAACAAAAATGAAAGGAAAAATAATTTACGGGCGAGCTGAGGTCGGGAAGTGGAAGGGGGTGAGTTTTTAGGGGTAAAAAACGGTTTATTTCGATTTCCGGCAAAACTAAAAGTTAAATGGCAAAGTTGTAGGTAATAAGATCTACAACTTTTGTATTTTCACTTAACCTCAAAATGTATGTGAAAAATTGAAATAACCAAGTTTTTGGTTTTTTATTTTACTTATACAAAAAAAACTTTTTTCTAAAGAAATTTGGTGAAAACTTACCTTTTTATGTCCCAAACACACTGTAATTTTATTGATTTAAAATATTAGTTTTTTCTCCCTATTTTGACTTAATATCGAAAATTCTCGCGTCAAAATATCTGCTTTTTTAAAAATGTCGGTGGGCTTTTGTTCGTTGAAATCTCTACTTTCTGATGGTGTAAAAAAATATATGGTAAATATTATGGTAAATGGTAAATACTATGGTAAATGTTCTCAGAGAATGCAAAGAAACGAAAAAAACTCGAATCCGAATTTTTTTTTTAATCATTATGTACACTTTTGTGCAATTTATTAAAATTTAACACTTTAATTACTAGAAAAACGTAAGATTCCCTAAGTAAATATTTGCGCTATGTAGAATATTGTAGAATATAATATGTAGAAATATTTGCCCTACGTAGAAAAACATTATGCAGCAAGCAGCTATATTGTTTTTGATGGGTACCCCAAAATTGAAAAATCAGTTCATGTGACAATAGTACCAGCAGCTAATTCAACTAAAAGAGGAGAACGTAGTTGTAGAAAAACCTTAGACAATATTCCACAATTCAATTATCAAAACCATATAAAAATACTATATAAGCAAGAAAAATTTTTGTCTAAGGAGAAAAACAAGAAGAAAATAATAAAAACGTTAATGAAAAGATTACAGTCACAAGGATTTTTCGGTAAACAAGCAAAAGAAGATGCTGATGCTGACATTATTAAGACCTCAATAGAAATTACCAGAGAGACTAATAAAACTGTCATGGTCTTTTGGTCCTTTTGAATCAATTAAAATCAAATAATCATGACATTTACTTTCTCAAGCCAGGTTCTGGAAATGTAAAAGATCTATTTTTCACGTCTAATAGTTTCAAATATATCATTGCATTTCTGCATTGTTTTTCTGGTTGCGATACAACATCTGGATTTGCCGGAAAAGGAAAGAAAAGTATTGTAAATTCATTATTAGACGATAAAAAGTTTACAAATTTGGCCAATATTTTTTTAAAAAAGATGCAAACATCGAAAGTTTGCTTCGAAGATGCAAACAAGTAGATATCGAAAAAAATGGGTTACAATTAATCAAATCTATTTTTAAATGTATTAAGATTTCGAAAATATCAATTGGCAAAAATTAAATCATCTTTCATATTGGCAATCTCGCACCCACAGAAGGCGCAGCAGAACAACATTGTTACAGGTTACAGGGCATATTACAGCTTCAAACTTGGCTGGGTAACGAACTGACAGCAACGGATTGGGGCTGGAAGCAACATCAACGTGGCATTATCCCAAATTTACAGAAAAGGAATTAATTCCGGAAATATTGCTCAAAACTATTTGCTTCAGCTGTAAAACTGGATGTAACAGTTTAAAATGTGGCTGCCGGAACCATGGTTTAAAATGCACAAATATATGCTCAAATTGTCATGGATCTGAAAAATGCTCCAATGTCGAAGAAAAAACCTACGAGGAAGTTAATGATTCAGATGAAATGGTAGATGAAGAACCAATGCAGACTGGAAATAATATTGGAGAAGAAGATGGTGATGGTTTTGAACATTTAAGAAGATCTACTAGAATCGGGAAGGTTTGTCGAATCTAACGATGAAGAAATGCCATCAAAGAGAGAAAAACTAATGGATAAGTGATTAGAATTCAAGATAAGGTATTTATAAATAACAAGATTAATGTATTTAAAAATATAATGAATAATGTAAGTATAAAGTATCTAAATTCAATAGTACGATTTACATGTATATTTATATATTATGAGATTTTCTATGACATTAATGTAATTATAATTTAATAATTCAACTTTTTTACTGAAAAAAATTGCAGCAGTCACATTTTTTAGATGAAATCCCCTTTAAATCCTATTAATATTTAGAACAACTATTATCACATGTTATTTGCAATCTTTGTGTTTTATGGATTTGTAATTTTTTTTGTTCGTCAATGTAACATGGAATCTTAAGTTTTTCGAGTAATTAAAGTGTAAATTTTAATAAATAGCTCAAAACTGTACATGATTAAAAAAAAATTCGGATTCGAGTTTTTTTCATTTATTTGCATTTTCTGAGAACATTTATCATAGAAATGTATTTTTTTACACCATCATACAGTAGAGATTTCAAGGAACAAAAAGCCCACCGACTTTTTTAAAAAGAAAATATTTTGACGCGAGAATTTTCGATTGAAAATTATGGCGCTTTTTCGATATTAAGTCAAAATAAGGTGAAAAAATAAATATTTTCAATAAAAAAAATTACAGTGTGTTTGAGACATAAAAATGTAAGTTTTCACCAAATTTCTTAAAAGAAATTATTTTTTTGTAAAAGATAAAAATAAAAAACCAAAAACAAGGTTATTTGAATTTTTCACATACATTTTGAGGATATGTGAAAAAAGTGTAAATATAAGTTTTTTTTTAAAACTTTTTTCCATAGGACTTGTAGTTTTGCCGGAAATCGAGATAAACCGTTTTTTACCCTTAAAAACTCATCCCCTCCACTTCCCGATCTCAGATCGCCCGTAAATTATTTTTCCTTTAATTTTTGTTATATTCTCTTCCTTTTCCAATGGGTTTCAACTATTATTTTTTTTGGTTTCAAAAATTATCGACCCTGGTCTATTAATAATTTCTAGTTCTATTTAATCTATGGTTCTATGTAATTTTACAATGCACGGTGACCACATTAGCGCATAACAAAATTATTTAGTGACCATCGTTGGTCACTCTGGCCTTTGATTAAGAATCAAAATGCACATGTAGTGCTAAACGTGCTAAGAGAAAACTGCCAGAAAGTATAATTCCAACTCACAAAAAAAAATATGTACCAACCAACGTGCCTCAGATATATTGACAGAATTTTCTAAACTTAAAATGTGTAAGTTAAAATCTAAATTTTTGAGGTAATAGAGCTAACCTAACAGCCAAGCATATTCTTTAAAAGACTCAAATGAAATTGTGAACAATAAAATTGTAAAAGTTAAGGAAAAAGCTCCATGAAGGTCACCAATTTTCAAATCTAACAGACACCTTTAACATATTTGGCAGAGTTAGATGTTTATTTCATATGCCAAAAGTTTAGACGATTCATAGAAAGATTTTCTTATGTATATATATTTGGCGGCAGCCAAAAGCCACCAAATATATTTCAACTTGCCACAGTATATAAAATATTGCAACACTCACTTTGAGGTAATTTCAGCCAATTTAGTCCTAACAATCTCCAAGTTGGCATCGATCTGCGTCTTGTTAGTCTCATAAACCTTGGGAAGTGTGAAGAGTGCGACCCAAGCTAAAAAAAAAACATATATTACCCCACCTTACCACAAAAGTTACCGTTGAAACTTACCGATAATAATAAGGGTCATTCCATTGAACCAAGCGCCTAAGTAGGTGAAGGTCCACAGCAATACGCCAAACTTGATAGAATCCACCAGATCCTCGACGAGGAACAGCCTACGAACCTCTACTACGGCTGCGTTGATATGCGCTACGGCTACCTCGGACACCTCCCTGACTTTCTCCTGGGGCAGGGACACGTCCAGCTCCAAGAGGTCTTTGAAAGGATGGCCATCACCGGTCTTTTGCACTGCTTGTACAATGTTCTTGTAGATTCTGAAGGCGATAGTGCCGGTGAGCCCAACAAGGGACAGGTACGCCACCACGCTGATGAGCGAGAAGTAAGTGAGGGCTAGGAGGACTAAGAGTACCCCACCAAAGACCGGCCCGGATTTCTTGGGGTCACGCCAGTAGATCAAACTCTCCACTAGAAAAAAAACAAACTTTGTCAGTACAAACAATGTTTGTATTAGTTTTTAAGTAAATTATATTACATTCTTATGAACAATGCAGAAACCTGTTTGATGTTTGATACACAGCTTTGTTCAGCTTCGATGGTGCATCAAATTGGAAACCTCGCAGTCAAATTAATCAAATAATTACGTGGTAATTAACGTTTATGATCGAGTGCCTGAGTGGTAATTAAATCAAATTAATTTTAATTCCACATCAGATATTTAATATTTTATTGTTCATTGTCCGTGCATAAATAAACATAGATACCAATTAACAAACGTTGCAGTTGTTATGCTGCCAAATAAAAATAAATAAAAACAAAATAGCGGTATACTCTCGAGTTCTGGGTGATTTTGTGTACCCATACTAGTAATTTAATATGAGTTTTCTATTATTCCAGTCACTATTTTTAATGTAAGCATAAATCTAACTGCAAAAAATTATAGTACAATATTTGATTTGAACAAAATTACAATGATTTTATTATCCCAGTGACAACCAATAACATATGTGACACCATATTACGGAAACTGCATCGAGGAAAACGACATCGTGTTAGTCGGCATAAGCGTTGAAGCCAATAGAAATCGCGTGACGTCATATAGTTATGCACCGTTGCCTATGGAGGACATTGGAATTTGCCCCATAATGCATTATATTTATAAAGGCTATTTTTTAGGGTTAAAGAAGCCGCAGAATTTTAATTTATTTCGCCTTGTAAGAAATATTTAAGAACTTTCAGTTACCATTTACTATATACAAAACATGTTAGATTATCTACCGATTAATGTGCAACAATTTGGAAAAACTATGGTTGATTTAATATGTTAATATTAAAAACGAATTTAGTATCCTCTAATAGGTGTAAAGTATGAAGTAATAGTAATAATAATATAATAAGTAATATTACTTCTAACTTCACCAAGCTCTGCCTCGAAGAAATGTATTTTTCATTCGTCACGTTTTATAACCTAACTTTTCCTATATTCAAGTTCAGGTGATGTATTTTCAAAAAGACGTCCGTGTGTTTATTTTGGGTTTATGATTTGCTGCAGAATATGATCACAATAATAAAAGTGGATGTAAAATGTTAAACGTACCTAAATAGTTGTGCATGGTAAATGGTACCTGAAAGTTAATATTTTTTTAATATTAATAAGGTACTTAAGGGAGAAATAAAATAAAACTGTACGCATTGTTTAACCCTCAAAAATTATAGCCTTTATAAACATATATGCATTACGGGGCAAGTTCCGTATCCTGCATAGGCAACCGGCGTGGCATGACAGTACTAAACCCCGCAACACGAAAGTTGAACAAAGGAAAGAATGCGAGATAAAAATTCCGAAGTCGCCACGTTCTGTATTAATAAATTAGTTACAAAGGTTCCTATCACATTTTTCTACTATAGTTACTATTGGGTTATAGGGATAAGCACTAAAAACTAATAAGAATCTTTTAAAATTGTTAATGAGATTGGGATATATAATATTATGTATGGTCTTAACAGCATCAAATATGAATATCAACTAACCTATTTTATAGAACAAAGAAATAGCTCGCATCTACAATTTTACTGATCAGGATTTGAGCCACAACATCGGCTTCGCTGATGAAGATTAAACTTAGGACTATGAACATAAACACCATTACACGTGCAGTTATTTCGGAATGGTCGACCTATTTTGTTTTGCATATATATTCAATAGTTACCTACTTACACAAAGAAGTCAAATTTCCATTATGCTATGAGGCCGACAGAAGCTTCTGTTGCATTTTTATTACCCTTCCCCCCCCCCCCATACGTCGTTGTTCAACTCTCGTGTGGCGGACTATGTTGCATAACAATGTGACGTCACAAGTAACCGAGTTTATCCGAATCCGTCACAGGACCGATTACTTGGTGTAGTGACTTTTTATCATATATGCTTTTTATTCAAGACAGTGGCGACAATAGGTCCTATTTTTTATTGGTTCTTCAGATACTTTTAGTGTTTAAAAAATAAATAAATGGTGAGAGACTGTAACAACAACTTAATAAATGGATTAATAGTTCACCAAAATATTTGCTTTCATTTATCTGCTTGAGGACTATTTAAATCCTATGAATTAAGAATTCAACTTGTCAAAACATGGCGGCGGAAGCCTATGTCGCCATTGTTTTATATATATAGTCACTGTAACTTGGTGCAATTAATAGCGCGTTCTGCGGCACTAGTGTCAAATTTCTTCCATAGGTAACCGTCAAAACACATTTGCCTCACAATGGCGGGTTTGTGAACTGTTATAAATCGCCTCATAAATAATAATCGCTTTCATACGATATCCACTTTTTCTGCTGTAAGGAAGTTACTTATTTTCAAATTTACCAAGTTGGTTTTCAACACTGTGAAAAAAAGTATTTAACGCTGTAAATTGTTTTATGTGCCTGTAAAATCGATGTTTTTTTTATACAGTATTTCTTTACAACCAAGAAGAGTGGTAGAAACTCTAAAGAGATAGCTAATTTTAATACTAATATATCTTTCTTGCTAGACAGGCCGTGAACCAGTTATTATTGAAGGCAGTTTGCCAATTTCTAGTAGGTATCTAATTACTCTCTCTCAACAGTGGAAACTGAACAAAGTATTTCTAGTATTTCTAGTATTTGAAGTATTTCTAAAATTACTCCTATAGGTACTTATAGCCTGATCAGCTGGTAGTTTTAACATGAGTCCGGTAGAAGGTTTCTCAAGGGAATTATATGTTTTTATGGGAATCTCAAGGGAATTATACAGTGAGCTCGTAAAGTTTGGAATAAATACAATTAATCGTTACTGAAGGATTTTCACAGGAAATCCTCGGACACGTCAACTTTATTTTATAAAATGTCACTTTTTTCAGCCATCGATTTTTTTTTTGTTTTGTTCGTTTTTGAGCTATGACGTCATCGACAATTTTTTTAAATGACAACCCATATTTTTTTTCACGGATTTCGATAGAGCACATTTTTCTGAGTGCGAATATGTCAAAAACATAGTACCTTTAACATTAAAGTGTTCGAGATATTCGGTTGCAAAGTTTTAAGAATGAATTATACAAGCGATGACCAAATGCTAATCATTTATCAAGAAAGCGCAGGAAAAACAACAGTTTTGACAGTTGTCACAATTTTGAAGTTTTTCCTCGCAAGTTTGTGTTTTAATCAGTTGAATAATATCATTAAGTAAGTTGATTAATCATTATTCCATCATAATTCATTTTATTTAAAAATGGTCCGTCGTTTGAGTGAAAGGGAAAGAATCGAAATTTTGATGATGATCGGTTACGGGGACAGAGCTCGCACACAAGTAGAAGTTTGCCGTTTATTTAACAACAAATATCCAAACAGAGAACCAATTACACAGTCCACCGTTAGCAAAATAGAACAAAAGTTTTTAGAAGTGGGTCATACGAGAGATCGCCCTAGAACGGGTCGTCCACCAGTGCAACAAGATGTTAAATTGAATATTCTACTAGAGCTTCAAAAAAATCCCCATTTACCCACCCGCCAAGTGGCGGCAAACAACGGAATAGTTCAAAGCTCCGTCTTGAAATATTTGAAATTGAACAAATGGCATCCGTATAAAGTGGTTTTGGTCCAAGAGTTAAACGAAGATGATCCTGACCGTAGGTTACAGTTTTGCCAAACCATGTTGCAACGCCTGATTGATGACGACGGATTTTTACGCAATATTGTTTTTTCTGATGAGGCTACCTTTTATCTCGACGGCACAGTTAACCGGCAAAACTGTAGATATTGGTCTCCTGAAAATCCACACTGGAAAATGGAAACTCGTAGTCAGTTTCCACAAAAAGTTAACGTTTAGGCTGGTATTGTAGGTAATCGTATTTTGGGCCCATTTTTCTTTGAAGGCGTATTAACAGGTGAAATATATTTAGAATTTTTAAGAGACGACTTAGTCCCTGCACTTGCGGTACTTTACCCAAATGACGTAGATCCAGATCTGCCCCATCACACGATATGGTACCAACAAGACGGTGCACCACCCCATTTTGCAGTGATCGTTCGCGATTATTTAAACCATGTATTTCCTAACCATTGGATTGGTCGCAGGGGAACTATCGAATGCCCCCCTAGATCTCCAGATCTCACTCCCCTAGACTACTTTTTATGGGGTTATTTAAAGAGCAAAGTCTATTTCACATTTTACAAACATTTTTACATTTTATAAACTTTGGTACATTTTATAAACTTTGCAACCGAATATCTCGAAAACTTTAATGTTAAAGGTACTATGTTTTTGACATATTCGCACTCAGAAAAATGTGCTCTATCGAAATCCGTGAAAAAAAATATGGGTTGTCATTTAAAAAAATTGTCGATGACGTCATAGCTCAAAAACGAACAAAACAAAAAAAAAATTGATGGCTAAAAAAAGTGACATTTTATAAAATAAGGTTGACGTGTCCGAGGATTTCCTGTGAAAATCCTTCAATAACGATTAATTGAATTTATTCCAAACTTTACGAGCTCAGTGTATGAAATATATGTAGTTTGATACAGCAAACCTTTCAGCTACCTTTCAACTTCAGATTCGTGCTCAGCACCCCAAAACACTAATAAAGGTTCAGTCGAGAACACAAATCACCAGGAAAAATTAACATAATTGGACATTATTATATATCAACTTATTCGCCATGGTTCCAGCTGGTGATTGAGATGAACTCAATGCTCATGAGAACAGAAGTTAAATAATTATATAAATGATAAGTATCTCAATTTTAGCCATACTTTTAGCGTGCCAATATGTCGCATTTACGACGGAACTAGGTCAGGATGTTGATTGAAGGAACCTGTCCTTCATTCAACGGTCAGGAGCAATAACTAAAACTATTTCATTCGCTAGCCAGGACACATCTAGGGTTACTTCTACTTAACTTTCAGTTCAATATTTATTATTAATTCTCCACTGTCGCGTGCTCAAGTAAAATACAATATATTACATTACGACCTGGAGGTTTGTCTAAAAACACCACACTCTGCTAAAAAATGGTCGACTAAAAAACACCACACGTTCAATGGCTGATCACAAAATGGCTTAATTTCTATATATTTTATTGCAAAAATACTTGCTGCAAATAGAACTGCAAGATTAAGAAAGTAAGGTTGTAATCTTGTACACAGCTGCTCAACATTCTAATTTATAGGTCTTGTGCTCAACCGTTATAGTTAGTTCATAGGGCAGGCAATAGGCAAATCTTGAAGAAAAAACGAACATCAAGTTCACAAATCACGTAATAAATCACAGGTCAAAGTGCCACAACTTTAAATGTTTAATGTCTAGCTAAGCTAAAACAATATGAGGGCGGATATGGAAAATCTATAAACTCACCCACAATTTACGTCGCCACCCTATTAATGAAAAAGTTACTGACACTAACCCATGCTATATAAGTGCCAGTCCCGATAAAATAAATAATTCAACATAAATCGATAAAGACCGTTAATTTATCTATAATTTACCATCGCTATCATAACCTAAAAAGATACCATATGCCTGGCCAGATAAAAATGATAAACAATCTTACCAGGTCCGCGTTCGGGCAGATCCACAGAACTCTGCTGTTGGTACCTATTATTCTGCTTGCGCACCATCTTTTTTTTTATAAAATAATTGAAATAAAATTAAAAACGCACTAATATAGTGGTACAAAGCGACGTATCTAGCGGTGAACTCGCGGTATAGACGACCGCGGAGCACAGGGAAAGAAAGCTTTACGAAGTAAGACGCCGTCTCACTCCGATACAAGAAGCACCGGGCGAACAAGAGGTATTAGAAAGCGGCTACGTAGAGCAAACTAGACCGAACGGGTTGTATTTCGACTTCCAACGAATCCAACGTGGTGCACCTGAACCTTTGGCTAGACCTCGTGGCAAAGCCACGAACCCGCAGATGTGAATATTAATTAATTAGCCTACGTAATCGAATAGAGATAGCAAAAGTAGCGGTGTCAGCTCGGGCATTTTTAGAAAGAAGCAAATGCTATTTACCCAATAAGGAATATTACTAGTCGTTATCATAGCTCATACAAGGAAGCAAATAAAAGATAACGTTAACCGAAAGTTTAAAATTTGTCAAAGAAAGTATATTTGAAAATTATCACTGAATATTTCCTTCACTTGACTTGACAATCGAAATGCTTATGGAAAGTTATAGGTATGGTAGTTGCTTCCTATTACAACAACATATAGCAAATTTAACGATAGAAAATCTATTTCGATAATTGACATTCTATTTTTTGGAACCTATTTTTTTCTGCAAAATTATGTTGGCAATGAATAGACTAATAGATTCCTGTGTTAGTGTATTTGGTTGTAATTTACCTAGATGATAGTGAACAAGTTTATACTGAAAGTTAGGCAACACACCGTTAGGGAAAATGAAATATAATAAAGCACAACACCAATATTTTAAGACACACTATTTGAATAAACAAAAAACACAGAAAAACAGAACCAACACGGGCAACAAGCAACAAGTCTTAAAAATATAGGTTATGCGTTATGCTCTATGTGTATGAGTCAGAGATATAGATAGATCTATATCTCTGGTATGAGTTCGCGATATGGCCGTTAAAAATTGGTGGAGCTCCTGAGAAATGACGCATTTTAGTTTATAATTTTTATGGGTTGGTATTGATGTCAAAAATATTGCTGTCAAATCAGATTTTCTATCGTTAAATTTAGAATACATCGTATTTTTTATATTCTACGATGTAGACGGAGTGGAGTGGGCGAGTTGCGAGTTGACGTCGTACAGCTCAGACAAGAGTGAACTTGTATATGCCTATGCAATTCTTAGTTTTAGTTTTTTTTGTTATTTCCTAAACGTTTGTTCCTTATTTATTGTTAAATATTACTTTTTATGACATCACTTATTTAAAGAACCTAAATAAATGCTATACCTACTTACATTCTGACGGCGTTTCTTTTTTACCCGAGTTTTATTTGTAATGTTTAGAAAAATATATAAAAACATATTTTATTTTATTTCAATAAACTTATTCGTAATATATAATACTTTTTTATTTGAAAAGGGTATGAGTAAAAGAGTTCCAAAACTTTTTCTTGTGATAGTCGGTATTTTTGTATAAATGGATTTTTCATTGAAATTCTGAAATGCCAATAAAATTTTCGCCTGCGGCGCTATTAGGGGCTCACGGGGCAAATCTAATATCCCGGTACTGATGCTCGGACCCCGCCCCATAATGTAATCCTGACTACCAATTTTTTTACATTCTTAGTTTTCTTCACATTACGTTAAATTCAGTTAAAAAAAATATAGTGTGATTACATTAAAATTTAAAAACATTAAAAAGGCTACATATTTTATACAAATATGTACATAAGAATAGCTCCACGATTGGAAGTAGGTATGTCCAACAGATCATCGGCCAAAAAAACACTGCTAACAAACCATGTCTCGGTCCATAGGCTTCGTTAAAAACAGTGATTCAGGCTATAATTTTGTAATTAGTAACGTGCCTTCCATAGTTACTATAACTAATTGTAATGCTGCCAGAAAAAAAAACGGGTATAGCTACAGAGGTACTTGAATATACGTGTGGCCACCGGTAAAACAGTTATTATACAACTAGAACACGCTCATTATTATATTAATGATGGTCTATGAAGAAAATGACACAGTCTTACAAGATTCTACATATCTACATCGATGAAAGTAATTTTCGGTAAACGTTCTGTCATACTTGACATTCATTTTGAAAATATTTACCAAGCGATAGTTCATAGTTCCCAGGTAGCAGCGGTAGTTTTCAAAATAAAAAAATACACTAAAAAAAGACGAATTTAATTTAAGCTCAACAACATTAGGGGACGTCCATAAATTACGTGAGATGTTTAAGGGGGGGAGGGGGTCGAGTCTAATCTCATCTAATCTTACGTTGGAGAGAGGGAGGGTCTCGGCAAATATCACGCAATTTTTTTTCTGATTGAAACAAAAAAAAATTATACTATTTTGGTCCATTTAATCCAGATTGTACATGCTTGAGATTTAATCTTAAGCGTAATCGTAATACGATTAAGATCATTCCCTAATTCGTTCGAAAGAAAATAATTTCATTCATACTTCGACGTTATACATATTTATACGTTTACGTAAGAAACCCACATTTTGAAAAATCTCACGTGAGATTGGGGGATGGGGAAGGGGGTTGAATAAAATCTCACGACATCTCACCAAGGGGGAGGGAGGGACAGAAAATTAAAAAAAAACACCTCACGTAATTTATGGACGCCCCCTTATTGATCACTGCAAAGACTGTCACTTTTTGTGATAAAATGATCTCCCACCACTTTCCATATATCTGAGCAGATACGAACCGATGACGTAAATTCCCCATTTCGGTATAGAAAACAGGGAGGTATTCAGAGAAATATATGGCCTACTTATATTTGGTACCGTAAAACGGGGTGATTAGGAATGGGAGGGTGATTGGGGGGACAGAAACCAGTAAAAAGTAAATAACGCCTAGTACTCTCTTGGGTGCACAAACTAACCTCGCTTTTTTGAGCCACTCATTGCAAGCAGGTGGCTATACCAGGCCATCTCTGGTCTGTCTTAAACTCTTAACTATACCCAAATTGAAGGATGCGCCACAGATGCGCGTGGGTATGAAAGTGGTGGGAGTTAACCTGCTAGTATGTATTTATGCTGTGGTTAAGGTGCGACCACGATCGTAATAACAAATAGAGATCAAAGCTTGGCCTGCTGTGTAAAATCGCGATATTGTTCGTCAAAATCGGTCTCAAATGAATAAAAATACTATAGAATGAAGGGCCGAAGAGCTAGCTAGTCAAATAAGGCAAAAAGTCGTGCAGCAATTTTTTTCAAAATTGAAAAAAATAAAAAAATGCTGGTTTAAGGATTTTATGGATTCACATCCTATTTATTTATGCAGAATAAAGCTTCTCGAACATGATTTACAATGTGTTCTAAAATTTCAACCCTTAAACAGCACCCCCTATGCCTAAATTATTTTAAAAAATAAACGAAAATATTGTAAAATTTGACATTATTCATGTATGTACAAGGTACATGAATGTATGAAATACTGATGGAAATTATGTAGAGAAAAATTTTTTTATGCTGCGAATTGTTTTGAATTGTTTTGCAAAAAATGCGATTGTTTTTTATATAGGAACTCCCTTAATTTTGAAGCTAGAACGTCCACTCAATAACCATTTTACAGGTACTTTCAGGGACTACAAGATCATATACATTATGCCCAAGCCCTTCATAAAAAGGTAACGGGTTAAAAGGCTCGTAAGGGGTGGTCCGCCCACTCTAATGCAAACTTCTAATAGTTATATCTCCGTTAATTTTTATATTTTTATCCTACATAAATAGAAAAAAATCCAATTTTTTTGTTTAGAAAAAACCTACTACAGTGTTGTCGCGATAGTCCATAAATTAAAACCGGACCGATCCGGATTATCAAATAATTCGCATAATCGAGATACTTTTATAAAAAGTATAAAATAGTATGTATTCTGTCTCTGTCAGTATGTAGGTATGTCTATACAGTATGTATTTAGATAAACTATTTAAGTAAATGCAATATTTATAATTTATACTTTATACTATGCAAAACATTTGAAAAATAAAAAGTGTATTATATAACTAAAAATACTCATACATATATTCCATACTCCATACTTAAGGCTTAAAATCTGCCAGAAATACCACTCAATAACATGTCAACAATCGCCGACTTTTCTTTAAGCATCAAAGTTTTGTGAGAGCGTCCCATTTTTATTTAACTTGAAACTGAATACCACTGTCGCATGCACGTCGAAACTTATGCAAGAAACAGACAAAAACCTGCATAAAAGTATACAATATGTAGTCATGTGGTTGATTTACTAAGTCAATCAAAATCCGGATTACTAAGTATGTCTATGAGGCAGAAACACGATCTGGATTGCCGAAGAATCCGGTGTATCAAGGGTTCGGATTACCGCGACACCACTGTATATCATATTTTACGTATTTTTTTTTAGTTTTAGAGTTATTCGGAAAATAAAGAATTTTTGAAAGAAATTTTAAAATTTCGTTTTTCATTTTCTCATTTTTCATATTTTTTTCGAAAAATACGCATTCTAAATTCTAACGGCCAAACATTTGGATTATATGAGTAATACTAAAAATAAAGTAATTTGTAAAGGGATAACGGTCAATAATCATTCTGTTGGGAATGGCTGGGGTTTTACCGCTCATTCTGTTCTCAAAAATTTGAGCGGTCCACCGTTATTGCATCGTATCTCGCTTACTTATAACGCAATATTAAACTAACGGTACTCATTTTAAAGGCATTGTCAAGTGCTACAAAAAATCTTCTAAAAGTTTTTCCCGAAAAATACATCAGTTTTCCGTTATTTAACGTTTCCCGAGAAGGGGTGGCATCCACCCTCAGGGTAAAAGAAGTGATTGATCCAACGGGCTCACGTTCTGAAAATGGTCCTTAGGTCCCTACCGACACGACAAAAAAGAGAAATCGCTTTTAACCTCTTGTGCATAATTCTTACAGCAATGCGCCGGACTATTACCCGATTATCCCCCGATGCTCGGTTCATTTTTGTGGCTGCGCCGGCTAAAAAAATATCTCTCCCATCTTTCCGTTTTTCTATATCGAAACAGGAACAACAAATATTAATGTATCATATAATATAATACATTGGATGCCAAAGTCAAATCTATTTTTAGACACCCACGCTATACTTACTGAATAATTTCCGATGAGTAACGGCATTTTTTCACTAAAAATAACGAAATAGATATCGAAAAATGATGAATCGAAATTTTTTTCATTAACGATGATACGCGATGTAAATTCGATAGAAGGCGCAAGCAAATTCCGATACTAATTGTATCTAACACCGAATTACAAGTAGTACGTTTTTTATCAATGCTATAAATAAGTGTCATAAAAAGTAACCAAGAACGACGACCTCTAGTATTTGAGGCGTTGCCAAGCTGTGTGAGGAATTTTTATTAAAAATTGCTTGAAATTCAGTCAGTTCCGGTTTATTATTGCCAAATACGATTTTTCACGCAGAAATCGCTGTTGGTGGTTATATCTGATTATCCTATATTTGCAAAGATCATCCGTAGTTTGTATACAATACAGGATATGCCACAAAGGAAACAGTATTTTTCCAGTAGCCCCGGACACAAATTCTATGGAGAAGTGGTCGATTAGATACTGAGCGACCTTGAAAAACTGATCAAAGCCACAGGTATAAAATTTACACTGTACCATTGAATGCAGGCAAGGTTCATTAAATCAACGACTGTACTTAAACTATCGTTAAACGGTCCTGTACTATAATGTCGTTAAGGTCGAGATTTTGTGTAGAGTGAGAAGCAAATAGATGCATTTATTTTGGTTAACTATAAATAATTAAAAAGCTACATAAGATCTGACATTCTAATTAGTTTCCGCCACTAGCTATTATTATAATGATTATTATAATGAAGTTTTTGTCCCAAACTTTTCTTAAAAGCCTGTGTTGTGGTTTTGCAATGAAAATATGCATTTTTATTGTTAAAAATCACATTACCAAATATTAAAAATACGTGTACAGTCCCAGAGGACCAGTTGGTTTCCAAAAATATTTTTAGATCATTACGTTACAGGGTCGACGACTGATTATATAGATATGTGTACATGGCACAAGGTCACATTTATTAACGTCATATCTATTAACGGAATTTTAGTACAGGACCGTTTAACGGTAGTTTATCTTTAGCGTAAAATTTATTACCACGTGGCAATTATTATTATTAAGAAAAATACGCCAATATAATGTATTTTATCCAACTATCTGTAGCCTTTGAGAAATATTTGTTATCTTCGAACAATGAACTGCGTTATTTGCTAAATGTGAACACTTTTGCCCCCAATTGACGTCGCGGGGTTCCCCAAAGTATTCCCGTCACCCCGTTAAATCACGTAAAACGCCACTTGCAGAAATCTGTTTGATGATAATCGCTGCTTCTGAGAAGTTCAATGCTATCCTCCGGAAAATGAACTGTCAAATCTACCATTATAAAAAGCTTAAAACACGACGGAGTTTTTAAAATGTCATATTACGTAATACAATATTTTAAGGCAAAGAAATAATACAATAAATGAGCAAAATGACTATTGCTGATATTCAATTTAAATACATATATTTTTCGGCCTGCAAACTATTCGGATAAATAATTTAAAAAACAAGTTGCTCTTCGTATGATATCGGTAGACTAGATACAAAACGTAGACCTGGCAAGACTGCACTTGAGACCGTAGCTGCATCTGTTAGATAACCGCAACGGCATTAATTATAATTATAGCACCACCGCAAAAAAGAACTTGGGAAAGCAGGAAACAAAGGGAAAACCACACTCAGGGTCGATCACGTACTATTTCCCCAGCTGAATATGTTAAAATCCGTGAAAAAATCGCACACATACACACACACGCGCGCGCTCTACTTTACAAAAATAAACCACCGGGAGTCTGGCTGAAGAAAAAAATCAACTGATCGAATCGGGCCGGATCGTGGATCAGTGCAGCCATCCACCCACCCACCACACCAGGCAAAAAAGTAGGTAACCAAACTTACGTTGATCCCGCTGCATCACGCAATCTAGGAAGGCGCTCACGCTCATCATGGTGGTCGAGAGTATTTCAACGGGCAGGTCTTCTGCCAAGCATCAAGAACCGTCGGACAGAATGCGTTTGTCGTTTGGAGACCCAGGCTTGCCTTGGCACTTGGCCACGAACTAAAATTGACACAACTCTTAGCCCGGGCGCGACGCCAGCCCGTCTTTTCTACAGAAGCGAACAAACTAACCCTTTTCTACGGCACCCTCTCAGCAGCCGCGGTATGGGTACGTGCTGGTTTACATTAACTGATAAATAAATAAGGGACGGCGGCGCGCCAGGGGCGGCGCATGCGCCGCGTGTCTTGGCCTAGTGAAGGTGCTTGGGGAAAATCGATATTTGATTTTCCATCTTTCAACTAGCGCACGATTTAAGGTTTAAGGGATGAGAAATTAAGGCCTTAATAAAAAATCTTTGCAGGGCAAAATATTCTTAAGTTCAGGCAAGGAATTACAGTCCTTCATGTTTGACCTTCCGTTATGTCACTTTTTGGATCTCTTGGATTGGCGTCTGTTTACTTGGAATTACTTGGAAAAAGTACTTAAATTACTTGGAACAATTACTTAAAATTACTTGGAAAAAATATATAATATATATATTTTCCAAGTAATTTTAAGTAATTGTTAAGCAATACTAATAATTTTAAAAATATTTCTACCTTACCTTTTAATTACCCCCACGTAAAAGTTTTGATCGCATGCCACTGGTCAGTGTCTGGGCATTTAGCGGAAATCTTGAGTAAAATCAGCCTTGAGCAAAAATATATAGTAAATTCTAGAAAATGGCGGCGGTACATTGACAATCATTTGACTGATCGTTATAAATTATTATATTATTATAATATTGAACAAAACAATTAGCAGCCAAAGCGATTTTACAAGGCTTCATTTAATCGCATTATTTGAATTTGGCGCCTAATCTTCAGGTACCGCATTGGAGCGGCCATTTTCTCGAGAGCGTCGCGTTAACCAATCATCGATACACGACCAATGGCCTGACTCCGTATTTCTCTCAGATAAAAAATATAAAGATAAGTAACGTCAATACCCATAGTACAGTATTGTTTATCCACACAACAAACAGAAATTTGTAGAAGGCGGACGCAGTGGGGCGCAATGTCTGTAAACAAAATCAAGGACATTTTCGGGTGTTGGGATGGAATCGACCAAGAATATTTTGTGGTATAGTAAACAATCATTCTATCACATTTAGCGGACGTTTTCTCACTTGCTATCTTTCTATCTTTCATCTGAGGTATTTCTAGACTTTGACCACTAGTATACTGGGTGGCTCAACATTAGGGGTGTTCATACTAGAATTAATTTCCAATCAAGTGACAAAGATCAAAGATGATCAATTTCCGGTATTCCCATATTTTCATCTTCCCATATTTGGAGGCTTGTCAAAATACATGCGACTCAGGAGTCATACAAAATTTTGGCTTTGAAAAAATATAAATACTATGTAATGCGAAGATGGAGAGTGCCGACAAGAGTGGAGAGTGCCGACAGATGCGGAGAATTCTCAACAATTCGCAACGCAATTCACCCCTAAGCCGATAGACGATATAAACAGAAGGAAACTGGTAAAACATATAAATGGTAAATTAAATAAAACCAAAGTAAAAATATAGACAACCTACTATTTTTCACCACACAGCAACTCTATGGAGTAATAAAATCGATAAAAAAGATAAAAGCATCCGGTCTTCACAATATTCCTAACTACGCCCTTATGAATATCCCGCACCTTGCAGAATGTTCCTGATTACACTATTTGATTCCTGTATGAGCCTCACCCACTATCCCCCCATATTGGAAAACAGCTAAGGTCATCCCTATACACAAACCCGAAAAATCCCATACCGATCCAGCTTGCTATCGCCCTATCAACCTGTTACCGTCCATAAGTAAACTATTTGATACCCTCATCCAATCTCGAGTATTGGAATTCGCAATGATGAATAATGTCATGAGCGAATTCCAATACGGATTCCAACCCAGCCACTCAACAGATGTTCCGTATCTGTGAAAACATTATCACCAACCTGAATCGAGGGAAATTCACAGGGGATGGCTCCCTAGACGTCGAGAAAGCCTTCGACAAAGTCTGGCATCCTGGACTGCAGGACTGCTATACAAACTACATTTAGCGAACTATCCGATACGTATTACCATAATCTATGATATTATTAAAATAATACAATAATAACCGCAATTTCGTAGTAGCAGTCCAAAAGGATATATCCCAATTCCGCCCAATGTTATGTGGGGTACCACAGGGCTCATCACTAGGACCGACTATATTTAATATTTACAACGTAAACATTAGAAACATAACAATACTTAAATATCTTGGGGTCAATATTGACAAAAATTTTAAATTTGCAAAACACGTCGATCAAACATTAAGAAAAGCTAAAATCAAATTGTCTAAAATATTTAATATATTATTGCGAACCTCTACAAAAAAAACGTTATTGCTCTATAAAGCTCTATATACCAAATGGGTGATGTATACGTGAGGACCGGCCTTGCGTACGCATCACCCAATTAGTATTCCTGGATCCTCAAAAAAGAAACCTTCAGGTTGGTACAGAACAAATGCCTCAGGGTGGCCATAAAACGCGGAAAAATACACACAAAAATCACAACAATGCCACTAATTATGAGAGATTGAAAAATGAAAATCCAAAAGAAAACTGAAAACAGAATGACCGCATAAAAAAATAACAACAAAACAAACAAAAAACAATAAAATAAACAATCAAAATAAAAAACAATAACAAAATAACAATCCCTAAAAACAAACGAAAAGAGGCATAATATACCAAAACAAAATATAACTAAAACCTACAAAAGACCCAAACAACTAACGTAGGATAAGAGAACTTTGTATTACAGGGCTTATTATTAGCTCACGCTTATTGTAAACTAACAACAATATAACAAAAAATAGATTAGTACCCGCAAAATCCTCCTCAAATGCTCTAAGTATAGTAAACCCAAGAATCAACACCCATATAAACAAGTAATATCTTCAAAAATCACGGACGATGGAGAGTAGTTTTATTAAGTTCGTACGGGAATGATCAAAACGTCAACCTGATGATCCGTTATAATTATTTACTTTCTATTTACTGTTTTTAATTACTTATTATTTACGTTCGGGAAGCTGTTTTAATTTGGAGGTTAACAGCCACTGACGTTACAATACAATAACGACGTTTGTCCACGCGTTAACACGAAAAATGCGAAAAAACACAAAGCGTCACTTACATAGATCTGTCAAAATCTTTATTAGGACAATGTTACCTGTGATTTAGAGGATTAATGGAGGACGCAAGCAATTTTTAACTTTACATCCGTTCAGCCAATCAAAAACGGTTACCCTCGTGTCTTTAGTCTCTTCTTAGAGGACTCTATGCTATTATAGCAAAGTCACTAAATAAGATAAAGTACAGCAATTCATTTGCTTAATGCGTTAGACAGAGAAGGGTGCAACCATATCTTAGCTACTGTTTGATATGTCATTTTTTGACACTTGCACTTGAACTGACACTCAATTGAATTGACATGGTGTCCTGTCAATTTTGACAATAATAACGTTAACAAAATGCCTAGTTGCTGTGTTCATATCAGTGTAAAAGTAATAGCGATAAAGTGAGATTACTTCGATTGCCAACAGGTAAACATTCAAAGTTTGTTAGTTAAAAATTTAACTTAAATGCGTTTTCGAACTTTTCATTATTTGCTCAATTTACACCTTTCAATTTCAGCTTCATTTTTGTGTGACGACAGAAAATTATTACTATCCCTTTTACTATTTAAAGTTGGCGGGAGAACAAAATGGCCGCCAATTGCTGTACTTTCTCTATCTAGGGACTTTATGCTATAGAGTATCAAAGCGCCCTCTGATAGCTTGAGTTACATACTAAAATTACAGGGCGACGCAAAATATTCTAAATAAATTTTATAAAAATGAAAAAATTTAATTCCAATTAAATAAAACGGGTACCTAGGTATGTGCACCTGTATCATGCAGATCTGTCAATATTATTCTAAATAGATTTGCCCTATTTCTTTATGTGGAATATTCTCTTCTGAATCGACTCGTTAACTACTGGTGAAATGAAATTTTTTCAGATATTGAAAATAAATTAGGTATTTTCAATATCTGAAAAAATTTCATTTCGCAGAGGTATCATTTACAAGACCCCTAATAAATATCGCAACCATAGCAGACCGATAAACGAACTTGCCTCTTGCCTCAATTATTGGCACTAGTAATCACCCATACGAGTAGTCACCCATAGCGACGCACTTGTCGCGATAAAACCGTTTTTAATAAAGCTGGTCTATTTTTAGCCCACTTGATAACCGATGTTTAAGTAGCCCTTCAAGCTTCGTTGCATTATGGCAAGGCCGCAAGCTCCAATTAATTACGTTGTGTTTATAAAAGCTGGTTTTAGTGGATCTAGTAGGTATATACAGTAGTTGTTAGTCGCTCACCTTTGGGATTGAGTCTTTCGGGGTTGAACCATGCATCTGGAAAGAAATATTAGGGTTAGAGATCGGGGTTAGTCTATTTACAAGAATTAATAGTGCTGCTAGTGTTACTGCAATAATTTTCGGTTTTGTGCAAGGCATGCTGCATACAGGCATTCAACGGCGGTGTCTTTTATATTGACAGGGTGGGTATCCGTTTTGTTGCATTTTGTTACAATTATTATTACATATCGATAATATATTACAATTAATTATTACAACAGCCTTTTCATACTTAACCGGACCCGAAACCAGTGGTCCGGTTGTTGTCGACCTTTTCCACTACTCCGGTTTTACAATCAATCCGATGAGTCGACCAATCGATCCATTCCATCCTAAAAATAAATTGCAGGTTGGAATGGAGCGCGAACGTCTTCTTACATTGTGGTTTTTGTATCGTCGGCAACGTCGTCAGAAGAAAAATTGTATTTTTTTCCATATCTTCCATGTCTAAGTCTTCAATTATTTTTCATTTCTATACAAACTCAAGCGAGGCCCAGTAAAAGGTTGTTAGACCTTCTAGTAGGTCAAACAAATTTAACGTCGTTTTAAGGAGCATATTTTTAACGGGGGTTATAATGAAGCAATCGAGTACTGGAGTAGGTATTTCAGTAAATAGAAAACATTAAGATCCTAATTTGCCTAAATATTTCCTAACGACCATAATGACGCAATTAGACTTGAACATCAATAACCATTAAGGCAAGAAAACCAATGGGTACCAGTGGCAATGGTAAACAGCACCTTATTAGCAATTGACAAAAAAAAAGGAAGAAAACAACGTAATAAGTGAAATTCTAGAACCAACACGCTGTAATAATACCGCAATAATCGTCCTTGAATTTTAAAAATTGCAACAAACTAACAGGTTCATTTTAAATGGTACCTGACGTAGTAATTAATATTCATTAGCGAAATATAGAATAACATTAATGGCGTTGTAGCTATGAATAGGTATCTTGTAGCAAACAAGTTTATATATTGTTCCAGATCAAATTTAAAATAGAATACGCTCTAAGGTAGGTAGGTAGGTATAATAGATTCGAATACAGCCAATCTGTATGTCAAACTCACGGACAGTAATAAGCAGATCCCATAAAACCCCGATTAAAAATAAGTATGTAGATGCATTGGATTAAGTATATATTTTTTTCTATTTTCTCTATAGGATTTTTGAATAACATCCTGACAATATATCTATTTACATAGAGTGGATATGAGGGGACAGCAATAATCCCTCAGAAATGACGACTCCTCGGCATATATAATACTTAATTATACAACAATAAATACTTAACTTTTTTAAACTTAAATACTTTTTTTCAATTATTAGCAACAAAGTAAAATTATTCAACCCCTTTCTGAAATTATTTTGGTGGCGCTCATGTGTATATATACATACAATATCTGAACATATCTTACAATGTGACACTAGTTTTGACAGCTTATTTGTGCAAAACTAAAATTAATATGATCTTATGTATTAATTATTTGGTCGAAATTTCGAAGAAAATTCTATGCAAAATCCTAAAAACTTGTCCATTCAATTCACCTTCACGAGGGAAAAATTTCAATTAAAGAAGCTAAATAAGTTAAACCAATTGAGGGACCCAATGCATAAACATGTCATGACCATTTAGATAAAATGTTGAGGGAAGATCAAAACGTTTTACAAGCGTTATAGGTACTTTATATATTAGCGTTATACATTTACGTTTCATTTTCTGTTTTTTTTTTTGGATTTTTTCATCCTGAGCACATTCCTATTTATATTATGTTTTTTTAATATTATAACTTTGGATTGAAAAAGGTACACTAAATATTAAGAAAAAACTAATGGACTTGACTGGTATCTACCTACAAATGTTTTATTTTATGCAATAATTTTAAATAAGACTAAATAAAATATTCTAGATGCACAGGAAGATTTGCATTTTAAAACTGCAAAAATGTACACTTAATTTTAAGCAACAAATGGATGACCGGTTTGTGCATTAGAACCCTTAATATGCACTTTCAAAAGAAAAGTTTCATGGTTTTTAACGTCGATTGTACGACTGCCGATGTCAAAATAGGAATATTCCATTTAAAATTCAAAATCAGGTTCCAAATACCAATAGGTATAGCAATAACTGATAGTGACTCATTTATTTATAGATTACGTTAGTCATTGTTTTGGCTAATTATTATAATTAATAAAAATATTTGTGTATAATTGTGAAATTCCACGCAAATGTTGTCAATAAGATAATTTAAAGTCTTGTGAGTATAAACTAGGTACTACCTACCTTCTTAGCATTATTAGCCCTCTGATCCAAAATTTAATTCGACGTGGCACAAAGTACCTACAAAAACTGACTAGGTGGGCATGATTCCGAAATTTATACCGCTAAGTAATTAGGTACCTATCTTATTGATCGGGTTTTAAAAAAAAACATGTTATTTATATCCGAGATACCTATTCGACTGAAAAAAGTACTTTATATACTGTCTAAGTAGTACCGACACGCTGCCGCTGTATGACAAGTACCCAGCTGGACCATAAATTAAATTGCAGTCCACTGATTTAGTGTTACACACTTAAAAAGCTACGACGATGTAGGTAATGTACATAATTATATTGTCTTACCGATCCCCCGTAACCCCCTGTTACATACGCCAATGCAACACATAGAAACCTGGACCTGAAGAAAGAGTTCGGTATTCATTTTTTACAACAATGATAATCTTCACGCATTTGATCATGACAATTAAGAAGAAGGTCAAAAAATATGCAAAATTTTAATCAGTAAAAAAAATTAACTGGAAGTAATTAATCATGCCAACAATGTCCTTTGCTCGAGGTAAAATTTTCAATTCATACGTTATTATCGTATAGTATAATAATAATTGTAACCGTCTGATATACACCCAGTACCCAGCTCTCTTCCACGAACAAATATCTTGGGAAATAAATGAACGTTGTAAATAAATACGTACTTGGGCTGAAAAGGACACATAGCAGCGACCTTTGGCAAGACTTGTCGGCGCCGCCACACCGCACCTTGTTGATTTCCGTATTCACCCCGTTCAGGACGTCGTCCACCACCTCGTTGGCGACCTTCTTCAAGTCATCCGCCATAACGGCTTTACGCAAAACAATCACAAAGTCACAACAATTATTAAAACACCCCTCGAGAGGAAAATGTGACAGAAGAGACACAGCGAATGTAACGGTTAACAATGACTCCGCGCGCTTTACCACAGTCTTTACAGAGATGCGTACCAGTTCGTTTCTGAGCAGGCGTAGCGCGGCGCTGGCGGCTTATCGACCTGCTGATAGCGCCCGGTTAGGACTATGCACTATGTCCTCGACAGAATAGAACTAGAGTTGAGAACTGACCCAGTCAGAAAGGTAACGTTATCGCATAATATTGTGCAATTTTCTCAGTTTTGGCCTACTGGAAACAATGACAACTGCACAAGTACTTGTACAGACAAAATATTCTCTTAAGCTTGCTGCCATCTAGCGGCTGATAAGGAAACACAGACAACCCTTATGGAAACGTCAGAATCGTTAAAGATTAAAGTAACATTAATGGCTGGTTGGTAATAAAAACGCTCGTCGCTTATTTGTTTTAATAACTTTCAAGGCTGTATCGTTTGTAAATTTCCATAATGCGTTTTCTGTTTTGTTGGTTGTATACTGTATACGAGTGCAGTAGATAAATATTATTTTGAAACAATGGCTCAAAGATAAAGAGATTTTCAAAAGGTAATAGTACGTTCGAGATTATGGCCTCTTTCAACTTTATTTGCACTACGGTTGCTCAACGCGTTCTGGTATTATACCTTGGAGTAAATGGTGCAACTTTGCACGCGTTCGGATATTGCCATATGAGGTAAAAATAATTCACTCTAAAAGCTGTAAATTACAACAATAGTTCACTGGCTGTACCTAAACAAGGCCAAGCTCTATAGTTACATTTGAAGTTAGCTGTTTAATTTTTAGTGTTTTTAGTCATCAATAATAAATATAAAATTATTAATTGGTGTTCATTATTCAAAAAATGAATGAAGTGTCAAAGAAAACATATATACCTACCTAGACCACAGAGTAATGCAGCTACATGCATTACTCTGTGCCTAGACTATACCCTGGTCCCGAAATAGTGTGGAGTGACTCATACGTAATATCTAGCTGTGTGACTGTAATGTGTAACTATAACATGAACTGTCATTGTTCATGTTATGATTACATATTGTAGTTGCACAGTTGGATGTTATGTATGAGTCACTCCACACTATTTCGGAACCAGGGTATAGTATTAGATATATGAAGAAAGAAACGCTGCAATTACGGATAATAATATTTTGTTGTGCAACATTATTAGTAAAGCAGGTACTAATTTTACTTTAAAATAGGATTATTAAACCTTGAAACAACCAATTTTAAATTGGTTGTTCCCTTTTTAAGGGCACAGTAGTTTCATAGAAATGATCTATTTTTTCTAGAACATTTTCTTCATCAAGTGATTACGAGAACCGGTATTAAACATCTTAATAATTATACAATAAAAAAGTACTACACATTACGCAACTACTTGTCAAACGTTTGGTTTTTAACAATTTTACCTTTTTTGCTCGGTTATCACGTGATAAAAATTCACTCCTGCTTTACTCCAACTCTGATTTGTAATGCCGAACGCGCCGTAGAGAGTGTATATTTAAGCTTTGCGATGGAATAAAAATGGCGGACGGCCGCAACTATGCGGTACTACTATCAGACGTAAATTTAGAAATTAAAGGCAAATTAGTTTTCAGCTCTGTAGGGTAGACATTTTGTGCTTTCATTGATGTGATTTCATATATGTTGAATCTTGAATCGTTGTAGTTTTGTTAATCATGGGAATACGAGTATTTCACCTTTTATCTAATGCAGGCTGCCACGCTAAAAAATTTGTAGCAATAATCAGCTATCATTGCAAAATTCTACAGAAAAAGATTTTCTTATCACTACGTCATCCGGAAATAATGATAATGAGATAGCGTTCCAAAAATAGAGAGCAAAAAAATAAGGTTACTTACTATTCGAACCATTCTCCGCAGATAACGCAGACTTTAAAATTAACCAGATAATGTAAAACATCGCAGACATGCATCACGTTATTTGAGTTTTGACTGAAGGAAAACCTACAGTGACTTCTTGTCAGGAGCCGGTCGCAGTGGCGGATACAATACAAGGTCAGCACAGGTGCACCCCCCCCCCCCCTCTGTTATTTTACAAAGCGACCGTATTCAACGACGTGTGATACTGTTCTGCAAATGTTTAATTTCTGTACTCAATTTGATTATTGGCCTACCTACTCGAGGACAAACATGAATGAGGTTCAGCATGATACATGATGTTCAGCAAACATCGACAAAGACGTTAGAATAGCTGCTTAAGAGGTCTTATACCTAACATAACCTTACTTTTTAAGTCAAAAGTTCAAATAGTTTTCATATCCGTCTTGTATCGCTTTCCCAAAGCCGTTGGAGGTGCCAACGTGGTTACGAAAGCTTACTTCACTTTACATTACATTACATTACTACCTTACATCACTTTGATAATCTATAACTTTGGTGGACAGTCTTATTTTAAAGAAAATTTCACACTTACATATATCAGAAGCTTTGTATTTGTTTGATTACCATAACAATGGAGACAATTTCCGGAAATTATCACTCCGCCTGCATGTAGAGGGGTGATTACAATGAATCTTTGAAAGCCAAAACATCAAGTGTGAAATTTTCTTACCGAATCATCCTCGTTATTGAATTAATAACAGAGAAATATTATTCGTACATAATTTTTTTAAGAAAATTGATGCATTTAGAAAAATTCCGGTAATAATTCAATCACTAGTAGCCAAGGAGCTGTAGCTGTACCTAATGCTAAAAAGTCGAGATGCCGTGGACGTCCGTCGTCTTAATAGATGGTGCGGAAGGTCCCCCTGAACAACTTGATACCCTTAGTTTAGCTATTGGTCGTGATCTGTAGAATTTATGACCTCCAAAAGGTCACTCCGATTGGAAGAAATGTGAAACTTGTCCGTAGACTAAAAAATTACATTCTAGGACTCATCAGAAACCCAGTGCTTTTTGCTTTCGGTCCCCGAGGTCCAAAATTATGGGCAAATAAACGAATTTTTTTGAGATTTTGCTGTCCGAGAAGTGAAGAGCCTTCAAAATCCTTTTCCAACGTGTTTTCCCAGATGGAAAAATTACCAAAATTAAATCTATAGACCATTAAATCTATTCAACCAAATTTTTTTTGGCCATTAGGTTTTTCCCCCAAATTTTCGGAATTATGGAGGAAAATATTTGTCATCCATTTTTTTTTACTAATTGGACCCATAAACAGTGGCTGTTGGTTTGGTGTGGATGCGAAATTGGCTGTTTTTCGACTGTCCACGCGCACAATCTAATATTCGAACCAAGCAACAGTGACAAACAGTCATTTAAAAATAAATGTTCGTGTACATGTTCGAACTCGATACACGAACAATATTTCATGCCCCTACTACAGGGGTGGTGCAGGGTGCAGGCCTGCCTATCCTAACCTAAAAGTTCCAGGAAAAAGTATATTTTTATGCTCGATCTTATGATTTTTGTGAAAGAATACGTCAAAAGCACCGAAGATGCCTGATGCGTTTACATTCAAATTAATTTGTATACTTGTCTTTGCGGTAGGGCAAAAATATCAATTTCACTACTATATGCATCAGTTTCAGCTCTTCTAATAACATTCTCTGTGAACTAAAATATTCAAAATCAAGCAAGTAGTAAAGTCAGAGAACGATAAGATTAATATTTAACAAAAATATTTTCGGTTCAATAGTTAGGTTATGTTTAATATCGAAGTGTGCAAACATGGATTTAAAATGTTTGTTATCTTATAGCTAGAATTTATATGCAGCAGATGCTCGAGGTATTCGAACACTACCCGAATAATACCCTATAAGATAAAGAAATCAGCTCATTAGATATGTTTACATCGAGATTGCATTGAAATCAGCCCAGCCTCGACCCCGTATTGAATTGGGATTTGGTCACGTGATTTGGATTGCCTAACTAAACCTAACCTTCAAATGACGCTGTCAAAAATAGCTATAAACTGACAAACGCAAAATGGACGTTTTTAAACTGGCAGCTAGAGACTATGCGGCAACCAATAAGAACATTGTGGTTTATCAGTTTATCACTGACCGACGCTACAATATCTTAGCGTACAACGGGATACGAAAGCAGGCAACTACCGCAGTGCGATTATAGGGACTTTTAAAACGCTGACACAAATATACCATCCTCCGTGATGAAACCCAGGTTGTGGATGGTAACTCAGACTGTTGTACCTCATTGTCGTACCTCGTGAAAATAGCATCAATTAAAATAAATGGGTGAATCCCAATTTTAAAATGCCAATATTTGTTTCTACAGATGTTCAAAAAAACCAAAGAACTAACTCTAGCCAAGTTATGACAAACCGATATGGCCATGGTAGAGAAGGACAAGTAATGCAAAAGTAACATAATTATTGATTTGACAATCCCAACATTTTTGGACCACTGCCATCGATCGCAGACTCAAGAGTAGGTATTTAGTTTTTCATTTATGACGTGGCAAAGCTGTATTTGTTCTGATGTTCCAGGAATGGACTAATCGAGTTTATTTCGAATTATGCACACGTATATGTAAAGAATTAATGTCACTGTCTATTTTTAACGTAACCTTCAGTTTGGTGTTTATTCTACTAGCTTTATTGCAACTCATTATATATTTAGGTACCTATCCGCGATTTTATTGTGCTAATCTCCATGCCGGTTTACGTTTCCTTGGCAAACATAACAAACATCGTTTATAGAGATAATTAGAAGAGCATACAGAAATTTACCGAACTCACATTTATAGATGATCATATTCAAAAGTGCAAATATTTACAAAATTGACACGCAATATCTCTCAAACTTCAAACTACGCCAATGGACTACAGTCGCAGAATGAGTCATCATGACAGGCAGACCTCGATCACCGATACCCATTTAATTGCTACTTGAACGTAATTAATAATTACATTCAAGTGATTCAAGCCAACACCTTTCTTAGTCTCATGCTAAAACGCAAAGCGAATTATTTCTCAAGCGTTATTTGTGTGCAATGGGATGATGCAGTGCATTAAAAAATAAGTTTGAAAGGCAATTCGAAAATAAAAATACCTAGGTACCTACATACGTGGCCTAGCAACAGACAAATATGCGTTCAGAAACGAAAGGAAAATAATACACGTACTAAATGTCTTGTGACTCGGTTGCACAACTTTGGGTTTATTTACAGATTATAAAATAATAAATATTAAAATAAAAATGTGAAAGCTTGTAAATTAGGTGAGCATTAATTTATGAAACTTACCCAGTCCCATTCTACAGAAAATAGCCTCTGCGTCTGCTGGTGCAATTTTGGGTTTCTTTACTACGACATTCTCGATTTTTATCTGCTCCACAGGCTCCGGGGCTTTCTTAACAATCTCCGGAGCTTTTTGCTTTGGTTCCGGCTCTGGCACCTTGACAGGCTCAGGAGTCTTTTCCTTCACCGGTTCCGGCAGCTTGACCGGCTCAGGAGTATTTTCCTTTACCGGCGCCTTCACCCTTTCTGGTTCGGGGGTTTTTTCTTTGACGGGTTCCGGGGTTTTTTCTCTGACGATTTCGGGGGTTTTCTCCTTGACTGGTTCGGGTGGAGGTGGCTTGACGAGTTCCGCGGACTTCGGCGGCTCAGGGGCCGCCACGGTTGGCCTGCCTGCGGGGTAGTCTTTTTTGGGAAGCTCTGGTTGGGCATCTTCGTCTTCGTTGACGTCTTCGAAAGTTTCACTCTTGAAATTCTCTGTAGAGCCGAACGATTCCGGCAGTTCCTGCTTCTTGGGAATATTACCGTCGTACTTGGAAGGTTTGAAGTCGTCTTCGTCGGGTTCACTGTCCGAATAACGGTCCAAGAGATCGTTATTGGAGTGTGTCTTCGGCTGGTCTGTGATGAATCCGCGTTCATTGTCCATAAAGGAGTTAATACTATCCAAATTGTACTTATCTGTGGGCTTCGGGGCGGAAGGAAATTCATTCAGGAACTTGTCCAGCTTGGCATCGGCCTCTTTCCTGTCTGGAAAATGATCGCCCATTTGCAGCAGATTAGAGTCCATTTTTTGCGGAACTAACGGCTGATCTAGCAGGGCAGACTTCAGCGGGTCGAAACTGTCGGTAATACTACTCCCTACAGTTTCTACCCTTTTATTGATTTCGTCTTTTAACTCACGTGTCACTGGCGCCTGCAATTCCGTTCTTAATCCCGAAAAGGCGTCCGTCACTTCGTTGAGGGGACTCGAATCGTGCCCCAAGTGCTCAAAGTCGTCCAAGGAGTCTACCTCCCTCTTCAGCTGAGCCGCACCCTCCTTATAGCCTTCCATAATTTTAAAAATATATGGAATTTGTTGCGGGGGTTACTATTGCACTAGAATTTAACAATCGTTTAATAATACCGGCACAGCACTGTCAAACGTCAGATCCGCAAAACTTCATGGCTTGCCTTGCTGTGTTGACTTCTTTGTTGCTGCAGATGTCTCGGCAACTTGGTGGGGGGAATGAATCAGGGTGGCACGCCATAGGCGTCACTATTGCTTCATTCAGGGGTCCCTCTAAATGACGCACTTTTTCGCTGCATGTATATACATTTGAGCTGAATAATTTAAAACATGCGTGGGTATTGATCAGCTTAATAATTTATAAACCTTAAGGTGGTCCGGTATGGGTAGAGGGAATTGTAATTTTATTTAGGATATCTACCTACACTTCACTCATTCGCGTATTTAACCTTGTAAGTTGTAACAGTTATAGGTATATGTTAACATTAAAGTAAAGAAACCCGAAGAGAATCATAATGCATATTCATAAAAATCTAATAAAGGATGTCAATAAATTATAATAATGAAATTATGCAATCAATGCCATTTCTAATTATCCTAGCACCCTTGATTTCAATGGTTCCTCTGATAACCAAAGACAAAGAACACCTGATAACCAACTGACTGCAAAGATCCTGACATGTGTAGTCAAGTCACTATAGCATTGCTTGAGAGAGACGTTAGTCTAGGTCTAGAGTCCGGAAGGCGGTACCTACTCTGACGTTCCATAGCGTTTGTTTATCGATTGAGTGCTGTACATTATTAATTATTGTGCTATTATGTTGAATAGAAGAACGATTAACAATTGCGAACAACTCGATTTTACGAAAACTTAAGAGACACACTTAAAACCGCACTCTTAAAAGTATTTTAAGAGTGCGGTGCAGAGTGCTCTATACCAGCTGATCATAACGTGAGTAATAATGGATTTGATTGGAAAACCGGTTGAAAGCATCCGTTGAACTTGAACTATATTCTTGGTTGCACATTTTTGAAGTATATTGTAGTCAAATCTCAAATGTAGTACTTTTTTTAAAAACATTTTCGAATTATTTTACACACAAGCGTTGAAAGAAGGACTCGTAATCAACGACACAGGTGAATAACTTTCCACCACGTAAACCTTATCGAGTTTAGTAAGCTCGAAGTTTACTGAATTTACTAACTTCTATATGGTCGCCTATAGTATAGAACGCTCTTAAAGACACATTATTTGAATTTGGCGCCTAATCTGCGAGCACCGCGTTGGAGCGGCTCTGTTCTCGACAGCGTTAGAGTCAGCCAATCACGCCTTACATTGCATCGGCAATGTAAGGCCAGAATTTGTTTTCTGGATAGTCCTCAAAACTTGTAAACGTAGGTATAGACTATCTCATCAGTGTGCAGCATCCCGTGGTCGCCTAGTGACGTAGCACGTAGCACTATTATGCAGCGCGGGTCTGGTACACATGAGGCAAACGGGTAGCCTTACCGTAAACTTCATATCCTGCATGCATTATGCAACCACGTATACAAAACAATGCTTGTCCATTGTATTATAATTATACTACTAGTGAAATTATAAAATATGTAACATTCTATTCGGATTTTGATTTAAGACAAACGACATGACCTCTGGCGGCTGAATGCGGAATTAATATCTAGTACATTCCACAATGCCTGAAATTTGAAAATTTTCAGTTTTTTAATGATTTCAACTCTACCATAAAGTAACGATAAATAATAATTTAATTAGAATGAAGATTAATATATGATTTATAATAAATAATAATTTAATTATAATAAAGGCTTCAAAAATAAAAACGAGCTTATTTTGTAGGACGCCCATGTCATTGGTTGGGATTTGCCATAAACAACGTGCATTTTAGGTTTTTGGAATAAATTCGCAGTGGCTGGCGGGTGAGTCATCAAATCCTTATGGCGATTCTAGATTCTAAGACTCTAAAAATGATCTTTGAGTTCGATCGGTATGGAGTAATGTAGTCCATTCAGTGCGTAATTGGTAATAACTGTATACCTAGGCAGTTTTCGTAACCACGCCGTCACAGCCTAGTTACCTACGAAAAATTAACGAAAAACGTTCCTAGGCAATGATTTTTTCCTCCCAGGGCTTCCAACTTTTCAAAGGCGTAGGTTTCGAAATTATTTCCCAATAAGTAGTTCAATGTAGGCATTTTCATTGGCGTAAATTTGATTATCCCGCGTACCCGCACTTGTGCCTTAGTCAACCCAAAAGTAGGCAACTCACCAACCCATACTGGATTTTCCGCAACGTGGCGCACGCGTATGGCATTTTGCAGTTTTTGCACCAGCATTTTGCAATGCGGCATTCAGCTGTTTGAGTGTTTAGGAAAGAGGTTAGAATATTTATTTAGCCGAGTTGATTTTTAGTTGGCTCGGCGATCGGTTGAGAGTGCGGGAACAAGGGTGTTTGGCGGAGCATTTGTCCACTGTTTGAATAAACCATGTCTTTATTGGCTCAGGATGAAGGTTACCATAGAACGGATATTTTGAACGGGGATGGTAGTAGTGAGGAATTCTTATACACCGGTGAAGAAAATCAGTACAAGGTATGTCATTAATAGGAGGTCCATCATGTATAATAGGTACAATTATTTGTAGTAGGATATTATTTGTTTTGTTTTAGTGCTACAGCAAATTAAAAAATGGGACAGTATTTAAGGGGAATTCCTTGGTAAGTTTTTTTTAATCACATTACATATAGTTTTGATATTCTTTAGTGAACTAATATATTATTATTAAATCAGATATACCTACAAATTCTTATGAACATTTAAAACAGTCTTGGTCTAATGTATATTTTGGTTTAGGACTAGGTAGCTTACCTACCTACTTTTAGGTATAGGTATCTGTTGTATTTTTTATTTTAATAGACTGATTAAGATTAACATTTACATGTGTGATAGTAATACATATACCTAGAACATAATGTGAATGTTGAGTTTTGATAAAATTATTCAGTTTATGTATTGTTTATGTATTGTAAACCATTAATTAGTTAATTACCTACCTATATCAATATATGTTTTGCAGGCATCTAATGATGACCCTAGTATTAAAGAGAAGCAGAATGGTTTATCACACAGAAATGTAAGTTAATACATTCCTACCTACTTACAAGGAAATAGTAAAATTTTATTACCAGTCTATTTAGGCCTAGAATCTACTTATTTAGCATGTTGCAGTCAATAATAGTAAATGTTTAGTAATTTTTTATGTTTATGTACCTTACACAAATATTTTTATGCCTGATAAAGTTTCCAAACATCAAACATCCTCCATGGTATGTGTGACCTAGTAATCAATAGTCCCTCCTGTTAATAGAGCACCAAGTAATTGAAGGTTACAGGCTAATTTTGCTTTATTATTAATGATGATTTGTTTAAGTAGGTTGTATTCGTAGGTTTAATTTATAAAATTACTTATTTAAAACTACAGCCATAATGAAAAATGTGTGCAGTGTAGGTAACGATATTTTTATGATAGATGTATTGGTGTTTAATATAACTATTTGTAAGATATTTTATATTTAAATTTTTTATCTTGTAGCGTAGTAAAACTTATATATATATATTTACTTAGCTACATATATTTGTAAATTTTCCTAGTACATATTTACACTGAGGTACCTATAATATACTTAGCAAATAACACGAATTGGTTTTTAGATAAGAAGTAGGCTGCATGCTATTTTTCTTAACTCTCATTTTATCAAACATCCACGAAATTATTTGTCATTTACTTATATCTTGAAATATATTATAATAAATTAATCATGTAATCTAATCTTAATCCTCTAATTTGGACACAATAAAATTTAAACACTACATTATTAAGTACAGTCCTGAGCAAATAAAATATGGCAAGTCCATATACGTATTTTTGCAAGTCCAACGTATTTTTGCTAAAATCTAGTTGTGCACAACTTTAATTTTTGTGACACTGTCAGTTAGTTGGCAAAATGTATTGCAAGTATGCAAATAGAGACATATTTACATTAGAAAAAAATAGATGTCCTATTTTTTTTGCCCAAGACAGTACTTAAATACCTACTGTATAATAATTGTTGGCTATAAATAAAGCAGCTGACCTATTTCTGGCTTATAAAATCAATAAAATCTCTTCCAATAAAATTACACCTCATTCTGAAATATATAATTTATTTAAGACAAACCCTGTTTAACCATCACCCTGTTCCTTATGTACAGGGTGTTTTCAAAATAAGTAGCACAAATGGTACCAGTGACTACAGCACATGTTCTGCATAGAAATTACCTTAGTAAAATGTTCACCCCTTACGAGATACAGCCCTACAAAGTTTCCAAAAAAATATGGAATAGCGGCTGTAATTTGAAAACCAAAAAAGGTATAACAGTAAAATTACACACATTTTCTACTAATGCACATGAAACTTAGAAACAATTTCGAAAATTTCTGTTAACTTTTACTTCTCTAACTTTTTTGCTGTAAAACTAACCGTTTATAAACAAAAAAAATAAAATTCATTACCATTCTCATTACAACACACAATTGTAACTGTTAATGTTGTTGATAGCACATGCTTTATTAGATAATTTGTGTAAAATTCTGCTATTCCATATTTTTTTGGAAACTTTGAATTGTTGTATCTCGTAAGGTGCGAACATTTTACTAAGGTCATTTTTTTGCGAAACGTGTTCTTTAACTGTAGATTCAGCGGTACTATTTGTGCTACTTATTTTGCAGTCACCCTGTATAATTAGGTAAAAATAGGTTGCTTACAACAAACATAAAAATTGAATAAGAATAAAACTCTTTAGGGCTACACAAAACTCCGAGACGTTTCCATACAGGATCAAACCAAAACACGCGAAATAAAAGAGTCCTTCGAGCCGCCAAGGTTGGTCACAGCTATGCTGACCCAAATCAGCTTCTACATTCTTATGATTCTCGGATACCTAAGCCACACATTTTTCCCACCAAAATTGAGCAAGGAAGTTAACCGGGACGGCTACTCTTCAATCCTGGACCACTTTTCTGTGTTCTACTCCAGATATGTGTACCGGAGGGTACGGGATTGCTGGAGCTACCCTATCTGCAGTGTACCGAGCAATGAAGTGGTGCTGATGGACCGAGTCACCAACGACAATGGCTGGACATTCGAGTAAGTGATTTCTTAAAGAAAACAGTGCCTTGACCATAAAATCCAGCAAAATGCTGGTTAGACTAGACCAAGAAATATTATCGGCAGAAACTATATTTCCTCATGAAATTTTGTTTCATAAATTCGTCAAGGTCAAATTTGTAGGATCAATGCATTTTTGTTTTGTTGTAATACATCGGTTTATGGTTTCTTTTATTTAACTAAAAATTACATTAGATCTAACCTTACAATTTAGCATAACAATTTAATTTCCAACAAATGTCTTTGCGTGTCAATCTGCTATGGCAGGGATTAATAAAACACAAAATCTCGTACCTACGGAAGCCATTTCCCAATCAAATAGGCAGTAGCTCAATCAAATTAGGATTTGACAAGGGAAAAATACTCAGTAGATTTGTTGTAATGCCCTTTTCACATTTTGACAGAAATTTCATGTTGAAACTTTCTAGATTTCCTGGTTCAAGAACAAAGTGCCTCAATCTGGCATCTTACAACTACCTGGGTTTTTCGCAGGCAACTGGCCCATGTGCTGAGGCAGCTATTGCTTCTCTATACGAGTACGGCATCAGCACAGGCAGCACCAGACTGCAGTACGGCACATGCAAACTGCATGACGTACTGGAGCGTTTGACAGCTGAGTTTCTAGGTGTCGAGGACGCTATAACTTTCGGCATGGGCTTTGCGACAAACGCCTTAAACATTCCGACGCTTCTATCGCCAGGTTGTCTAGTAATAAGCGATGAAAAAAACCATGCTAGCCTGATTTTGGGGATTAGACTACCTGGAGCTACCGTTAAAGTATTTAAACACAACAGTAAGTGTTGATATTTCCTAATTAATTGATAGTCACCCAGTTTTTTTTAGATATGCAGCATTTGGAGAAAATTTTAAAAGAAGCCGTGTATTACGGTCAGCCGAATCAACGAAACGGCACATATAAGCCATGGAGGAAAATATTCGTGGTAGTGGAAGGCGTTTACAGTATGGAAGGAACGATTGTACGCCTACCCGAGGTCATAGCACTGAAAAAAAAGTATAAAGCGTACCTGTATCTGGATGAGGCTCACAGCATTGGAGCGATGGGGAAGCACGGGAAGGGCGTAGTAGATTATTTTAATTGTGACCCCAGGGATGTCGACTTACTTATGGGGACGTTCACCAAGAGTTTCGGGTCAGCTGGGGGGTACATTGGCGGATCAAAGGTAAGAATGACAATAATTAAAGTTACATTTCTTTTTCGCGTTAATACGTGTTTTGGGACATCTTTAATTTTAAAGTGTATGTACCCAAATTTAATTGAAAAAGCATGAAAATGTTTTAATAAAATAATTAGAATTCTACAATTCTTGACTACTATTCTATATCTAATTTTATTTTTAAAACTTTTATATGCACGTCATATTTATTATAACTAATAATATATATAGTTCATAAAAATGACAATAAATGTATTCATAAAAACGTGTAACTGGACACTATACCCTGGTGCCAAAATAGTGTGGAGTGATTCGTACATAATATCACACCACCATCACAATTGAACGGTCTGCCTATTTGCAATGGATCACAGAATTTCTTAGTGTGCAAATTTTGTGTACACTCTATAGAAATGGTGGGCAGAACTCATTAGTAACTGGGGTCTACCGCTCTCATTGGTGAGTTTTAGGCGGTTCTAAATTAAATTAAATTTCATTGGTCAAAGGTAAACACGCCGGATTTCCTTGGATATATTGATGCATGCGCTGTTTCATGCATGTATGTTTTGGCACGACAGTGGCATTTCATTTTGTCTTATGTATGGTTGATTCGCGATGTAAATTTATTATAATATTGTGTTATACGCGAGGGTTTAGTGTTTTTAGGCGATGGAAGCGACGAATGCGAGAAGTAGTGGTAATTCCAATCGTAAGCGACCGAATTTGAGAGTCGGAGAACTGAAAATGATCAAAAATGCCTCCTCTAAAATGATACGCCTATGGAATTTCGTTTCCTTCGCACCTCATCTCCCTGAGCCGTCCATATGCTGATGATGAATCACTCCATATTATTTCGGCACCAGGGTATAGTGCACTGTAACAAATAGACCGCTTTTACAGCAAATGTTTTTGTACGAAACAAGACCTACTGTATGTGTTATATTACTAAAAATACATATTTATAGGTTACTTCGATCAATCCCAATAGAATTTGAATAACAAAACGCTGAATTAAAAAGATGGCAACTATTAAAACTTACTTTTTTTAGAAATTAATAACTTACTTAAGAGACAAAAGCTATGCGTCCAGATATTCCTGGGCGATGCCGCCAGCGTTGGCGGCGCAAATCATATCAGTTTTAAATATCCTAATGGGGAAAGATGGCACAAACGAAGGACGCCGGAGGCTCGAGACCCTGGCGAGAAACACTCGCTATTTCAGGCTGAGGCTTGAGCAGATGGGTGTTATAATATACGGCAATGAGGACTCGCCCGTTGTACCCATACTGGTCTACCTTTATTCCAAAATCGCGTAAGTTGGAATTTCACGTGTATAGTACGTAAATTAATTTTAACGTTTTTCAGAGCAATGGTGAGGACGCTGATCAAGGAGAAGATCGCCACTGTTGGGGTGGGGTACCCCGCTACGCCTATAACACAAGGTAGTATCCGCATCTGTTTGTCAGCAGCGCACACTAAAGAGCAATTAGATTATGCCTTAGAGGTAATAGAGAAAGTCGCTGACAATATAGGCCTGAAGTATTCACGAAAGTTGCGTGACATGTCACCGATCGACTACAACGCCATTCAAACATACCACGACTTGTAAGTAGGTACGCTTACTTTAGGAGATTTTGTTATTTTTTGTGAATAGAAGCATATTATGAAAAATATTTTATATCTAAATGAGTATTTATTTATGATTACATTGTATCTGTAACATTTTCAAAATAAAAACACTACAACATTATAAACTTAATTCACTGAGGTAGTTGCCTACTCGGTGGGCGTAATCCATGTAGTGTTTCAAGACTTTGTCTCAAAACAAGTAAATAAAAAATTACAAATACTTTGGCTTAAACGACTATTTCACTGTTCTTTGTCACGGATTTCTCTTTTTTCTCTTCGGAGCGGTTCCACGGTTGCACTTCGCCAGACGCTGCGAAAAGATAGAAAGTTCCCACACTTATGAACACTGCTGCTGATATGCAGAACGTTATCGTCCACAATTCCTTGTCGGCCTGCAAAATAAATTTAGTTGAAAACATGCTACCCCAAATTTGTGATAGTTTAGTGATTCTAAATATTTAGCCTGACAGTTTTAAAGACCCTTCTGTCTATTGAATATTTAAAATTTAGCTGCATCAAGAAAATCATAAAAGAACTGTATTTGAGGTTATGTGCTGTTAAATGTAATAGCATAGTGACTTGCCTCTTTGAATCCTGTGATCGACTTGATAAGATCAATCGCCAAGGGGCCAAGGAGTGCGAAAACAGTGGCGAAACAATTTGTGATGCCCATAAGCGTTCCTGCGTGCACCGGCGACAAATCAATATGATTTATATGGTAGCCGCAGAATGTTCCAGCATTGAGGCCCATGCCAATCACCAATATGGCTACAGTGAGACTCCTCTGATTGTTTCCTACGAAGCTAAGGGAAATAAGAGCTATGGCAGGAGAGTATAATGCTAAAAAAGAACAATAAGTTTGCCTCGTTATAGAACCTTGCTAGAATTACCTATAGTATTGAATATTTTTCTGCTCTGGCCAATCGTATAGTTTTTGGTGATTAAATAGTCTGCGATCGGGCTCACTAGGAGACTGTTCAACCACAGCACGAGGTATGGCAGTGCTGATAGCGCACTATTCTGAAATTAGAGAATTTACAAATTATTCTACCGATTTTTTTAAAACTCACAGAGGTGATGTTAAAGTTGAGTATGTTTTGCATGTATGATGGCATCTCTGTGAACAACGTCCAATAGCCCCAGTTTTGTCCGCAATGCGTCACCAATATGGCCCAGAAAGGTAACGAAGTAAAGATTTCCTTCCACGGTGTTGGGACATTCTAAAAAAAAAGTATAGAGAAACTACCAAGGGTTATTTTTATCAATTACTTCTTTACTGTCTTCATGTTGTACACCTGATTCAATATACTCCCGCTCCTCGTCCGATATAGTTCTATGTGTGGCGGGCCTATCGTACCCGATAAGAAACCAGATCGCTGACCATGTGATTCCCAGGCCACCGTAGAGGTAGAACGCAACTGGCCAGCCGATGGAGCTAGATAGATATCCCGTTATGGGCATGGATATAACAGTACCAAGTGGACCGCCTACCAAGCAATTGGAAAAATATCTTACAGTTCACCAATAATGATTATGCATCGTAATATTGTTATTAGTTTATCCAAAAAAGCAGTTGTTTAAAAACAAAACCTGTTTTCTGTATCTTTCACATATTTCATTTAAAAATTAGCTAACCTGCATATGCGAATGTGGTTATCTTCGCCCGGTCCTGTATGGGGGCCCAAGAGCTCAGCAATGTGTGCATGCAGGGGAAAACGAACCCTTGCGATAGACCGGTGATAACTCTACAGACAATGACGCCCACGTAGCCAAAATGCGCCCCAAATATGGGTATAAGTAAGCAAAAGGTAGATCCTATTAAAGTCGTACCCCCCAAGAAAAACTTTGGGCCGTACCTTCTAGCAAGCTGACCAGCGCCGATTTGGAAGCATATGTAGCCCCAGAAAAACGAGGATAGTATGATGTTCTTTTTGCTGCTCCATTCGGGATATGTCTGGAGAAAAAAAGTTATCAATCAGGGGCCAAACCACTATCTGAGTGATAAAATAATTAATTATTTGCTACACTAAGGAAGGGTCATTTTGCCGCCGCTAAAATACATAAATCAGTGGCTGCAATAAGAGTTTGAGAGCCCGCCGAAAATTATTTAATATTGATTATATAATGTAGATATATGTATTGAAATGCAAGCAAATTATTTATAATTATTGCAAGAATTCGTAATACAAAGATACCAATAGAAAAATTACCAATTGGACTTATGAACGACGCGACATTGCTTTAGAGTAAGAACATCAGATGCGCATTGTTTTAGGTCTAGTTGTTGAACACGTTCATGTTCAATACTGTTACGTGTTTGCACCATGTTCACAGTACTACTTTTCGTAACTTAACTCTAATTTAATATTAAACTTAAGTGTCGATTGACATGTACAAATAAACACTATTTATATCTTAGACCTTTTATCGATGTTTTCTATTCACGACTCAGATATCAACTGAACTGCTCCCCCGGCGCGGCGCCGGCACTGGTTTATATATGTGAAATAATCATTTCTCGATGTCTTCGCACTCTTCTAGCACGCCTAAATGTTTGGGGAAGCCTTTCGCTTTGCGACGAGAATTCGTGACGTTACCCGCCGTAGGAGTATGTACAGGCGCGTAACTAGGGGAGGGCATTAGGGGCACGTGCCCCTCCCCCCCCCGAACTGTTACCTAATTTAAGTTATACATTCGATATTTTATGTAGGTTAAAAAACTTACGGTAACCAATCAATGTTTTTACATTTGTATTCGTGTTAGTGCACTAAGCACTTGTACACTTTGTCATGGTACATAATAAAAATACATAATAATATTTCGGTCCGCTTTTAATTCTGCCGACGCTGCCGTAAAGGTATGTAATTAAATAAGCTAGCCTAGTTTAAAAAATATAACAGGAAAAAAGACAATCCTGAATGTCCTGCATTTATTTCAAGATGGTATTAAATATCAAAAAAAAATCTTGTAAAAATCTTTATTTTTATATAAACGGATTTTACATTAAAATTCTGAAGTGCCAGGATAATGCGTGACCTTGAAAAGTTTCAAAATTTTCACCATTTTTTCACTGCGACTGCCACTGTATAAATTTGTTGTGTGCCCCCTCCCCCCCAAATCCAAGTCTGGTTACGCTACTGAGTATGTAACAATACTTATAATTATTGCCAAGTCATAGTTTTGAAAATGATATATTGGCAAAAGCGGATGTAACAGGTAATGTCAAAAAATGATTGGAATAACGAATAACACCGGAACTTCTTCTTTTCCACTTTTTTCCCGCTTAACGCGGAAAATGCCAATCGCACGATAAAAATTGTAAGGAAATTGTTGTAGAGAATCAAATTTACAACGTAAGTTCCTATCATTTTTGTTGAAAATGGCCAATATATTGCGCAAAAATCCCATCAAATTCAAATTGGCGGGTAACGCATCGGCGGAATTTGGTCGCCATTTTGAATTTAGACTACCAGTGACCCCTAAAATTTAGAGCAATAAAAATGCTGGCGGGAAGTTTTGCAAGGTAAAGCCTTTTTTTGACTAACCCGTCTGGGTTATACAGAATAGCCTCAATCCTTAGAGGAATAAAAGATAAGTAATGTGATAAAGTTGATTTAATGATAGAAAATCCATTTCGATATTTGACATTCTATTTTTAGTAACCTATTTTTTCTGCAAACTTATGTTGGCAATGATTATAATAATAGATTCCTGTTTGAGTGTATTTGGTTGTAATATACATGATGGTAGTAAACAAGTTTATACTGAAAGTTAAAACGAAAACACTTACATATTGTGGTAAATCATGTTCTTCAGTTTGCATATTAATATTGGTGTCGCTGTCAAAATAGTTATGATCCATAGCCATCATAATGAACTTTACACAAGTAAAACAAGGAAAAAGAAATATAATAAAGCACAACACCAATATTTTAAGACACACTTTTGAATAAACAAAAGTCAACACAGAAAAACAGAAGTCTTAAAAATATAGGTTATGCGTTATGCTGTTATGTTATGTGTATGAGTTCGCGATATGGCCGGTACAAATTGGTGGCGCTCTTGAGAAATTATGCATTTTAGTTTATTAATTTTTATGGGTTGGTGTTGATGTCAAAAATATTGCTGTCAAATCAGATTTTCTATCATTAAATCAATTTTACAAATGCTTTGTAATTTGTAATAAGCAAGCAAACAAACCGTCTATGGGTGAGAAGGGAGACATTTATTAAAAATATAAAGCCCTTTAACTATTAATACGAAAACAGATGAAAAATCCAAGCAAACAAATACATAATACCTAGCAATACCAAATTATGTAAGAAACTAATGAAACACAACTTAATTGCCCTAAAATATTCACCAAACGAGAAATATAGCGACTGTCAACATCGCAGAGTATGAACGAATCCGCTCCACTGACTAGTTGTGGATAGTGACCTATTAATATTATTTATCTACTACCACCAAATAATATGTAGTTGTCAATTATCAAAACTATAATTACTTAGAATTTGTTGTTGACGATAATTATTTAAACTTTAATGATAATGTTTAAATTATTAATTCTGATGCGAACGCTATTTCGTCCATCTAAATGACATAGGTACTGTTCTAATACACATTTCACCTGTAATGTAAATAAATAGGTAATGTTCTTGTAAATTCTTATTCTTCTGCCTGTTATAATCAGAAATAAATAGAGTTACGTCCATTTAATAAAATCTGAAAATGTTTCTTCTTATTATTGTTAGTTATATTATTTGATAGTCGTGGATAAAGTGATAAAGTGTATTCTACTACCTACCATACAAAAGGCTATAATTCACGGGGTTGAAGTCGTAAATTGCCCATTATAAAAATATGCTCGTAGAATAATATGCAATTAAACTTAGTTTTATGTGTTCACCAATGGCGTAACATAATAATTTTAAGGGTGTAACATAATTGTGGAATAATTCAAATTCTTCTGCAAATTAAATTAACTGATTATACTCGTGGGCGACTTAAGTTGAGTTCATATTCCCGAACTAGCTTATGGCTTATGACTACGTCACTCACTCATTTTATGCATCTTAAATACATTCACTGAGAGTGTTATATAGGAGATAAGTTATATAACCTGGCCACAAATGAATAATAATAGTCACTGTAATCACATAGTAAATTGATTCAAAATATAAAGTAGTAAATTGGTGCCTTTACCAATACGACCCCCCCCCCTTGGTTCCCCACTCGCGTTTGCATTGCTATCTGCAAGTAACAAGTGGCATCATTTTAATTGGCACACGATTTGCGAAAATGTATTCCCAAAGAAAAAATTTCCCAACATATTTTAATATGTTCAAATTATTCCACTTTAAACCTAACATTTAAGATAACTGCGATATCATCTACTAATTTCATACAAAAAAATGTTAAAGAATATAAGCGTCGTGTTGTTATAAAGTGCTTTTGTGCAGTTTGCATCATACAATTTAAACCACATAAGGTAAGAGCTGTAATATTTCTGGTAGGTATTTAATTAAGTAAGTGACTATTATACGTTACATTTGGCAATAAAAAAATTACGTGTCGATTTTTTTGACTTACCGGTATAGAAGGATCCGCTGGATTCTTGTCAATCATGGCATATATTCCGACACTGAGCACTGATCGTGTGCCATATGCGACATTCAGCACGGCGAAGAACAGAATGTACTGTACGTAACGGACTCCGAACCAACGACCTGAAAAAGAAAATAGCGCACATTGTAAATTCTTTACTTAAGTAAGCGTCTCTTACAATTTCCACATTCTAAAGTTTCCATTGATGGGATAAAATGAGAAGCTATCCACTGTGATGAGAACTTAAATTTCTTAGTCACATTGATTATGTAAGTAATACGATTTTTTAAAGTAACATTCTATTTCTTCCTATAGACCTGTTAGGTTTAACCAATATCTAGTTAAAAATATCTTGAAGTACCATTAATATCATCGCAGCCGGATAAAAAGAGGTGTTTTCTTGTAGTGTAATAGGGAACATGACTAAAATTTTAAATATAAAAATAATACTAAAAAACATACCGTAATTGAAGCGGCCCGAAACTAGCTGTGACGTCACAAACTACAATATTCGGTAGGCGTTGCGCCGGGAAGCGGCCGAATGAAGTATGAAATCAAGCGGTCGAGTGCTGGGAGCTGGGATCTCCCGTAGCCGATCGAATCGGTCTTCTCGTCGTTTGTAAATTGTATGCTGTGGCGTCACGACCATAGACAAATGACCATAGACATGGTCACGACTTTGAACCTGTTTGAAACGGTTCGCTCGTGCGCGAGACTTAAATAATTTATAACAAATAAGGCGTCATATTTTGCATATATTATTTTTAAGTATGGTAGAACATTCTTATGCAATAAAAAAATGGGAATGTTCCCTATTGTCATATGGAGGGATTACCACAGCTAGGCATTAGTTATGGACACTACTACCATAACTTACTTTATATCTTATATACTTTATATAAGTTCTTACATCATACTACGAGATATGCACTACAGGGTGTGACATTGTTAACAAGTGATAGCATGTATCGAGGGCCCTTCTGATGAATCAGTGATGAACCCTTGATTCAGTGTTGCTTTTTACGACCTTTGGGAAAGCGCCATCAACTTTTGCATTATAGTAAATGGTGAAAATATGCTCCTTAGAAATCTCACAAGCTTGATACGGTCCCATTACTGATATCACTTTAATAGCCAGGTTATATTTCAAAATTATCAGTCTTAAGTAAGTCTTTAATGTGCACCACAATTAGGTATACGTCATAGTACGCGTAGATGGTCAAAATATGCTCGTTAGGAGTATCGAGTATCACAAGGTATGGTTTCATTACTCTTATCACATTATTTATTTATTGTTTAAAAATAATATTATTGAAAAACCAAATTTCGATTGAAAAATATATAAAAATGAGCTTAACGGCTGCGGCGTTCCAAAATCAGATCATGCATATTTAGAAGCAGTGGCGTATTAACCCAATTTGGCGCCCGAGGCCCTAAGAAAATTCCGCCGCCCTCCCCTACCTCATTGATTTTTTTCTATTTCACCAAAACTGTTTTAGATTCTACACTAAAATCTAAAAAATTGATATTACCATTTTTTTCATTTGTTTTTTATTATTTTGATAATGGTAGGATAGTGTGTACATTGATTGTAAATCAGTCTTTTAAACGTGTATTGTTTATTATTAGTAATTACAATTAGTAATACATTAATTAGTAATAAGTAATAATATAATAATTATAGTAACCATTATTCAAAAATGTACAAAAAAAACGGTTGTAGATTCAAAAGGGTTTTTTTCTAGCTTTCTCGTTAGCGTTGATAATTTTGTCAGAACTGAGGGCATTTAGCACTTGATTTTCGATTCACATTATTGCTAGCGAGTTCACTTTGAGGTTAGATAATGTATATCTGCGGTAGTCCTTTACTCTCTTCAACGCTGAAAACGATATAAAATCCTTTTCCAAAATTTTGCGCCCCTTGATATTACCTTCTGCTATTAATACGCCGCTGTTTAGAAGAGTTAAACGATTTTTCTAGAAGTGACTAGAAGTGACGTCATGTTATACCTATAAGGTGGAAAGAAAGTGGTCATATTTAAAATGTCGAGGCCCGAGGCAATAAAGGAGTGGGAGGCCCCATAAATCAAGCCATATATTTCTTGAGATTATTTTACTTTCATATTGGAAACAATTTTTTTTCCATGAAGACATTTTGTATTATAGGACTATTTTTTTTTTGTATTATAGGACTATTTATACTATTTCATATTAGTGTTCATAAGGGTGTTCCTTAATGATATGCTAATATTTAAGGGTGTGAATCAATTTAAAGAAAAATACTACACAACTACACTACTCTGTATGGCAAAAATTTTAAGAAAAAACATATTTTTTTATAGGTGACATCTTTATTGATTTTATTTTATTTTATTGGTTATTTTTGTGAAATTTGATACGCACCTTCTATGCTGGAAGATGCTCGAAGATGATTTTCTGATGTACAACAATGTTTTCATGTCTACCAATGGCAATTTGCACGAAATATATTTTAATAAGAAAGTGGTACTTACTTATGCCACTACTTTCTCTTAAAATAAAAATTTACTTTTAATATTATAATTCTTTTCTGAGCATATCTGGTTTCTTGATTTTTCCTCTGACGCACGGTTGTCGTATAAAAAAACCATTTTTCTGCAAGGCCATGTCGTTCATCTGATACAGTAATTGGTACATAAAAGTCGTATTTTTGAAATTTAGTAACTTGTTAATTATTCTTTGTTTAAAAGTTTATTAAAATTCATGGTTCATGAATGAACCGTAATAAAAAATAATATAAAAATAATAGTACGACTTTTACGTATAATATTTGCCGTATTGTTACAATACGCCAACTGTTTACAACTAGAAAATACTTAAAATTACTTGTTACTTTTAATTACTTGTTACTAGAAAACTTTTAATTACTTGTTACTAGGTTTTGTCTCTAAGAATATTCGAACTAGACTGAGTAATATTGCGATCGGCTGGCCCTTATATACTATTTTCAATGTTCTGGAAAGTTCTAGAAGCTTCTCTATTATTCCATCCCATTCTGGATTCTTGTCACTTGTTCCATCCCATTCTAGATTATTCTCATTCATTCCATCCCATTCTAGTTTGTATACAAGGCATCTCGGAGGGTTCTACAGAGGGTAGATATACCGCAACTATTCTAAATGGGACCAGGGGTGTATCTCGGTTAAGTCCTAGAGGGTTGAGATTTGGCCCATGGGGGGTTGTATCTGGCACCCCAGATGCGATGTTACCACATCGTCGGGTGCGGTGTTGCCAAATTGTGCAGTTTTTCCCTAGATCTAGGAGTTTTTCAATATATCGTGCTTCTGACGATTCCATAACAATAATAACGAAAATATAAATCTGGCCATGCAGAATGGCCAGATTTATATTTTTTTTACGCAAAAACTGTGTGTCGGACGAGAGGCAATCAAGTGACCAGATTTGGTGTACCTACCGGTTTTTTCCTCAAAAATGTTCAGTGCAAATCCCACACGAACGTCACTGGTAGACATAAAAAAATTGTTGTACATTAGAAATGTCTCTTGATGCACAGATATCAAATCACTATTATATCAAATATCACAAAAATCAAATCGTATAAAATATCACAAAAATATCTAATGGTATCAGATACAAAAAAATTCTCAATAATTTGTAATAAGCTTTGATGGTTCAATATCAATTATTTCGTCGTCCAAATTTTGAATTACCGGCAATAACCGTTGTACCGTGATTTTTCCCTGGTGCCGAAATAGTGTGGAGTGATTCATCACCAGCATATGGACGGCTCAGGGAAAAGAGGTGCGAAGGAAACGAAATTCCATAGGCGTATCATTTTAGAGGAGGCATTTTCTCAAATTCGGTCGCTTACGATTGGAATTATTGGCAACTACTCGCATTCGTCGCTTCCATCGCATAAAAACACTAAATACTCGCGTATAACACAATATTTAATTAATTTATATCGCGAATCAACCATACATAAGACAAAATGAAACGCCACTGTGAGTTCTGCCCACCATTTCTATAGAGTGTACACAAATTTGCACACTAAGAAATTCTGTGATCCATTGCAAATAGGCAGACCGTTCAATTGTGATAGTGGTGTGATATTATGTATGAATCACTCCACACTATTTCGGCACCAGGGGTAAATAATGCTACTAACTTGTAAAATTGACAGTTAACCTGTAAAAACTTTACAACTTAGGGTAAAAACTTTACAAGCTTATAACTTAGGGTGACCAGATTTTTTACGACTCAATGCTGGACGGCAAGAGGTATAGTAATTAAATACAAATAAGTTTAAATCAGAAGTCTAATTATAACTTTTAATATATTGATATTCAAATAAATAATATTATAAAGAAGAATATAACAAACGAAAAATAAAAATAAGATATTTTGTTGCAAATATTTTTCAGCGCTATGTTTTTTTTTAATATATCTATTATCTTTAATTTTTTGTACAAAATCATCACAGGACTCCGTATTTTTCCATATTTTGTCTGATTATTAACATACATTTAAGTGTCTCAACACCAAGTTGAGACTTCTCCGCAGTCCATAAATTGTTCATAACAGAAAAAACTCTCTCAGTTCACAGTTGGTGCATTAGTACCGGGCAAACAGCGAAAATTCAACAATATTAAGCAAGGTCGAAAATCGGATATGCTCTTGTTGAAAATAATTAAATACTTCAGCCCATCTCATGTCAATATCCATATTTTCGTTTTTCCACTGTTCTATTTTGTTTTTGTTACTAAGATATATATTAAGAAAAGTAACTTCGTCAATTAAATCACTCTCTTTAATTTTATTAACAATATGGTTTGAAATAAAATCCAAAGTGGTCTGGACATCAGTCCATTCTACGATAGTATTTAGTTCGGTCCATTTGAAACAGCTTATAGATGAAAAATGAGAAATACAGATGAAAGAAGAGAAGTTTATGGTGAGTAACAGATAGAGGTCTCCACTCAGTCTTAAAAGCTGGACATAATTCTGGACACTCATGAATGCTGGACAGTATTTCTAAATGAAGGACTGTCCAGCGCAATGCGGGACGTATGGTCACCCTATTATAACTTACCAAAAAATACTTTAACTTTCTTGATTAAGAGGGTGACTTCTAAGAATCCGACGTTGGCAGCAATGGAAAAGTGGATTTTTGGAAAGGTGGTTTTGTACGAGTTTTAGACTAAAAAGTGTTATTATATTTGAATTAAAGATCCTACAAATTGAACAGACGCCATGTATTGGGAAATGGGATTAAAATCTACTCGTCAACAGATGAAGTTTGACAAATTTGTAAGATATTAGATTCAAATATAATAACACTATTTACCACTAAAACTAGTATAAAACTATAAACAATAGTATTTATGATGTTATGGCATTTTTCTTGCAATAATATACGAATATTTCACAAAATATTGAAAAATCCACTTTTTCATTGTTGCCAACATTGGCCAATTTCGAAGTCCTATTAATACCATGTTTTGAAAATGACGTTTACAAATGAGTAACAAATTATATCTAACAACTTATAGATATTTAGGATATAAGCGGGAAAAGAAAAGTACATGTTTAAGGCACGCATATATGAAAATTTTGTGGATACAGCGAAGCGAGTCCTGCGTTATGAATCACAGAACGCAGACATGCTTTTCACACGTGTATCGTACAATAGTTTTTCTCACTCGTTTTTAATACACGAGCGAGAAAAACTATTGTATGATGTTTGTATGAAAAGCATGTTTAAGGCAGCATATGAATTTAATTATTTTAGAATTAAATACAATGTTTGGCACTTTTATAATGACCGTTTAATTTTTGTATTGTTGAAATCACTTTTCGCACTATATTTTACGTTTTGCACTTGTTCGCAAAAGTTTCACTTTTCATACTCATATGCGTACGAATAGTGTCATTTTTAATGCAAGAATGAAAAACAATATATTCCTGTCGTGCTCCATTCATTAGGCCAATCAATAATAACGGCAAACTAAACCTTGTACCTACTTATTGCTCGGCATCGTTATTATTATGCATTACCGTCCGTCATCAACTGCCGAACAAGAACAATCTAGGTATCTAAGTAAAAGCAGTTGAAGCGTGCGAGAAAAATAAAAATGCAACATTTCATAACGTTCATAACTCTAAGCCCCTTATTATAGATCCGCACTTGGCAATTCTTTAAGTTCTTGTTTAAAATAAAAATAAAATAAATTTAAAACAAAAACAATCTAATATTGTTTTTATTTTTATGTATGTATGTATATATTATTTAGCATATTTTGTTTATTGGCTTTGGTTAGATGATAGGGCATATATTATCTGATGATAGATTATTTCAAATCATGGTTGTGGGTTGATTGCAATTTATTGATAAATTGCAATCAAGAATAAAGTTGACGGAAAAATAACAAAATTATATAGAAGTTTTTTTGGAACACGGGCGTCGCCAGGGGGGTGGCAGCTGCCCACTACACCCCTACAGCCTAGAGCCCTGAATACATTTTCAATAATGATATACATTTTTTAATACCTAATTAAAATACAAGTTTTACTAGTGCAAGTGTAATTTTACTGGAATTACATGTTACCTACCTACTATTGATGGTGTTGATACAAATATTAATTACGCCGATTACTTATATCATTAAAAGGGCATTTCCTTGGGTTCATGGAACATCCCACGATAGAAGAGGTTTTTTTTTTATTATTTATTTGTATTTTTTATCAACACTGGTTCAATGTCTTTTTCTTTCCCTGTGAGTTTACGCCGTCAGATCCCGGAGCATTTTAGCACATTAATAAAAGATAACTTATTTATTCCAATTCATGTATACACTGAGTAATTCGTGAATAAATATTATTTTTATTTCAAAAAAGTTCTCAAATCTAAAAAATGATTTTCGTGAATTTATTTTAAGTATTTTTGTTCAAATTGATTTTTCCTTGAATTTCTGCCAGGAAAGCGGGCGACCTTGAAAATTTTCATATTTTCTCCCTGTGGCGCTATTACATTTTGAGCTGCTCCCTCCTAGCTTGTAAGCTGACGACGCACTTCATTTAGAAGATATTAGGTATTATTTTTCTTACGTTCTAGGTATATGAAGGAAATGTCTTGTATTTTACTCACCGCGACCTTGAAAAAATCGAAATTTGAAAACGTTAACTGAAATTGAAATGTTTCCAGGTTTATTTTTTTTGACGATTTTATGAAGATAATTGAAAAAGGTATAAAGGAAAAATGCATCTAATTTAATATTTTCGTTGAAAAATGTTAATTAAAACATACCTGAAGGCTTCTGTACCTGCTGGCTTTTTTCAGTCATCATCGCACATTGCATTGATCTTTGCGACGGAGGAGTTTCAATGGGATCAAGTAACAATAATTATTCTAATAATTATTGTTATCGTACCAGATGTAATGTAGAGATTGAATGTAAGTGTTTGTTTTCTTGATTATAATCTCATTGTAAGTGAGAGCTAGAAAATACGCTCTCACTTATAATGCGATTACTTGATTTATCAGCTTGTCCAGAGATTTATTAGATTACCCATAGAAATTGAGAATTCCGCTGACCTTATGACGTATGACACCAATTTATAAAACGATACCTACTCTATGTATTTATATAATATGAATATTAGCAGTTGTTATAAGACTAATTGCAGGTATAACCAATTATATATTATCGGCGACAATCTGTTTTATATGGCACCTAAGGTTAAAAGAATATATTACTTCGTGGTACAGTTTCACATGTATCCGCACAATAAGAGGTGAGACTCCAATTTGAATTTTCAGCAATTTGCAACCCAAAGTTTATAGATCTGTAAACTTTGGTGCAAACTAATACCTATAGTTCGGCATACACGGAACGACATGAGATGCGGGAATGGACGAGAAAATTATGCCTTCTTGCGGATATACTTTTATAACAATCGCATACTGTATTAATTTTAGCAAAAATACCACCACAACTCAGTATAATATTAATGGTTGATTTATAATAATAAGGTGTATTATTATATAAATGTAAATGTAAACAAAATATATTTTTTCTTATTCATCTATCCTTTGCAAACCCTCAGGTTTTGCGTTTATAACTTCTAACCACGATTCTAATAAGGCTCTAATAACATTGGCTATCTCTCACAGAAAATAACCCATGCCTTCTGCGATGGGGTTACATAAGTCCCTGAGGGACGTGGCAACGTTAATTAAACATATTATAGGTGGTTCGATAATTGCGTTGAATGATGAAAGTTGTTGCTATACAGGGTTTGAAAAAGTAGGTAGTCCGAGGCCAGCTGGACTATACCGATGGTTAGGGGTCTTATAATGTTGGATAATGCGAGCCTAAAATGGAGGAAATTTATTTTAATTTTTTTCATTCAATATTTTTATAAAAAATATTTTCTTTTCTTAGAATTACTTATGTCAATATCAAGTTACATATTGTATTTTTGTTTATCTACACAGTTAATTCTCGCGACAAGCTTTTATGTCTTATAAATTGTGTAATGTAATAAATTGATGGGGTTCAATTTAATTTAGAGTTTACTATTTTCTTCTTCTTAGATCATTCAAATAAAAGCTTGTTTTTAGAAATGTTTTTTTACTATTAATGTAGTTTTTAGTTATCGCTGGGCATGTTTATAAGTTTGTTCATTTCATTTAATCCGTCATTGTTGCATGGTGGTTTGCCTGTTAATTTAGTACAGCTAGTTCTTTCATAAGGACCTTCTAGTGGTTTGACTTGACTCAACTTAACTCTACTTATTTCCGCTTGAAGCTTACTTGTTAGGGTTAGGCTAACAAAACACAGTTTCGGGTTTGATTATGGAGCATTCCTTCTCCTAGACTGGTTGCAAACAAAAATCAATGCTATTGACGCCCATCTTGCAAAATTATACAAGTCATAGTATGAAGCCAACCAAGGCGTACTTTTAAAATTCAGTTGCAAGATTTGACCAGAACAATTCGACCCTAAATGGCTGAAAACAATTCAGCCATTTTTTCGTCTTGAACCCTTTCATTTGATATCCATATCATGGGGTTTATGCACCCCATGAAAAAACATAGTCCACCATCTTTGGCAGTCCGCCATATTGGATTTAGAGTGATGTCATTTCATTTTCGTATTCTTCTCAGCAATCCCTTTTATTCAATACCCATATCACGAAAGTGCATAAAAAAATAACTAATCCGCCATCTTTGGAAGTCCGCCATAATGAATTTATAGTAACGTCATTTAATTTGGTATTCTTCTCAGTAAACCCTTTCATTTGACAACCATGTCATGGAAGTGCATTAAAAACCCACCATGGGCTGTCCGGCATATTGGATTTATAATGACGTCACTTAGCTAGCCATGCATTGTCATCCAAACTATACGTGTATGCAAAATTTCAGCTCAATCGGTTGAGGATAATTACTTTAAAGTTCAGTTGCAAGATTTGACCCAAACAAACAGTCATAGATACATACATAGTAATTTAAATAAAAGCTTGTAATGATGCCACTTATCTAACCGTCGATTACCGGCCAAACTAAAAGTGCATGCAAAATTTCTACTAAATCGATTGAGGATAAGGTTGAGGATACGGTTGCTTTAAAATTCAGTTGCAAGATTTGCCCGAACCGAACGCGAACAAACATGCATAGTGCATAGGTAGATACATACATAGCAAGTTAGATAAAAGCTTGTAAAAAACATGTAACTACTAGAGTAAGGATATTGAAAATTAAGTAACTATTAATAATAACAGCTCCAACTAATAGTGTTTTGAACTAATAAAGGGTGAAATGATGATTTTTCACGGTTTTTCGTGATTATATCAAATACTATGAGGGTAAGCGCTAACGTCATCCTATACGCAAATGATGTATATTAAATTTCGAATAACAATTGTCATTTCGAATAAACGAATAGTCAATCGAATAAATAATTGAATTATAATTTATATCTTATATTTGACCAATCTTATTCCATACAATATCGCCTGTCCAACTAACCTATAAATAATCCGCATAACCCGTAAATAAATGGTTGTCTCAGTCTCTGCCTGTAAATAAAGTGTTTCTGTTTTGTCGTCCAATTTAATTTAATGTCTGTAAAATGGTAATCAGAAAGAAACAATTTGATTAATGCAGTAGCGTAACCAGACTTGGATTTGGGGGGGCACACAACAAATCAGTGGCAGCCGCGATGAAAAAATTGGGCGAAAATTTTCAAGGTCACGCATTATCCTGGCACTTCAGAATTTTAAGTAAAATCCGTTTATATAAAAATAAAGATTTTTACAAGAATTTTTTTTTGATATTTAATACCATCTTGAAATAAATGCAGGACATTGTCATTTTGCCTGTTATATTTTTTAAACTAGGCTAGCTTATTCAATTACATACCTTTACGGCAGCGTCGGCAGCATCCTCTTTCACCCCGAAACGCACCGCAAGCCTCCATAAACTCTTTTAGAATGGGGATTGACTGTAGAAATGCTCCTATAGTAAAGCTGCCACTGATATATTAGAAAAATTATATATTTACGAAACTTAACATTATTTCAACAAGATTCATATTTTATGACAAAACTACGTCAAAATTTTAAACAAAATTAAAATTAAAATCCGGGGGGGGGGGCACGTGCCCCTAATGCCCCCCCTTGTTACGCGCTTGGATTAATGCCTTGCTTGGCTCTTCAACTACATTGTGGTTACTTTATATATAAAGTGGAAAAATGACAAAGGTGGCATAATCGCAGGTAGTGGGATAATCGCCCAATTAATCAGAGAAGAGATAGTTTTTCCACGTTATTTCAGGAACTGAAATCCCGAATTATTTTAATAATTTATAATTATCATTGTATCAACCATTTATATTTAATATCTAATATATTATTATACATACCTTATATTTAATATTTTCCATTGTGTCCTGGCTTTAAGAGTGTTTAGTAGCCGCTGAAGTGAGGGGTAGTGTAGCCAAGTTGAACATAGAATCAGCGTTTTTTATAGTTCCCTAGATTTTTAGGAAAATCTTAGTCATCTAGGGAAACACTCAATAGTTCTAGGGAAATTCCGAAATCGAATGACCATCGTGTTTATTTTCAGCAGAAAATTATACGAACATAAGAAAAAGAAATCCGCGTGCAGCACAGTACACGTGATAGAAGTGAATACTTCTTTACCGATTTGTTGAGAGAGAGATAGAGGGGCGGAGAGAGAGAGAGGTATTGTATATATTGGCTTATTTATGGTAACTGAAGTGTGACACATATGTTCGTGATTTTCTCTCTCTCTCTCCCTCATATCTGTCATATGCTTTATCTCACTTGCGAGACGAAAATGTTATAAAATGTGTCGTGACGCGACCTTGAAAAATCACTCTCATGCGGCTAAAGAAGTATTCACTACAAAAACAAAGTGAAAGCGAATGACATATACATACTAGAGAAAATGTGCTTAATTTTTTATTTTAAAAATATTTATTTTCTCTGTTGTTTTAGAGCCAAATAAAATATGTGTGTTCCTTTTAACAATTAAGTTGTTCTTACATAATTTTAATATAGGTACCTATGTTATCAAACCACTAAACTGTATTTTATTTATTTGGTTAGAGCACTCTATATTTAAATAGGTATTTATTGATACTATTTATGATTACGTTGCAACTGTAACATTTTCAAAATAAAAACACAAAATTATAACCTTAATTCACTGAGGTTGTTGCATACGCGGTGGGCGAATCCACATAGCCTTTTAATACGGGTCTCCAAATCAAATAAAAAAAAAGTACAAATACTTTTTTAAACCACTGTTTCACTGTTCTTTTCTATCACGGGTTTCTCTTTTTTCTCTTCGGACCGGTTCCAGGGTTGTACTTCACCGGACGCTGCGAAATTATAGAAAGTTGCCACACCTATGAACACTGCTGCTGATATGCAGAACGTTATCGTCCACAATTCCTTGTCGGACTGCAAAATAAATTTAGTTGAAAATATGCTACCTCAAATTTGTGATAGTTTAGTGATTCTAAATATTTAGCTTGACAGTTTTACAGACTGCGTGAAGAAAATGATAAAAGCACTGTATTTGAGGTTATGTGATGCCAAGTGCATAACACAGTGACTTGCCTCTTGGAATCCCGTGATCAGCTTGATAAGATCGATCGCCAAGGGGCCAAGGAGTGAGAAAACATTGGCAAAACAGTTTGTGATGCCCATAAGCGTTCCTGCGTGCACCGGCGACAAATCAATATGATTTATATGGTAGCCGCAGAAAATTCCAGCATTGAGGCCCACGCCAATCACCAATATGGCGACTGTGAGACTCCTCTGATCGTTTCCTACGAAGCTAAGGGAAATAAGAGCGATGGCAGGAGAAAATAATCCTAAAAGAGAAAAATAAGTTTGCCTCGTTATAAAAACTTGCTAGAATTACCTATAGAGTTGAATATTTTTCTGCTCTGACCAATCGTGTAGTTCTTGGTGATTAAATAGTCTGCGATCGGGCTCACTACGAGACTGATCAACCACAGCACGAGGTATGGCAGCGCGGACAGCGTACTATTCTGAAATTAGATAAATTAACAAATTATTCTACTGATTTTTTTAAACTCACAGAGGTGATGTTAAAGTTGAGTATGCTTTGCATGTATGCTGGTATCTCCGTGAACAACGTCCAAAAGCCCCAATTTTGTCCGCAATGCGTCACCAATATAGCCCAGAAAGGCAACGACGTAAAGATTTCTTTCCATGGTGTTGGGACATTCTAAAAAAAAGTATAAAGAAACTACCAAGGGTTATTTTTATAAATTACTTCTTTACTGTCTTCGTGTTGTACACCTGATTCAATATACTTCCGCTCCTCATCCGATATAGTTGCATGTGTGGCGGGGCTGTCGTACCCGATAAGGAACCAGATCGCTGACCATGTGATTCCCAGGCCACCGTAGAGGTAGAACGCCACCGGCCAGCCGATGGAGCTAGATAGAAATCCCGTTATGGGCAGGGATATAACCGTACCAAGTGGACCGCCTACAAGCAATTGGAAAAATGTCTTACAGTTCATCAATAATGATTATACATCTTAATATTGTTAGTAGTTTATCCAATAAAGCAGTTGTTTGAAAACAAAACCTGTTTTCTTTGAAAACAAAACCTGTTTTCTGTATCTTTCACATATTTCATTTAAAAATTAGCTAACCTGCGTATGCGAATGTGGATATCTTCGCCCGGTCCTGTATGGGGGCCCAAGAGCTCAGCAATGTATGCACGCAGGGGAAAATGAACCCTTGCGATAGACCGGTGATAACTCTACAGGCAATGACGCCCACATAGCCGAAATGCGACCCAAATATGGGTATAAGTAAGCAAAAGGCAGATCCTATTAAAGTCGTGCCCCCCAAGAACAACTTTGGGCCGTACCTTTTAGCAAGCTGACCAGCGCCAATTTGGAAGCATATGTAGCCCCAGAAAAACGAAGATAGTATGATGTTCTTTTTGCTGCTCCATTCGGGATATGTCTGGAGAAAAAAGTTAACAATCAGGGATTGGCAACCACCATCTGAGTGATAAAATAATTAATTATTTACTAAACTAAGGAGGGGTTATTTTGCCGCCGCTAAAATACACAAATCAGTGGCGGCAATGAGAGTTTGAGAGCCCCCCGCAAAACTATTTAATATTTATTATATAAGGTAGATATACGTATTGAAATATAACCAAATTATTTATAATTATTGCAAAAATATGTTCATAATACAAACACACCAATAGAAAAATTACTAATTTACGAACGACGCGACATCGCTTTAGAGTAAAAAAATCAGATGCGCTTTGTTTTAGGTCTAGTTGTTGAACACGTTCATGTTCAATACTGTTACGTGTTTGCACCCTGTGCACAAGCAGTACTACTTTTCGTAGATCCAATAATTTAAACAATTGGTAACTTAACTCTAATTTATTATTAACTTGCTAATAAACAATGATTAAACTTAAGTGTCGATTGAGATGTACAACTAAACAGTATTTATATCTTAGACCTTTTATCGATGTTTACTATTCGCGATCCAGATATCCAAGTGAACTAACTGCTTCCCGCCGACGCCTGCACTGGTTTATATATGTGAAATAGTCGTTTATCGATGTCTCCGCACTTTTCTAGCACGCCTAGATGTTTGCGGAAGCCTTTCTCTTTGCGACGAGAATCCATGACGTTACCCGCCATAGTACGTAACAATACTTATAATTCTTGCCAAGTCACAGTTTTGAAAATTATCTCTTGGCAGAAGCGGATGTAACCGGTAATGTCAAAAATAATTGGATTAACACCGGAACACTGCTTAAAATGTGATTGATTTTTGTCCATAAAATATCTTGTCAAGTCGTGAATGCCGATTGCCAAGTGCCAAGTCGTAACTGTCGTTGCTCGACACTGTTTGAAAACATTAGAATGAATAGAAATCCCGTATTATTCGTACGATCCCTGATAAATAATAGTGATACAGGCCAGGACCTATTACGATACGAACTACCTACTGATACGAACAGAACTATTTAAACTGAAAATCATCAATCAGCGCCATCCATTGATGCGTGATTTTCATGTATATATCATTTTGACTACGGCTTATGACTACGTCACACTCATTTTATCCATCTTAACTGACACATTCACTGTAACAGCCACTGTAATCACAGAGTAAATGGATGCAAAAGTGCCTTTACCAGTGCTATCCCCCCACTTAGTTCGCCACTGGTGTTTGCATTGGTATCTGCAAATAACCAGTGGCATAATTTTAATTGGCACACACGATTTACGAAAATGTATTCGCGAAGAAAACATTTATTTATTTAACATATTTTAATACGTTCAAATGATTACACTTTAAACCTAACATTTAAGATAACTGCGACATCTTATCTACTGATTTCATACAAAAAAAAATGTTAAAGAATATAAAGCGTCATGTTGTTATACACTGTTTGCAGTTTGCACCCCATAATTTAAGCTACGTAAGGTAAGAGCTGTAATATTTCTCGTAAGTGACTATTATACGTTACATTTGGCAATAAAAAAATTACGCATCGATTTTTTTTTTCACTTACCGGTATAGAAGGATTCGCTGGATTCTTGTCGATCATGGCATATATTCCGACACTGAGCACTGATCGTATGCCATATGCGATATTCAGCACGGCGAAGAACAGAATGTACTGTACGTAACGGACTCCGAACCAGCCACCTGAAAAAGAAAATAGCGCACATAGTAAATTATCCACTTAAGTAATCGTCTCTTACATTTTCCACATTCTAAAGTTTCCATTGATGGGGTAAAATGAGAAGCTATCCACTGTGATGACAACTTAAATTTCTTAGTCACCTCTGATTGAATGTAATTAATACGATTTTTTAAAGTAACATTCTATTTCTTCGTATAGCCTTGTCAGGTTTGGCCAATATCGAGTTAAAAATGTCTTGAAGTACCCTTAAGGTCATCGCAGCCGGATAAAAAGAGGCGTTTTCTTGCAGTGTCATTGTCATATGGAGGGATTACCACAGCTAGGCATTGGTTATGGGAACTACTACCATAACTTACTTTATATCTTATATACTGTATATAAGTAATTTCTTACATCATACTAAGAGATATACACTACAGGGTGTGACATTGTTAACAAGTGATATCCGTTATGCAAGATGAACCGAATGATAGCATGTATGACATCGAGGGCCCTTCTGATGACACCCTTGAATCAGTGTTGCTTTTTACGACCTTTGGGAAAGCGCCACCAACTTTTGCATCATAGTAGTATATGGTGAAAATATGCTCCTTAGGAATCTCACAAGATTGAAGGTCCCATTACTGATATCACATTAATAGCCAGGCTACATTTCAAAATAATCAGAAGTCTTTAATGTGCACCACAACTAAGTATATATCATAGTACATACGTAGATGGTCAAAGGCAAAATATGCTTGTTAGGAGTATCGAGTATCACAAGCTATGGTTTCATTACTATCACATTAATCACTTATTGTTTAAAAATAATATTATTGAAAAACCAAATTTCGATTGTCTGAAAAATATATAAAAATGAGCCTAACGACTGCCTTCGGCGTTCGAAAACCATATCATGGATATTTAGAAGTGTTAAACGAATTTTCTAGAAGTGACTATATACGTCATGTTATATAAGGCGGAAAGAAAGTGATCAAGCCATATTTCTTGAGATTATTTTATTTTCATATTAGATAGAATTTTTTTTCCATCAAGACATTTTGTATTATAGGATAGGTACTATTTTTCATTATAGTGTTCATAAGGGTGATGATGACCTTAATGATATGCTAATATTTAAGGGTGTGTGATTCATGGGTCAATTTTTAAAACAATATTTAATATGAACGTATGTCCTAAACCTTTTATATTTTGAACTACACCACCCTGCAATGCAAAAGTTCCAAGAAAAAACATATTTTTTTAGGTTATCTTTATTGATACCACTATGGTTATTTTTGTGAAACTTGATACGTACCTTCTATGCATTAGAATGCATTTTCTGATGTACAACAATGTTTTCATGTCTACCAATGGCAATTTGCACGAAATATTTTTTTAAAAAAAGTGGTATTTACCTATGCCACTACTTTCTCTTAAAATAAAATTCTAATTCTTTTCTCGGCAAATCTGGTTTCTTGATTTTTCTTCTGATGCACGGTTGTCGTATAAAAAAATAGAAACCATTTTTCTGCAAAGCCACGTCGTTCATCTGATACAGTAATTGTTATATTTAGTAACTTGTTAATTATTCTTTGTTTAGAAGTTTATAAAAATTCATGGTTCATGAATGAGCAGTAATAAAAATAATATAAAAAATAATAGTACGACTTACGTATAATTTTTGCCGTATCAGGATATTAACGATCTGGCCATGCAGAATGGTTTATATTATTTTTACGCAAAAACTGTGTGTCGGACGAGAGGCAATCAAGTGACCAGATTTGGCGTACCTACCGTTTTCTTCTTCTAAAATGTTCAGTGCAAACGTCACGTCACACGAACGTCACTGGTTGACATAAATAAAATGTTGTACATTAGAAATTGTCTCTTGATGCACTCTCTTGATCAAATCATTATCATATCAAATATCACAAAAATCAAATCTTATAAAATATCACAATAATATCTAGTGGTATCAGATGCAAAAAAAATCTCAATAATTTGTCATACTTAAGCTTTGATGGTTCAATATCAAATTATTTAATCGTCCAAATTTTGAATTCCCGGCAATAACCGTTGTACCATGATTTTTAATGTGAATAGTGCTACTATCTAATGTAAATAATGCTACTAAGTGGATTTTTAGAAAGGTGGTTTTGTACTAGTTATTATATTTGAATTAAACACCCTACAAATTTAACAGACGCCTTCTATTCGGAAATGGGATTAAAATCTACTCGTCAACAGATGGAGTTTGACAAATTTGTAAGAATCTAACATCAAATATAATAACACTATTTAGTCTAAAACTAGTACAAAACTATAAACAATACTATTTATGATATTATGACATGATTTTTCTTGCGATAATATACGAATATTTCACAAAATATCGAAAAATCCAATTTTTCACTGTTGCCAACATCGGATTCTTCGAAGTCCTCTTAATACGGTGTTTTGAAAATGACGTTTTCTGTCGACCGTGTATTTAAAAGGTTAATTATTGTATACAAAGTCGTTTATTAATGACCCCTATTAATGCATGATTTTCTATTAATAAACGATTTTAGTGAAACATACGCATAAATTTAAATTTCCAAATCAAGATGATGTGTCATCAATCTGTCACTGTCAGTAATGCCAGGCTTAATATTTGAAATACAGTTTTGTAAAACGTCTTCTTCTGTCTCCATACTTTCTGACAGTGGTGGAGACTTTTCAGCCATTTTCTCCACTTTATTCAAAGTACAGTCGACGGAAAAATTTTGTAACTAACTCGTATACTAAAACTCGATTAATAATCTCAACAATTTACATAGTTACAACATAGTAACAACAAGTTAAAATATCTCTATTATTAATTGCTGTCATTAATACACTAGTTCGTTAAATAACTATTACAAATGAGTATCTAACAAATAATAGATATTCATGATATAAGCGTGAAAAGTACATGTTTGAGGCACGCATATGAAATTTTGCGGATCGAGCGAAGAGAGTTCTGCAATTCATAAAAGTGCATTAAACATGCTTTTCATACGTGTATCATACAATAGTTGTTCTCAACTCATTTTTAATACACGAGTGAGAAAAACTATTGTATGATACCTACTCGTATGAAAAGTCGCATGTCGTTTACGGCATATGAATTTAATTCTTTTAGAATTAAATACAATGTTTGACATTTTTCTAATGAACGTTTAATTATTGTATTGTTGAACTCACTTTTCGCACTATATTTTACTTTTTGCACTTGTTCGCAAAAGTTTCACTTTTCACACTTATATGCGTACGAATAGTGTAATTTTTAATGCAAGAATGAGAAACAGTATATTCCTGTCCTGCTCCATTCATTAGGCCAATCAATAATAATGGCAAACTAGACCTTGTACTACTTGCTTGACATCGACATTATTATGCATTACCGTCCTTCACCAACTACCGAACAAGAACAATCTCGGTAAAAGCAGTTGAAGCGTGTGAGAAAAATAAAAATGCAAAATTTCATAACATTCATACCTCTAAGCCCCTTGTTATTATAGATACGCATTTGGCAATTATTGTAAGTTCATGTTTATACCTAGATTGTTTTTCTTTTTATGTATGAACATATTTTGTTTATTGGCTTTGGTTAGATGACAGGAGATATATTATTTGATGATAGATTATTTCCAATCATGGTTGTGGGTTGATTGCAATTTATTGATAAATTGCAATCAAGAATAAAGTTGCCGGAAAAATAACAAAATTATATAGAAGAGTATTTTTTGGAACACGGGCGTCCTCAGGGGGGGGGGGGGCAGCTGCCCACTCCTAGAGTCTAATGACTTTTTTAATACTTGATGAAAATACAAGTTTTACTAGCGCAAGTCTAATTTTACTGGAATTACATGTTACCACCTACTGTTGATGGTGTTGATAAAAATATTAATTACTCCGGTTACTTGTATTATTAAAAAGGTATTTTCATGGGTTTATGGAATATGAAGAAGAGGTTTTTTATTTTATTATTTATTTATATTTTTTTTCATTACTTTATGTTTCTAGTTCACTGTCTTTTCCTTTCCCTGTGAGTTTACGCTGTCAGATCCCGGAGCATTTTAGCACATTAATAAAAGCTAATTTATTTATTCCAATTCATTTATACATTGAGTAATTCGTGAATAAATATTATTTTTATTTTAAAAAAGTTCTCACATCCAAAAAATAATTTTCGTGAGTTTATATTTTTGTTCAAATGGACTTTGAAAAGTTTCATGTTTTTTCTATGCGGCCCTATTACATTTTGAGCTGCTCCCTCCCCAGCTTGTAAGCTGACGACGCCCTTGATACAGAAGATTTTCTTACGTTCTATATAAAGGAGAATTCTTGTATTTTACTCAACGCGACCTTGAAAAAATCTAAATTTGAAAACGGTGATTGAAATTGAAATTTTTCCAGGTTAATTGCTTTTTGGCGATTTTACGAAGATAATTGAAAGAGGTGGTAATAAATGCATCTAATTTTCGTTGAAAAATATTAACTATAACATACCTGAAGGCTTCTGCACCTGCTGGCTTTTTTCAGTCATAATCGACTCATCGCACATTGCACTGATCGTTGCGACGGAGGAGTTTCTATGAGCTCAAGTAACAATAATTCTAATAATTGTTATCGTACCTGATGTGTTATGGAACGATTGAATGTAAGTGTTTGTTTTCTTGATTTATTTTTCTAGCTTTTCACGTATGATAATGCGATTACTTAATTTATCAGCTTGTACATAAAAATTAGATTACCCATAGAAATTAAGAATTCCGCTGACCCTATGACACCAATTTATAAAACGATACTCTATGTATTTATATAATATGAAGATTAACAGTCGTTATAGGACTAATTGCGGGTATAACCAATTATATATCGGTGATAATTGCGACATACCAGAATATATCATCTCCTTTATCGGTGACATTCTGCTTTATATGGCACCTAAGGTTAAAAGAACAATATATATTAAAGCGTACTTCGTGCTACAGTTTCACATGTATCCGCACAATCAGAGATAAACACCAATTTGTATTTTCAGGAATATGCAAACTAAACTACTGTAGTTCAGCATACACGTAACGACATGAATTGCGGGAATGAACGCGAAAATTATGTCTTCTTGCGGATATAATTAATTCACTCTGGGAATTTAAAATTTACTTTTATAACAAATAACTATGGGTAGTGGGTACTTAAGACGCATCACATCTCACATCATCACATGTAACACGTACGCATACTGTATTAATTTTAGAAAAAATACGACCACAACTTAGTATAATAATATAATTGTTGATAATAAGGTGTATAAATATATAAATGTAAATCTAAACAAAATAGGTATATTAATTTGTTCTTATTCATCTATCCTTTGCAAACTCTCAGGTTTTGAGTTTCTAACCTCCACGATTCTAAAGGCTCTAATAACATTGGCTATCTCTCGCAGGAAATAACCCATGCCTTCTGCGATGGGGTTACATAAGTCCCTGAGGGACGTGGCAACGTTGATTAAAAATATTATAGGTGGTTGGATAATTGCGTTGAAAGTTGTTGCTATACAGGGTTTGAAAAGATAGTCTGATGCCAGCTGGACTATGCCGATGGTTAGGGGTCTTATAATGCTGTATAAAGCGAACCTAAAATGGAGGAAATTTGGAGGTATGTAGTGCGGAAAAGCATGGGCGTAGTCAGCACGATTTTGGAAGGGGGCAATAATTCCCGTTAAAAACCGTGGCGCAATCAAGGGCAAAACGTTAAATTAGTTTAAAACGATCCCAAAAGAGTTATAAATTAAATGGGAATATGTAAATTGTAGGAATCTTGAAATAAACCGAAACTTTACTGAATAACAAGAAACATCTGCGTAGTATGAAATATTTTAAAACAATGGGGCAGAGGTCGTAAGATAACTATTTTTTAATCGAATCGCTTGAAATGTAAAAAATGTAAACCTACTCTTTACAGTAAATGGTGAAGTAACAAAAAAATATTTCATTGAAATCGTGTTCATGAGCGTAAGTAGTGTTGTGTTGGAGGGTACAGTACCTGAAAATAATGTAAACATGTTTTATCCTAAAAGCGTGTAATCGAACAATTTCGAACAAAAAATTATATAATCCAGTTGAATTAGACATAATAAAAAAATTGGCGGCAGAGCAATTTTTTCTGTGGAAGTTGTTTAAGAGGGCATAATAAGCAAGCACAGAAAACTATACGTAGAGTGTAGTACACCATATGCGTCCCCTATTTTTAGGGGTTGAAAATTTGGATTTTACTTAGGTGCCCATATTTTTTCCCCAATGCCCGAAGGGCTCTTTACCCAGTTACACTTTATGAAGATTCATCACTCCTTTACATAATATATATCACACATTTGTCGTAGAGCAAACGGTTTTAGCTGTACGAGTCCGGAAAGGTAGCGCACTCCGAATTGCACAGAAGACCCCCATTCTGTGCAGGACAAACGGCTATTACTTCAAATCCAAAATATTACGAATACTACTTTTTTTCCCTAAATTTTTTTTATGTATGTACGATCCTACTATACGGAAATCTACGTTGGTTTCATTTTCATACATTCATTGGGTTAGGAGCTGGACAGCAAAATATGCCAAAAATGGCTATTTTGGTATTGTATTACATTAAAAAAACCAAAACCAGGATAATTCTGGAAAATGTTCCAAAAATACAAATTCATTGCACATGTTTTTGCATTTAAATCGGATTAACACTTATAGAACACTGATAGAATAGGGGCATCTAACCACTCTATTTAGTTGTTAACCAAAAATAATAAATAAACGTGTAACATAGTTACTTTCGTTTTCAACTACTGTTGTCAACTAACACTACTGTGTGTATGCTTTTCTTAATAAATATACTGTATGCTTTTCTTAATGAACAGCAATGTTGCCGAAAAATTGAGATACTAGACAAAGTCCCCTTATGTGAATGCCTTACCTAAAAAACTGCAAAACAAAAGAAGTACAAAACGAGAATCCTATATGTAAAGTCCCAAAAAATTCGGCCCAAAATTTGGTGGTGTAGGCTTCAGTTTTTTCCGCTAGAGCTTCAGTCATCACGATTGGCGGACTATCCGTAGTTTTCAAATAACTAAAATAATGCTCTACGTTACTTTTCAAACGTAAATTTTTTTTTGGGTAATGACCTGAAGTTTCCGTGGTCAAAATAATAAACATCAACCCTTGTAGTAACGCTACTAGAGGCGTACGTAGTTTTCTGATGAAATCTTCTACCATTGCTATCGCCGTTTGCCGCGCTTTCTTTAGATAACGCTACGGGCACGTCTTCAGGTTGAGTTTCCTTGGTCAGCTGTTCATTGTTCAGGTTTTTCAAGTCCTTACTTTTCCTACTGTCGCAAGTTTGAGGGTAAGCTGACTGATTGTAGCCGGTGCTTTGAGCATCTCCAACCAAATCAAACGTCAATCGCTAAAACTTGTGAAATGTTTTATGCAATTACTAATATGAAGTATCCTACCTTGGGCGCATTATTATCAGCTCTAGATTCCTTGATATTCATCGTGTAGTACTTTGTTTCTCTCGGATGGTACCCCTGGTGTTTGTTTTTAAGGTTCCTGAACAAGCGGAAGAACGCGTTATGCTTTTCGCATTTCTTCGTTTCTTCCTGCACTGAAAATAAAAAGGGAGAACTAAAAACTCGTCGACCTACTAAAGCATTACGAACTTTCTAGGCAGGGCATCGCCATGGCACCGTTATGCAAGTAACTTGCTATGTGCGGGCACATACACTCAGAATTGAACGAAATATTAGCCGGTATCAAGGGAGGTGGGCAAATATACCCGTGAGACTCCAAAACCGCCGAGTTCTTATCAACAATCATTGAAAGATCGGTATCTTCTTGAAGGGTGATATCAGGTGGTATCGTGTTGTCCGTACCGTCCTCTGTGAGAGTTATTGAGTTATCTTCGGCTTTGTTCTTTTTCTGCAATTAAATGGGCTGGTATTTAAGAGTTTGCTACATTATTTAATTACCAGAAAGGCGATGGAGACGTTGGAAAAAACCGACTCCTCGTTGTCCCCATCATTGCTAGTCGATTGATTGAAGTGTGGCGTATCAGGCCCCATAAGATCTATGACGGTTTGCAGCTCAGTTCTGACTCTTTGTAAAGATTTGGTGTGACCTAGAGACTGCTCATGGCTGTCTGTGTCTGGAAAGGAACAGCTTAGTTGGAGTTATGAGTACTGAAGATTTACCACCTGAAGAATACATGCTAGGTTTTCTAGATTTGCCCGCGGTAACACCTTTGTTCCTTTGGCTCTTGTCAAACTTCTCTTTCTGTACCATTATATTGATGTGGTGGAACGTTAAAACATAGGGCGTGGGAGATTCTCCATTTTAATAAATAATCCTGACAATAAAACGTCTATTTTTATTGACACTTCGTGTCACTAATATTTGCACATGGATAGAGAAGCTAAAAGACTGATCCGGCAATGTCAAGCCGCAAACAAACACGTAGTGAAACCCCAGCCGCTGGAGGAACTGGTAGCTACCCAGCTGTCGGAAGAACTGATGGAGAAGTTCAAGATCAGCCACCAGAAACGGACGCGCCTTCGACAGTTCCAATCCGAGTTTACCAGGGACACTAAAATAAGAGAGTTCAAGACTAGATTGATACCTTTATATCCGGAAGTACCCCGCTTCAATGACTCTCACAAACTTGTGCGTGAATTCGCAGAAATATGCCCCTCGACTTCGATGTCGCTGTTCCAAGAACGCGCTATAAGGAAAACCGTGAATGCCCGCGGTTTGGAAACCAAGTACGGGTATATAGTCGATGAAATCATCGCCGAAGTCCGCGGGGAGTTTATTAAAATCACGCATTTAGCAGGGGTAAGTGGGACCCTATTTATTATTTATATACATATACAAGTAGATACTAGATATTACCTATATCGGATCCTCCACAGGTAAATTTAAAGGCGCTCCCTTTGGATGATTCTTTGGCTAGGTTCAGGACCCAGCCGTACAAGTATATAGGAAAAACTGAGCGCTACCCGGTTTACCTGTGGCTGCGTAGGGAGTTGCTACACAGGTATATGCTACATCACACCCTGGTACAGAGGATTTTCAAAGAATGCGTAACCGTTCTACCCGCCAATCTATTTGACATCAGCGTGCTTAGAAGCCAGTCTTACGACCCCAAAGAGCTGGATGAGTATTTCATACACTGTGTGACAGAAGCTGAAGGCACACTCACGAGGTTCTACTTCAAAGTTGTGGAGATAATAGAGAGTGACAACACCAAATTGGAAGGTAAGATCTTAACAGATGTTGTTATACAGGGGTGGGCCATTGAAAAGGAAACACGCAGGGACACTTAAGGTGGATTTATAAACTCTGTCGTTGCCGTACGCCTACGTTGAACAATTCTGTCAATAACCACTTATATAACCTTACTGCTTTACTTGTTTTGTGAGAGTTGAAAGTGTGTCGTTTGTACAAGAAATATGGAAATGGGGAACAATTCACTTGAATTACAAAAATTATCTTTGCTAGGTTTTGGAGTAATTTAATGTTTTGTACATAAAACGTAACCTAACCACAAGTGTGCCACGCCCTACGTCGCAACCATGACAAAACACCACGTAATTATAATTGTCGCATATTATTGGTTAATGGTTGGGCGTCAAACGCCAGCGAACCTCACTGGCAAAAGAAAAAAGATGGTAATCTTTTGAACGTCGCGTCGCTCAGCGTACTTGAGCGCACTTTGAATGAACTGATGTTTATAAATGTATAGTATGTAGCTCGTATGTTTATATCAAACGATCAAGAACGGCAGTTCTGTGAGACTGAACTGACTGCAACGACAGAGTTTATAAATCTCACTTTAGACTAGTTTCGGGAACAAACTAGGGGGGACAACTTTTGATGTCAAACTTGACATTGACATATCGACGCCCTAGCCCCAGGAGCCCCTAAATCAAGAATTTAAAGAGGGAAAGGGGGTCCAAGCGTCTTTCAATTCTTTATGCGACGTATATAATATAGACTCTATGCAATGCCTCTCCTATTAACTTGTCGCCTAAGCGGTACTTGCCAAATAAACCAAAAATCGACACAGTGTGACAAAATATCGTGAAAGAATATTGCCATTTGGCACACTAACTGGTATTACTGTAAGGAATGTTTTTCCAGGAAGGAAAGCCACCTTCAGTCTTCAGTTACCATTTGGATCCAAGATGGCCGCTATTTTCAATAAATCAATTGAGATAATATTCTGCCGAATCTATTTACAAAAAAGTCTTGAAAATGTGTGCTTAATTTATTACTAACAAAAAAGTTGCTTATATATTTTGGGATTTTTTTAAAAATAAGTCACTAAGGCCGGAGTGCACCGTACATGTTAATCCTGGATTACGTTTAAGTCTGACTTATTTTGACACATTTTCATGCAATTGTGTCAAATTAAGTCAGGCTTAAACATAATCCAGGATTAACACGTACGGTGCACTCGGCCATAACAAAAATTTAAAATGATGCTTTTTCCTTTGTGTAAGGATGTTTTATTTATTTAAAATAGTAATAAATAAAGTGTACTTATAATCTATAGCCGACGACTAAAATATCTCGTCATAAGTTCTGCGACTGAATAGTGATTACTCCAACCTCATCGCATCGTCTTATCCACGTGTCTTATCTATGGCCTTATCTATGATAGCATCAGCGTGAAACAATGACGCACCGGGCCTGTAAGTTTCTCATGAAGTCGCTGAAATCGTGACCACAGACGACTCTGTGATCGTGACATAGATTTAGATGGTTTTTTTCATAGACATATTTGTATTAATACGTCTATGGTTTTTTTGCACATGAGAAGCAACCATTCCCCACAGCTTTATCTTTAAACGTAGTCCAGATAGATCGTGCGATTTTTGAAATTTACTTAATTACTTAAGCACCTCTTCCTTTTGAAGAAACCAATACCATCCAAAATTTACTTCTGACAAGAACGATCAGAATTTCAGTATGGTTGTGTGATCTAGTATGGGCCTGCATTGGTACATATTTTACTTCCTAAAGGTGTTTTAACGTTTGCTGAATACTCTACCAAAGTGTTTCAATTGCACATCAAACATTACGCTGACTGATAAATTTAATTTAAAACGGGTTGATATAATTTGGGACACATAATCATCAATTATCAGAACATATACTTCACACTAGAGAAATTCGTGGAGGAAAAACACGATATATGTTCAGGAAATAACTTCTTGACATTAGGCAACACTCAATAATCTTAGTTATTCAGGGACTACCCCTTAACCTTAGGCAACACGCAGTACGATGAAACACTCCATTCCCTCTTTTTGTTTTAAAATCTAAGTTGCCCATTGACACTCATCCTATTCACAAGCTTTCAAATCGTCGTATTGCACGCGAGAATAATAATTGTTACTGAAAACTGAAACATTATTACTCTACCTCTACCCTTTAACCTATCCATAACACCAGTGCTTTTACCCTATTGTGCAATGATTCACCTGGTTCCACCTGAAAATACAAGTAGGCCTCCAGCGTATAGAAGACAACACAGACAGGTATTTAGCACATGCAATTTCCCCCTTATATTTACTACCCCCCTATGTTTTTGTCAAGGTTAGTTAGTTGACTGGTCCTTCGCCGAATTAAAATTGAACCTTTAAATTCTAATTAATTATTATAACAACTTTCCATCAACAACAATATAATTTTGGACATATATGAGAACAATAATTTGAAACATCAAACATCACACTAGAGAAAATCGTGGAAGAGGAAGCTTTTTCTTTCATGTTTAAACTTTTAAGCCCCAAATATTTATTTCTGATCACATTTTCATTTTATTACAAAGAATTGTTGCCTTTATGTACTGTTCAAACTGCTTTAAAGTTAATGGTGCTGGAAAGGAACTTTTCACACCAAAAGCAAGAAATACTGAAAACATTCCACCTTCTAAAGCCGCTTTAGACCAACCTATCTGAAGAGCCACGTACCAGTGTGAGGACATTCGTAAGAAAACAATCCTACTTTACCAGATATTTTATTTCCAGATATAATTTATATTTCCCATGCTGGTCTGGTCAACCTTACCTGAGGTGTCTACAGCCTTGAGGCAACTGATATGTTGTGATTGCAAAAAAAAACTGTAAGCAAAATACGTGCGGTTGTAAGAAAGTTTACATTGCACGTTGTTGTGTACTTCTTGTAAAGGACAGTGTGATTAAAATATTTCTTTTTAAATGTACATATAAATAAAAAATTTGCAAAAAGTACAAATTTTGACTTCTATTAAATACCGCCTTTATTTCAATTCTAATAAAAAATTCACAGACATTGCATCCTACGCTAGTATCTTAGGCGTATTGAAAATGCCAGACACAACTTTTGTCTAATGTAGTGCAATACTTGATTAGTGACACAGTTCTTATGTGTCAAAATAACAATTTTTATTGGTTTGTTGTGATGGCTGGTAGAAGTTTACCTACTTTCTAATTGTATTGAATCAATTTAGAAACTCTGCTGAATAGCGCCTACTTTTACTACTGAACTTCCGACTGTTGAATAAATTCTACGCCTATGGTAGTTGCCGATGCCGGTCGGGAGTTCGGTTCGAAGCAGATAATATTGGAGTATTTTGCCTTATACGTGTGTGAAACATAAACATTCTAATGAATAAGCTATCGATATATTTTTAAATAGAACTATCGAGTGCATATTATGTTATTCCGAATTAAACATAAAGCTTGGCCTCTAAAATTTGTTATATTTTATACTGTCTGACCTTGCAGCCATTCATAAAGAGTAATATTTACTAGTCAGCCTATAAATAAAAAGAATCAGTAATTCAGTTATTTGCCAACACAGCAAATTGTGACCTCTCCGTATTCCCTGACCTTGCTGACTGGACAGATAAATAGCATATCGCATGTCACAAACGTTTTCTTACAGATGGCTCGCCCACAATGGCGTGTATATTTTGGGCGGGCCGCCCAGAAGTATTTTCAATACTAAAAATATGTAGAAAACTTTTTTGGTTGCTGTAAAAAGTTGAACTTTGTATAAGATAATTTTTATAATTTTTAATATTTTTTTCTAATGTCAATGGAGCCACCAAATAATAAATTGAAATAATTCTTAGAATCCAGCTACCATTTTGTATCCAAATGAATGGTACCTGAAGGTGGCGCTTCTTCGGAAAATGATTCCTTAGGGCACTACTAATAAGTATACTAAGCGGCAACATTTCACAAATCTTTTTTTTTGCTTTGATCTTCTACTAATAGTATTAATTTTTTTCAGGGTACGCATATGAGCACCTCCTGGCTGTCTGCACCGGACTACTGTCTGTCTACATAAGTAAGGCTATATCCCAGTCTATTGAACATGTCATAGAAGTGACCCGATCGGAAACCTTAGTACCTTATTTGCAACTATCATTGAAGTGTGGGGACAACTTGTCCTTATATCCAAGCGAACAAGAGATTATTTTGATCTACACGCTGTTTATCACCAAACTAATCGACATTGGCCTAAACTTTCCAGTGCTGGAGACGTACAAAGTTAAGCACTACCCTGAGAAATACATCCATATAAGCATAACTGATGATTACCTCTCTAGCTGCTTAGAAGCTATTGCGACTAACATTAATAACATGTTCGAACCGGTTTACGCCTACGTCTATAACTTGGACAAAGAATTCAGTGAGATATTCAGAAAAGGCAGTTTGAGCTCTAATTCGGCGGAGGGAGAAATGGAGGACGGAGAGGAGGATGAATCTTTCAACACAGGCTGTAAGAAAATCGAGCACTACCAGAACTACATTGACAAGGCACACTCGATGCTGTCCAGTGAGTATTTCGCTATCGGCCATTTACTTCTCTCCGAATACGTTCAGTCCATGAAGGAATCCCTGTTTGATATCATCGAGACTATTTTCGTCAAGTTGTGTAGCATTCATATTGCGGAAAACGAGTCTATTTGCGATGGATTTGAGAAGGTCAAAGAGGATGCACTTCGCAAACCGTCCACTAGCGAGGAGCTTATAGAACAAGGTAAGTAAATCTGTGACTTGGATCATGTATAATGGGTTGCATAACTTATTCAAGGCAAGTACATGATTTGGGTGAAGACTGTGCTCTTGATTGAGCTAAAGGAACGGATTCAAGAGATGCTTTACAACTTGACTCACCTGATAGAGTTTGGGACGATCAGTAAAGAGCACATGGAGCTAAATGCGCATACCATCAACTGGCTGACGAATATCGATTTCGCTTTGGACCAGAACTCCAGCATGTACGAGCAGATTAAGTTTGAGTACGAGGAACGTTTGCAGAAGACCATTGCTTACGTCAACTCGTCTGCTGCGTACATGGCACCTATGTTGGCCGTTTTTGACGAAATGGATGATGTCGCAAGGTAACGCCCATACAGACATAAAAAATACAAATAAAACTGTCCTTGATTTAGAGCGCGGGAATATGTGAATAGGATCAAAGTTCACCTAGCGAAGCTTAAAGAGCTTCGAAAGCTGATAGTGTGGATCAGCCAAGAGCAGATTTGTTTGGGCTTCAATGTAATGCCGTTTAAAAACGTAGAAGACCTGGAAAACTTCGTATACCCGTTTTTCCACCTGCTTAAAGTATGCATGTGCATTCAGAGACACATAAACGTATGGATGGATGGGCCGTTCGAGTTCTTGGTTTACGAGGAGACAGAGGAAAAAGTTGAGGAGTACATGAAGGACTTACTGAAAATGCAGAAAACCTACCGGATCAAACTTAGGTAAGCTTTAATAGTATTTGAAAATGACAAAACAGATACAAGCTAATATTACATTTTTATTTATTTATTTACGGATTTGTCATTTTAAAATATATATTTTGCAGAAGTGTAAGTAGTAAAAAGTAGATTTGGACTGAACCCGTTGAGATGGGGTGTCAATGAAAGATCTTAACGTATATAGTAAGCCATTAAAAAAGATACAATGAGCGAGATATGCGTAGTGGTTTTTTATTGCAAAATAATTTTGAAAACGGCACTTTTTTCACTCTTCTGTCTCAATAATGGAAAAAATTATGATTTTAGAGAAAAAAGTTTCGAATAAAAGTTGTTCAGCGAATGAATCTAAGGATTTAAAAAAAATCGAAAAAATTTGTTCCCTGCGATATTTAGTGCCATGTGTCTACAGTCCCAATGAAGTTTCTTATCTACCTGATAATCAAACAATTTAGGAAATCCGGACAGAGTGTACACTGTTCTGTAATTTGTCACATCTTCACGATTACCCATTTTCTAAATTGGTTTTAAAAATACCATCTGGTACATAAGACAAGTTATATTCAACTTGTCTTATGTACCAGATGGTATTCCACTTCTCTTTTTACAAAAATATATTTACTTTAGTATGACCTATTAATACATACCTAATACACTTTTACTTTTCTCTACCAATTGGTGATTTCCCATAGTTTTTTTAAACCAATTTATAAAACGGGTAATCGTTAAGGAATCTTTTTGCGCGTGAGGACGTTAAAACCATTTCGAAGTCGAATGATATGTTGTAATTTCGCGATTTGAAAACTACCTGTAATGCTTTCAATATTATATTTCTATATTAGGCAGGCTCAGTCGGACGATCTCCTGCGATTCTTCGGCATTGTAGACGATCCGGACCTATATGCCTGGCCTGCTCCGATAAAACTCGCAGCTATGGCCATTCAAATTTTAAAAGACTTCCGTCCCGCAATGACTGTTATGCGGATCATGTGCAACGATGCGCTGATGAAGAGGCACTGGAGAGAGATGTCTTTGATAGCGGGCTTCGACCTAACCCCAAATGCCGGCACCTCGCTAAAAAAAATAACCCTGATGGGTGAGTAAAACTGACTCTTGACTAATAAAAAATTCTAAGCTCTACTTAAACAGGCTTAGAGGAGGACATGGATAAGTACGATGTGATCAGTTCGGGCGCCACCAAAGAACGTGACCTTCTAAGGTCCCTCATCAAAATGCAGGGTGAATGGACTGAAGTCTTATTTAAAGTCAGCACTTTTAAGAACACCGGATTGTACATCCTTACCGCTCTGGATGATGTTCAGGTGGTATTGGACGACCATATATTGAAGGCATTGACTATGCGGGGGTCGATCTTCGTCAAGCCCTATGAGACTGAGGTTAGGGAGTTTTACGATCGCCTGGTGAGAATTAATTCTACCATAGACGTCTGGGGCAAAGTCCAGAGCCAGTGGCTCTACCTGCTACCTATATTCTCTTCGAAGGACATAGTGGCGCAGATGCCGGAGGAAGGAAATTTATTTAAAGAGGTAAATTTAGTTTGTCTATTAAAACTGAGTGTTTATAAAAATTGTCGGTTAACTTTTACCATTATGATGGTGGCGAATTCCACTACGTAGTTTATCAGCTAATACATGGAAATGCCAATCTGAGACAGTTACTTTTATATCAGAACCGGCATTAGAACGTATTTTATCTTGTATGTAAGCAACAATATACATTCTCTGCGGTGGGTTATTTGTATAGTTATACTGCAATCTAATTCACTTTTTCTCACTTTGATACATTTTTATACTATAAGTGCTACCAATCCTTAGATACTATATACATTTTCTAGCATGCTATAAATTCTTACTAGGTTAACGACACATATAAACGTTACATAGACGTAGTAGTACGTGATCCGAGAGTGTTTGAGACGGCCGGTGCTGTGGGAGTGCTTGAATCTATGCAGTATTGTTGTGATCTCTTGGAGAGAATTAACGAGGGTGTCACAAATTACCTAGAGAAGAAACGCCTGTTCTTCCCAAGATTCTTTTTCTTGTCTAACGACGAGATGCTGGAAATCCTCTCTGAGACCAAGGACCCGCTCAGAGTCCAACCACATTTAAAGAAATGTTTTGAGGCCATTAATTCGTTGGAATTTGACGATAAGCTGCAGATATTGGCAATGTATAGCCAGGAGGGTGAGAAGGTCCTGTTCACGCAGTTGGTAAACACCAAAGAAGCCGGTGGCGGGGTGGAAAAGTGGCTAATACAAGTGGAGGAGCAAATGATGGTTTCCGTCAGTACGGAAATCCTGAAGAGTTTTAAGAACTACTTCATCACTCCTAGGACTCTGTGGGTGCAGAAGTGGCCGGGGCAGGTGGTTTTATGTGTGTCACAGATGCATTGGACTTATGACGTGCACAAGGCTTTGAATCGCGAGGAGAACATGACTATTCGATCCTTTGCAGGTGTGTGTATATATGGTGTAATGGTTTAGGCAATAATTAATATAATGGTAATGACAATCATTAAAATGGATTATAAAATTTTAGAGGACCTGGTAGTCCAACTGCAGGAAACGGTGGCGCTGATTAGAGACCCGAGTTTGACTAACCTGGCGAGAATTAGTATAAAGGCCCTTATAGTAATTGATGTCCATGCAAAGGATGTAGTGGAGGAATTGCGAAGGCAACGCGTCAGTGGCGACAAGGAATTTAAATGGCAGTCACAGATGCGGTACTATCTGGAGGACGACGTGGCACTGGTGAGGCTTGTTAATGCAACACTGAAGTATGCTTGCGAATATTTAGGTAATTATGGATTTTTACCTTTCTGAGCGCTGAATAATTTTGCTTTTGTTCTGGCAGGAAATTCCGACAGGCTTGTTATCACCCCTCTGACTGATAGGTGTTACAGGACACTTATAGGTGCCTTCCACTTGCATCTGAACGGTGCTCCCGAAGGCCCTGCCGGTACCGGTAAAACAGAAACAACTAAAGACTTAGCTAAAGCGCTGGCAGTGCAATGTGTCGTCTTTAACTGCTCCGATGGCTTGGACTACAAAGCGATGGGCAAGTTCTTTAAAGGCCTGGCATCATCCGGCGCATGGGTATGCTTCGATGAGTTTAACAGGATTGATATTGAGGTATTGTCCGTAGTGGCGCAGCAGATATTGTCCATAGTGCTAGCCGTACGAGGACACGTGGCTAAGTTTAACTTTGAGGGTACGGAGATATCTTTAAACCCAACATGCTACGTTTGTATTACCATGAATCCAGGCTATGCCGGCAGGTCTGAGCTGCCGGATAATTTAAAAGTGCTTTTCAGGACAGTGGCAATGATGGTGCCTGATTACGCTATGATAGGGGAAATATCCTTATACTCGTATGGATTTATAGATGCCAGGAACTTATCGGTGAAAATCGTAACTACGTATCGACTGTGTTCGGAACAGCTGTCTTCACAAAATCACTATGACTATGGTACGTAAACATATCTGATTAGGAGAAATAATTAATTCTATAATTTTAGGTATGAGGGCAGTAAAGACTGTCTTATCAGCAGCAGGTAATAACAAAAGAAGATTTCCCACAGAAAACGAAGATATTCTGCTGCTAAGGGCAATTCTAGATGTTAATTTACCCAAATTTCTGCACCATGACTTGCCGCTGTTTGATGGCATAATAAGCGACTTGTTCCCTGGCATAGTACTGCCCAAAGCCGACTATACCGTAATAACAAAGGCCATGATTTCTTGCGCTATTAGCCGAAAACTCCAGCCTAAAGAATCATTTTTAACTAAAATAATACAGACATACGAGATGATGATCGTACGTCACGGTTTTATGCTAGTAGGGTACCCTTTCGCTGGGAAGTCAGTCACCTTAAAAGTGCTAGCCGACTCACTCACAATGCTCAACAAACAAGGACACAACGAGGAGAAAGTCCAATACTTAATACTGAACCCTAAAGCGGTTACTATGGGCCAGCTATACGGCCAATTCGATCCCGTGTCATATGAGTGGTTCGACGGAGTCGTAGCTACAGGTTTTAGGAACTATGCCACGGACACTTGCCCGGATAGGAAGTGGATCATCTTTGACGGGCCAGTGGATGCCGTGTGGATTGAGAACATGAATAGCGTCTTAGATGATAATAAGAAGCTTTGTTTGATGTCTGGGGAGGTTATGTCCATGACTAACTCAATGTCTCTGATTTTTGAGGTCATGGATCTGGAGCAGGCTTCGCCAGCCACGGTAAGTACAGATCAGTCTATTTACTTTATTTTAAGTGTTTTGACGACTGCGGAAAAAATGTAGAACTGTGCTATCTTCCACCAATCATATGAATGAGAGTTCTAAATCATCCCTCACCACGTCACCGGTATCCTCCACGAATCATACTAGTGAGAGTTGAAGGACAACCCCAACCGCATCATACCCCCCACCAACCAATCAAAGGAGGTATAATGCAGTGGGGAGTGTTCTTCAACTCTCATTACTTTACTACTGGTCTCGCACACTTGTAAAAAAAATTACATAAAATGTCACAAAAGTCAGTCCACGAGTCCACGTATATTAGAAGTTTGTAAAAAATCTGGTACGTCCACTGATCAATTTTTTAATTTCAATCATTCACTGATCAATTGTCATTTCGCCAGTTTTGGCATAGTAGTTAACCTCCAATTTGGATGCATACAGAGATAAATAGCATAGAGATAAATAACAACACCCCTCTTAACCCGCTGAACCTAAAAACTTAAAATTTGAATAGTAAGTTCATTTTATTGTACTGTATTATAATAATGATATAAACTTTATTCAACATTGAGGTTTCACAAATGTATAAACGTTTCAATGTTTCAAAAGTCTTAAATATTACTGATAATGCCAGAATATCGCTTTACGTAAGATCATGTTGATAAAAGCATTTTGTTTGCACTTATGTTCAAAGTAAATAGAGACGAAAATCTATCCAGTAATATATGAAGTACTTCTCGCACTCCAAAAATGTATCGTCGCATGCCAAGTAATAGGCGATGTAACGTTACTTACCACTAAAAAGGTCTATTGAGGGTTCTTGATGTCACTGATCACAATCTGTTTGTTTATAACTAAATTTGATCTAAATTCGGTATTGGTGGGGTTTTTCTTGTGAAGTAACAGTCACAGAATTGAATAAAAACTCCAAAACTTTGAATTTCGAGAATAAATTAACCCAAAAAATTACCTACAACATACAACAGAACACAACAGGACTTCTGTTGTAACATACAACAGAAGTTACAACTAAAGTCCTGCCAACATTGGAACAATGACAGGAGTGTTACAAATCAATCTTCCTGGCAAGCTGTTGTAATCTTAATAGGGTTGTTTGAACTTACCTGATAATTTTATTGATTAGGTTTCTAGGTGTGGTATGGTTTATTTGGAGCCGGCCACACTAGGATGGAAACCCTTTGTGGAGTCCTGGCTACCTACATGTAACCCAGAATGGTCCGAGGAGAAGAAGGACATGGTGATGGATATGATTGATTGGATAGTGCCCCCCTGCTTATATTTCATAAGAAAAAATTGCACCATGTACTGTAACCCTGGCGAGATCAGCTTGGTCAGAAACTTCATGTTGATGTTTGAGATGCTCTTGAATGACGCGTTGGCTGGAAGCACTAAGAAAGAAGAGGAAGCAAAGTATTTGGACCTGTGGATGCACGTGTCATTCATACAAGCTGGTACTTACAGGTGCCCCTTTACTTGCAAAGGTATTCTTTAAAGGTATGTGTTTTTAGGGGTTTGGGGTCTGGCGTCCATTTTGGACACTGATTCCAGAAGACTCTTTGACAATTACTACAGGCAGTTGTGGGGAGGAGAATTAGAGGCACAGTTTCCGTTTCCGCAAACAGTGGACAAGTTGGAAATAATACTACCCTCTGACGGAATTCTCTTTGACTATGCCTATCACTACAAACTCAAGGGTAACTGGAAATACTGGCCTGAGGTGGTTAGGCTGGAGAGAGTCGATGAGTGTAAGAACGTCCTGCAAGCACTTATACCAACCGTGGATACGGCTAGGTAAGATAATGTTAATCCACCATCAGTATATGCCTTTGTTTTAGTAGTAATGGTTTCGTCAGGTAAATGGCATCATTTTTCCAATTTTGTTTTACGACGATTTCAGCATTGCCATCTACCCCTGAAATTCAAAAGGTCTACAGGTTGCATAAGTAATATAAACAAAGCTCTATTACTTATATCTAGATATATGGCCTTGGTGGACATGCACATACGCTACAAAAACCCAATCCTACTAATGGGCCCAACAGGCACTGGCAAAAGCTTTTACATCCAAGATCTCCTGATGAACCGACTTAACAAAGACAAGTATGAACCCGCTTTTATAACATTCACCTGTCAGATAACATGCAATCAAACGCAAGAATTGATAATATCCAAGCTGAACAAGAGAAGACGAGGACACTATGGGCCACCTAAGGGCAAGACGGCCATTATGTTCATGGACGATGTCAACATGCCCATAAAGGAACAATACGGAGCACAGCCGCCCTTAGAGTTGCTCAGACAGTACTTCGACCACAAAAATTGGTATGTTAGGCTTTATTTCACCTTTTATTTTAGGGTTTTAACTGTCAAAGAGTAGACCCACCTGTTTTACTGTTAGTTAGGTACCTACATCTTTCTAAGACATATCTTGATCATAACCGCAAATTATAGAGAGCACTATCGGAACAGAACTTTATTAGAATGGATATGGCTATATGTGTGGGCGAGTTTTTCATTGGCAATTGTCGTTGTCATTGGCAATTGTTGGGCCTAACAGGGACCTCTTACTCACTTTAGTACATTCGGCCATATTGTTGCACTACCCCATGCATATAACCTCGTCTTTTCTGTAATTTTGTAAAATTGCATGTTTTTCTTTCAGGTACGACTTGAAGAGCACGGCACCACTATATCTGCACGAACTGATGTTCCTAGGGGCGATGGGGCTGGTAGGGGGCAGCAGGCAAGATATCTACCCCCGTTTCCTGCGCCACTTCAACATATTCTCCATAAATGAGTTCGCTCTAGAGAGCATGGCGAAAATATTTGGTAACATCCTTCTTTTAGGCTGGAAAAACAACGGCTTCCCGTCGGACATAATAAACGTTGTGAATCAAACTGTCACAGCTAGCCTAGATATGTACAATGATGCCATAGCCAACCTAAGACCTACGCCCTCGAAAAGCCATTACGTGTTCAATTTGAGGGACTTCTCCCGTTTAATCCAAGGCTGCGCGCTGTTGAGGAAGGAATCGGCGGAGGAAAGGAGGACATTTACTAAAATTTGGGTGCATGAGGTGTTGAGGGTGTTTTATGATCGGCTTATAGAGCAGAACGATAAGGACTGGATGTATAACAAGCTCCGAAATGCGGTTAAGGATCATTTTAGGGAGTCGTTCGATGTGGCACTGGATAATTTACCAAGAAACGAAGACGGTAAGTCGGAATGTCGTTAATAGGGGAGTTTATGATGCATTTTTTAGGTATTGTAAGTGAACGTGCAATGTCCAAATTGATGTTCGGGACTTACTTTGACCAAGACTCCGATGAAGATAAGAAGTATGAAGAGGTACTGAGTATGGATTCATTCAGGGAAATGGGGGAGCAGTGCCTGCATGAGTACAACTCCACTCATAAGAACAAGATGGACATAGTCCTGTTTAATTACGCCTTGGAGCACTTATCAAAAATTTGCAGAGTATTAACCATGAGCACAGGAAGTATTCTTTTGGTAAACACCTTTGAGAATTGTGTTGGATATAGTCAAAGTAAACTTGTCTTTTCAAGGTGGGCATTAGTGGGTCTGGACGACAGTCTTTGACTCGGCTAGCTAGCGAGGTGTACGGTCAATCTCTGTTTCAACCGGAGATTACTAATAATTACACTATAAGCGACTGGCGGGATGACATTAAGAAGATTCTGAGGGAAGCAGGGGGTCGTGGCAAGCACTGTATATTTCTCATAACCGAGGGTCAGATTAAGGAGGAGAACTTCCTGCAAGATGTGGATTGCCTGCTCAATTCAGGCGAGGTACCCAACATGTACGCCATCGACGAGAAACAGGAGATTTTAGACATGGTCCGACTTGCCGCCCAAGGTAAGCTCTTTACATATTACCCATTCAATGAATCTGCATGTTATATATTTTTAGGGGGCAACAGAAATTTAGACGTTAGCGCACTGGAAGTCTTCTTTTTTTTCACTAAAAGGTGCAAGGAGCGCTTACATATAGTCTTGTGCTTTAGTCCTGTCGGATCCACGTTCAGGAACAGGCTCAGGCTGTACCCGGCTCTAATTAACTGTTGCACCATAGACTGGTTCGAAGATTGGCCTGAAGAGGCGCTGGCGGAGGTGGCACATTCTTGGATGGAAGATGTCAATCTAACCTGTAAGTCGCCATTAAAAAAAAAACAACAAAAATAACCGCTCTTTGTTGCAGCTGAAATTAAGAATTTCTCCGTAATTGCCTGCAAGTACTTCCACGTGGAGGCCAGACTCGCATCAGACGAGTTCTTCCGCGTATTGAACAGAAAGACCTATATTACGTCCGCTTCGTACTTGGAGCTGATCAAGTCCTTCACAGACTTGACCAATAAGAAACAGGCAGAGGTCATGAAGGCCAAGAAAAGGTACATAGGAGGATTGGAGAAGTTGTACCATGCTGCTATCAGCATTGGTAAGTGGTAGTGTGGTAGTCATTTGTCACGAAATTACAAGCGTCTCGCCAGAGTATGAGCCTGGCTGCCGGCCGCGGTATCGAAATATCTTAGGGCAAGGGAAATCAACTATAATTGTGTATACTGGTCCTCTTTGAGGCACCTTAGGCTATGTACACCTATTATTATCTTTATTATCTGGTCAGTCATCAACCATGTGGCTAAATTCTTGTAATGTAATAGTTTTAAAATATTCTTGGAAAACCAACTGATCCTCCTTGGCAGACCTTATACCACATGCATGTATCTTTATTAACTGGTCAGTCGCCGACCCTTTGACAAAAGTAATTCTGACAGAACTAGTCCTCCTTGGTAGACCTTATGCCATGGACACGTATCTTTAAATATGTGATTAAATAAAAACAATAGAAAAAAAATAGCAGAAGCTGTGTAATTCCAACTGGTAACCTATAGCATGTAAGCCACACACTTTCCGACTGGGCTACCACCGCTGTAGCAAAAGTCTGAGGAACCAAATATTTAAATTATACATCAAAGCATGCGCATAGCGATGTATGTACATCGAAGCATGCGCATTGCGCATATGTATGGGCTATAACCACTGCGGGGACTATGGTCTTTTGCGACGACCAACCGCCAGCTCATAATTTGGTTAGACACTAATAAAAACAGGATGATTTTAACAAACAACATTACAATTTTGGTAAAATCATACCAAAATCGCAATGTTTCTGTCAAAATTGACCGGGATTGGTGAGAAACATACATGTTTGATAATTGGAAACTTGTAGGGGATATGCAACAGTCACTGGCTGAATTGCAACCCCAGTTGAAAGAAATGAGCGAGATGGCTACGAAAATGTTAAATCAGATAGAGCAAGAGACTATATCAGTAGAAAGAGCCTCCGCACTGGTAAAGGAGGACGAGAAAATAGCAAACAAACAAGCTGCTGCAGCTCAGGCTCTTAAGAAAGAATGTGAGGCTGATCTAGCCGAAGCAATACCTATTTTGGAGGAGGTTCATATGCCCGATAGATTTTCAAAGAGCAATTTCATGTACTTGTGTTTCTAATAGGCTATTGCAGCTCTGGACACTTTGAAGCCAGCGGATATCACTCTGGTGAAGTCCATGGGCAGCCCCCCAGAGCCAATTAAAGTGGTAATGGCTGCTGTTTGTATAATAAAAGATGTGAAGCCTGATAGAAAGCCTGATCCATCCACTGGTAGAATGTATTTAGATTTCTGGGGGCCTTCTAAAAGGTAGGTACAAATTTATAGCGATAAAACCATATGTTTGATAAATATTTGCAGTGGATTTGTATGTTTAGTCTAGTCAATAAATTACCAAAAAGGGGTTGTAGAGTTCATGGAAGGAGGAACAACTTATGGCTTCATGTGTTTTGGATAGTTAGGATGTAAACATATTTAAAGTCCCCGCCACCAGCCACCTGCTTTTTTCAGGTAGACAGCCATAAACAAACCAAAAGAATTTTTGCGAGAACTCATACACAAACTCCTAACCCAATCTAACCGGGTTAAGATGTGTTTTGGGTAGCCACAAAATTCTATATGTAAAAAATAGCCTCAAATTTGACAGATGTTTGATGCAATTTTTTGGTAGAGTAGCCTAATGAAATGTCGCCATCAGCTGATTTGCCTTACAGTAGCAATTAAAACATACGAAGGCATAGAGAAACCAATAATATGTCAGGATAAGATAAGAAGGGGGAGTTTATGTTTGAATTTGTAGTTTATCTTTGAATATATAGATCCAAACATGTTCCAAAATCATAAAAAAATGAAAAACCCATCACAGATTTCACAACATGCACATATTTATATTTATTTCCAAAGCAATCGCAATTGCTAAACTTGATATCTGTCAATTGTTCTACCGAAGCCATAAAAAATCTTTTGCGAAATTCCCTTATAACGAATCGGTTTCTGCTCAATAACAAAAAAAAATATTTCCCTTGAGACCGTTTTTTGTTAAATTATTATTAACCTAGGATACTGGGCGACATGAACTTCCTACAGTCCCTAAAAGATTTTGACAAGGACCACATAAAGCCCGACATAATGGCGAAACTGCGGAAGGAGTACCTCCCTCACAAAGACTTCAAACCGAGCATCGTAGCGAAGGCTTCGAGTGCCGCCGAAGGCCTGTGCAAATGGATTATAGCCATGGACATGTACGACAGGATTAACAAAATTGTAGCTCCGAAAAAGGCGAAGTTAGCTGCTGCCGAACTGGAGTTTGCCAACACCATGGCATTGCTGACAGCCAAGCGAAACGAGGTGCTGAGACTCGAGCAACAGTTGGCCATACTGAATGAGAAGCTAGAGGATGCGATTGCTAAGCAGATGGAGCTGCAGGATAACGTCAACTTGTGCAACGACAAGCTAATCAGGGCACAGAAGTTGATAGGTAATATCTTTCAATGAGTTCCCTTAGTGTAAGCACAATGAATGTTAACGTTGTTGACATCTAGTGCATCTTGAGAATGAGCATACTTTAGTAAACATTATTAGGTGGCCTTGGAGGGGAGAAGACCCGCTGGACCGCTGCTGCAGAAGCCTTACAAATCCAATACGATGGCCTAGCAGGCGACATCTTGATCTCCTGTGGTATAATATCATACCTATCACCATTCAACAGTATTTTTAGGATGCGCATCGTGAACGATTGGCACAAGTATGTTAAGAAACTGAACATACCCACCGCCGAACAGTATGAAATGGTCACTGTATTAGGGTTGGACGTCAAGATACAGAACTGGTACATCTACGGGCTACCAAGGGACAGTTTCTCCACTGAGAATGGTATAATTATGGATAACTCCAGACGCTCGTCCCTGTTCATTGACCCCCAAGGTCAGGCCAACAGTTGGATCAAGAGGATGGAGAAGGCAAACACTTTGGAAGTGGTCAAGTTTTCCTTCCCCGATTACATGAAGAGGATCGAAGTCTGCGTCCAGATGGGACGACCGGCTCTGGTGGAGAGCATAGATGAGGAGTTGGGGGCACCTTTGGATCCGCTCTTATACAAGAAGACATTCAAACAGGCTGGAATGTTGGTCATCAGCTTAGGGGAGAACGTGATAGAGTACAACACGAATTTTAGGCTCTACCTCACATCAAAGCAGCGGAACCCGCACTATCTGCCAGAGGTCTTTAACAGAGTTACTATTATTAACTTTGCGTTGACTCTGGAAGGATTACAGGACCAGCTGTTGGGCAAGTACAAAGTACTAATAACAGTAAAAGTATTAGGATTATGATGCAAAGGATTAACGTGCAAATATGCCTACATATATTTTTTTGTGCTTCTTAATTTTTTGTTTTTCATATAAATCAGATATAAGAGGGGCTTCGAATAGGGGCCTTGGGGAACCCCGGCAGGGATATTAAAGATATATATCCAAATAGGTATTGTTGTGGCCGTGGAAAAGCCGGACCTACAGCAGCTCAAGGAAGAGTTGATCGTCCAGAAGGCTGAAAACAAGCGTGCCTTGCAGGATACGGAGGAGAACATCCTGAAGACTCTGGCTGAATCCAAGGGTGATATTCTAGAGGACGAGAAGGCCATTCAGATTTTAGATGAGTCCAAGATATTGTCCATGGAAATTCGGGAGAAGCAGGAAACATCGTTGAAAATCGAGAAGACTATAGAGGAGTTCAGGCAGAAATACAAACCGGTGTCTGAGCACTCGGCTGTCTTGTATTATTGTATCTCGGATTTAGCTAACGTGGACCCTATGTACCAGTACTCGTTGGATTGGTTTATAAATTTGTATATTGGGTCGATACAGAGAGCCGAACAGTTTCGTAGCATTGAAAAACGTTGTCAGAGTCTTATTAATGCCTTCACTTATGACTTATACAACAACATAACTAGGTCTCTGTTCGAGAGGCATAAGTTGCTATTTTCATTTTTGCTGTGTTCAAAAATAATGATTTCCCAGAACAAGTTAGACGAACGCGAATTCATGTTCCTCTTAACAGGTAGAGGCACAATAGTGTAAGTTTCTACTGGGTACTAATTTGGATTAAATTTGAGGTGGGGTAATCGTTGAAAACACTTTAAAGAACCCTTGCAGCACGTGGCTAACGGACAGTTCCTGGAACGAGATCTGTAGAGTGGACGACTTGCAAAGTTTCACTGGCTTCTCCAAAGCCTTTGGCAAAAATGAGGCAACGTGGAGAAAAATCTACGATGACTTCCAAGAGGACTTCATGCTACCGTCCCCATGGAACCTATCGATGAATTCCTTCCGAAGGCTGATCATCGTGAGGATGCTACGCCCCGACAAACTAATTGCCTGCATAACTGGTTTCGTTAGATCCGAGATGGACGACCGGTTCATTAAGCCACCACCGTTTGACATAGCCTACTCTTACGCTGATTCCTACAGTCTGTGCCCCCTGGTCTTCATCTTATCTCCGGGGACCGACCCCATGTCGGCTCTGGTCAAGTTTGCTGATGACAAGAAGATGTCAGACAGATTTCATTCTATCTCCCTAGGACAAGGTAAGTTGAATGGGCTAGTAGATAATCTCAACAGAGGCAGTAACGTGAAATATACAGTGACTTATCACAGTTCCGACCGGGCCCAAATTTATTTATTTGGCACCCCTAGGCAAACGTATATTTGCCCACTCCACCTTGATGATACAAATTAAATTGTTTCAATTATTTACGAATTTTAGTATTTTATAGTGTAAAATAAATATTTTTATGGATACAGATCTATACTATTATAGGCGAATTAGATACAGTTTCATACTATTATAGACAACATGGAAATAAAATATGTACATATCTCAAAAATATTACAGTAACGTACTTCCAGCTAACTTTCATTGAGCAAAATAATGAATCATGGCATCGTAGGTCAATTCCTGGGCAAGTACAGAGTTGATGCTCAATACGGCAAGAACATTAAGCGTTTCCCGACTCATCAATGCCCTTGGATAGTTTTTTACTCTTTGCAGCCAAAAGATGCTACGTTCTCCAGAACAGTTCGTAGCAGGTATACAGACATTATGCGAAGTGCAATGTCTACATTTGGTTACAATTTTGTCCACATTTGGTGACATTTGGTTACGTGGTGATAACTAATGATAATACACATGGTACGTAATTAGTTACAAATAATTATACCCAATGGAAGTCGCAGAAAAACCCATGAGAAATTACTTACAAAATCACAACGAAAAACTTTTAGCAGGAGTTATTTTAATGGAAAATTAACTGTTAAACGCAAAGTAATGTCAGATTTGACAATGTATTAAAATAAAAATGCTCTCCGGTGGAGAATATTAGGTTTCATAGATGGTGCAACCTGTTAATGTTACACTCAGTGGTTCTAGAAACTACTGCAAGGATCATATATTTATTTATTTATACAGTACACAAACACAGACAGTGTCCAATGACATGCATAGGTACAGTTAGGCAAAACATAAGTACAAAAATACAAAATAACTATATAAATATCACCATCAAGACAAAAATACAAAAATAACTAATGAGAGAAGATGAAATATAAAAATACAAAATATAAGATATAAGAAGATAAAAGCGTGTATATCTATATCACAGATACGAAAGAAGCCTATTTTTATGGCTATTAAAAATAGGTACTTATCCCCTTAGCTATATTAACACTACAATTAAGCCTAAATTATTAACAGTAATTAAACAATTTTTAGGTACATTAATATTTATAGTAGACAGTATATCAGGTACAGTAATTTGGCTAAGTAACACATGAATAAGATTTGAGCATTAATTTTAATGAAATATATAACCATAAAATTAACAATATGGGACTATCAGTGTACGTTCTGTCATATCACACCGCTTTCAGGGCAAGGTCCCATGGCGAAAGCCATGATAGAGGAGGCCCAAGAAGAAGGCATGTGGGTTTGCCTGCAAAATTGCCATCTAGCCACTTCCTGGATGTCCAGCCTTGAGAAGATCTTCGACAGCTTGGACTTTGCCAATACCCATGACCAGTTTCGCTTGTGGCTGACCAGCTACCCCTCGGCCAAGTTTCCCGTGTCTTTGCTGCAGAAAGGGGTGAAAATGACCAACGAACCACCGCAAGGACTGCAAAACAACCTTCTAAAATCCTACATCAGCGATCCGGTAAAAAATCCCGAGTTCTTCGAAGGCTGTCCGGATGACGAGGACATGTTCTCACGTTTGCTATACGGCTTGGCGTTCTTCCATGCTTGCGTGCAAGAGAGAAGGACTTTCGGTCCCCTGGGATGGAATATATCTTATGGTAAATGATATGAGACGTGTTCAATAAATTTCATTTTCGCAACCGTCTAATATCTTATGTAAAAAAACAATCAGGCAATTTTAATAAGGTTCATTAAGATAAATCAGACACTCAGTCTATTTTGTGTTTATCTTTGTAGGTTTCAATGACTCGGATTTTGACATATCCGTGCGACAGCTGCAGATGTTCATAAATGAAAGTGAGGAGGAGCCTTATGAGGCGCTCGTCTACCTCATAGGGGAGTGTAATTACGGGGGTCGCGTGACGGACGACTGGGACCGACGGCTAATAGTAACGATCTTGGACAATTACCTAAGCCCGCGCGTGGTAAATGACATGCGCTACAGATTCAGCGAGATGGGCAGCTGCTACGGCCTGCCGCAGAAGAACGACTACGAGTCGTACATTGACCATATACGCAGTTTGCCTCACCTACACCCTCCGGAAGTGTTTGGGTTGCACACAAATGCTGGTATTACGAGAGACTTGCAAGACTCCAAGCTCATGTTAGAGTCTGTGTTAAAGGCGTATGGTGAGATGGCATCTGGGGGTATGGGAGAGACCGATAAGTTCCTAATGACATTCTGCTCAGATATTTTGTCGAAGCTACCAAAAGTATTTGATATGGAAGTGGCAGGTCAACGATTCCCAGTGGAGTACACTGAGTCCATGAACACTGTGCTCGTGCAAGAGATGGAACGGTTCAATAAGCTGCTGAGGGTAATCACCGCATCATTAGTCACAATGCAAAGGGCCATAAAAGGTGAGTACATAGCTATTTATTTAACACTGTGTACAAAATGTTTCTTCAGGTCTCGTGGCAATGTCCCCAGCATTGGAATCCTTCGCTGCTGCCCTGCTACTTGGGCTAATCCCCACAAACTGGGCAGCTGTCTCCTACCCGAGCCTAAAAAGCCTGCCGAACTATGTAGCCGATTTCATCGCCAGAATAGACTTTCTCCAACTTTGGTTCGACCATGGTAAACCGCCCACCTACTGGGTGTCTGGGTTCTTCTTCACGCAAGCCTTCCTGACTGGTGTCAAGCAAAATTTCGCCAGGAAATATACCATACCAATCGATAAGTTAACGTTTGACTTCTCTATTATGAAAACGGATTCGTCGGCGAAAGCACCTGTGGATGGCGCCTACATCTATGGGTTCTTCACGGATGGCGCGCGATGGGACAGATCTGACAACAAATTAGCCGAGCTGCTGCCGAAGATTTTATACGATGTAATGCCGTTAATTTGGCTCATGCCTGTTAAATTCTCAGAATACAGCACAGGTGTGTTAAAATCTATTAATTAACAACATATGATTAATACATGATTCATTGTAGGTACAAGGTATATATGTCCTGTGTATAAAACTTCTGCAAGGAAGGGTACGCTTTCCACCACAGGTCATTCGACGAATTATGTGCTGCCCGTTTTATTGGACACAGACATTCATGTTTCACACTGGATTAAGCGTAGCGTCGCCCTATTATGCCAACTCAGCTGAAATTTTAAACTAATACGTATTTTAGATTGTATATTTCAAATCTTTATATATTTATGTATTTAATGCCAGACATGAGTTTCATTCTTTAATTTATTTATTTATTCATTTATTAACCAGCAAATACAAGTTACATAGATTACAAAAGTACCCATGTACTCCACAGAGATAAACACAGTTATGGACTGGTTGGCAAAAGTACAGTTGGTGGGACTGGTTACAAAAAAAAACAAAAATATGCTTAAAATTAACTTAAAACTAACATATATCTAAATTAATTCATTAGCATATAAACAAAAATTCAACTTTCATATATTATAATTAGTCCAGCGATTACTATTCGCAATCCACTCTTTAATTCTCTTTTTTTTTTGTAATAATTTTAAGTTATTTGGTAGTTTATTATAAATTTTTATTGAAGTATTATAACTACTCTTATTACTAACAGCCTTATTTCTATTTGGTAATTGAATACTTTTATATCTAGTTTTGCTAGTAGCTGTCTCAAAGCAAATTTTGAGACTATCATAATGATACATCAGTGCTTCCAAACAGTGGTGTACCCAGACATTGGCCTTGGGGGGGATAAGAATGAAGAAAAGATTAAGAAACAAAATTTTATTGAAAAATACGAAAATTATTTTAGATAACAAAATCTAGTCGCCTAGGTCTTTTTGCCAGTTCATCGATAATTTCATTTTCGGAAATAGATAACTCTCTATGAATAGAGTTATCATTGCTAGTCAATTAAGCCTGTTTTGAGAAGTAGAATTCGTTAGGTAGGTTTTTATGCGTCTTCTCTCTTCAGCTCTTTTTCGCCAATTTTGGGCTACTTTGAACATACTCGCGCGGAAAGAAATATGCCACCCTACTTATAGCAAATTTGGCAATGAATTAGGAATTAACTGTGTTTAATTTGTATTAGCGGACATTTTCAAGTTAATACCATTCACTGAAAATGTCATCTGCTTTGGCTATTTTTTTATTATCACTTTGGACCTCCTGGGGGGGGGGATATATCCCCCTTGTTCAGGAAATAACTTCTTGACATTAGGCAACACTCAATAATCTTAGTTATTCAGGGACTATCCCTTAATCTTAGTTCATAGACAGATAATGCCACACTTCATCCCCTCTCTTTTGTTTTAAAACCATAGTTGCCCATTGACACTCATCCTATACACACCTACTTTCAACTCCTCGTCGTATTGCACGCGAAAATAATAATTGTTATTGAAACATTATTACTCCACCTCAAATACCCTTTAACCCATCCATATAATACCAGTGCTTTTACCCTGTTGTGCAACGATTCACCTGGTTCCACCTGAAGATACAAGGAGGCCTCCAGCGTATAGAAGACAACACAGAAAGGTATTTAGCACTTTCAATTTCCCCCTTATATTTACTTCCCCCCTATGTTTTTGACAACGTTAGTTGACTGGTCCTTCGGCTAATAAAATTGAACCATTAAGTTGTAATTAATTATTATAATTATTATAACAAATCTCAATCAACAAGACCCCTTATCCCCCCGTGGATACGCCACTGCTTCCAAAGCAAAGATCTGATTAAGGTTAAGAGGATTATTTAAAATTACAAAATTATTTTTATTCACATCCTTTAAAATTTTTTTCTGCAAGTTTGATAATAATTTAATTGCATTAGAATAAGCACCTCTTCAAGCCAATATACCATCAAACTGTTGAATAATGCATAATATATTGTTCTCAAAGTTTTCAAGTTTAGTACTCTAGTCAGCTTGTAAAAAACAAATATCAGATACTCGGTTTTACTCACTAAATATTCTACATGTTTGTCCCATTTCATGTTGTAGTTAAAAATGATACCTAAATATTTACAACTCTCTACTCCATTTAAAGTTTTATTATTAAGGTTAAGATTAAATTCTTTGGGGACACTATCACAATAATTACCAAAGTCATATATATGTTGTTTAACTTGTATTCAATGACAATTCTAATATGAATTTTAATAGTAGGCCATAGAAAAACAAATGAGCCTAAGAAGTGTGAGGCTGTGACTGTATCATAGTGGTAGGTATAGCATTTTTCTTTATTTGAAACAGATTTTGACAGATAATATCGCGATAATAGCACCCAGAGACTAGTCCTCAGTAGCCATCGGCACAAGAGCGGTTAAATCTTACACAATTCAAATATTTTAAGTATTTATCAGACGTTTGGCAGAGCGATGATAGCTTAGTCGGTAAATGCCGTATATACTAAAGTTTTCGAGTTCGATTCCCACACCCACTTGCCAGGTATTTTTTTCTATTTTTTTTATTCTTTCAGATAGATGACCGTTATATTTTGATTTACCGAGAACAACTACTCAGTGAGGAAGCACAGGCCTCAGTCTGCATTTCCTGTGCCTTAAAACAGTTACTTGGTACGGGACGGGGTTGACCAGATACTGATACCAGATAATAAAGATATGTGTACATGGCATAAGGTGCCACAAGGAGGTCCAGTTGGTTGGTTCCTAAGAATATTTTTAAATTGTTACGTTGCAGGACTTTTGTCAGAGAGGCGACGACTGAGGGCTCTGGGGCTCCGACTTACCAATATTAATTTGTTTGGGTAATGAAAGGTATACATAGTTGTAATTTTTATAATTACAACTGGAGTTTTAAAAACAGCATTATAATAAAGGGTCCGCCAATAGGGACGCTCGATCTTTGACAGCTCATGGCGGCCATGTTGTTTGTGGTAGAGTTGGCAAACGTAGTTGTTATTATTCAGTGTATCTTCACAAATCACCATGAACCAATTCAGCCGCGAGCAACATGTGCAAATCGTTAAAACTTATTACGAAAATCATTCATCGGTTCGAGCAACGTTCCGCGCGCTCCGCCAATTTTACGGTGCAATTGATCGTCCTGCTGAGTCGACTATCCGTCGTTTGATTAACAAATTCGAGGCAACCGTTTCGGTGAACAATCAGCCAACACCGACGCGTCGTCGAAACGTCCGATCTGCCCAGAATGTCGCCGCTGTGCGCGATAGTGTGCGTGAAAATCTGGGCATGCATCCGTACAAGATCCAGCTGACACAAGAGCTCAAAATAAACGACCATAGACAGCGCCGTATCTTCGCTTATTGGGCTTTAGAGCAGTTGGAAGTCGACCCCGATTTTGGTCGCAAAATCATCTTCAGCGATGAGGCACATTTTTGGTTAAATGGGAATGTCAACAAGCAGAATTGCCGTTATTGGGCCGAGAACAATCCACAGGAGGTCCACCAGGTCGCAATGCACCCAGCAAAGGTAACTGTTTGGTGTGGATTTTGGGCCGGAGGCATCATCGGGCCGTATTTCTTCGAGAACGACGATGGTGTGTCCATCACGGTAAACGGCGAACGATACAGATCCATGATAACGAACTTTTTCTGGCATGAAATCGACAATATGGATGTCGAGGATATGTGGTTTCAGCAGGACGGCGCTACGAGCCACACAGCGCGCGCCACAATGGATCTTCTGCACGAGCGCTTCGGAGGAATGGTTATCTCGCGCGGAGGCGACATCAACTGGCCACCGAGATCGTGCGATTTAACCCCACTAGACTATTTCTTGTGGGGTTTTCTTAAATCACAGGTCTACGCAAACCAACCACAAAACACTAATGCCCTCAAAGTCAACATACGCCACGCCATCGATGAAATACAGCCCGATTTGTGCGCCAGAGTCATTGAAAATTGGACTTCTCGTATGCGCGCCACCCAGCGAAGCCGAGGTGGACATTTGACCGATATTATTTTCCATACATAATGCCTTCGAATACTCTTTCAAACAAAAAATAAATTTCATTTATACCTCTCACACAACTTGCTTTATTTCATTTTAAAGATCGAGCGTGCTTATTGGCGGACCCTTTATAATTTCAGAGTGCGGCTACACGTATATTTTGCATTTTTCAGGATTTATTATTTGCAATAAAATTGAGAGTGGAAAATAGGCCATCGCAGATTTATATTTAAAATACAAAAACTAGGTGTGGTTAAGTAATTCGTTTTTTAATGCAATTTCAGAGGGACTTAAATTTTTGTGGGTGATTAGGTAAGCCCCGGAGCACCCGCGTGATCGGCGCACCTGGACTGACCAGATAATAATAATTACCTAGGCACAGAAGAGAGAAAGCTATCTCTTCTGTGACCTAGGTTCTTGCAGGATCAAGCCTGCGTCTTATCTATGATCAAACCACAATCAAGCTTTTACTTACTGTTCACTTTACTTTACAGAGCTTCTGTCTACGACAGTAGGAAGCGCTTACTGGCGGCACAGCTGGCGGTAAAGGCTAAAGCTGAATTTATAGTTTCGATAACATAATCTTCAAGTTTTAACGATAAGCCGTAACAAAAATAAACAAAGAACAATATTTGGCGTTCAGAGTTTTAAAAACTGTCTGAAGAAACTGTCTCAATTAATGTTATCCAACATTTTCCTTACTTGTCTGTAAGTTCGATCAAAGAACAAAATGAAAATATGGGATTAGTGCGAATTAATCTCATAATCTCTTACGGAAAAGCCACTATAAATGGTCTGATGACATAAGATTGCTTATTGCTTACCGCTTATGTCATCGAAACTATAATTTCAGCTTTAGTGTTTACGGAAATCTAGTATGCCAATTCATAACCATACTTTTTCAGTTCAAATTTCAAATAGTCTCCATCTCCGTCATATTATCACTGTCTCACGGCCATTGTATCGTTCTTGAGAACGGAATGGCGCTAGCTGCGTAACTAAACCACAGCTGCTTAGTTTCCGAAATAATATTAAAAATATATGACAGCTTTAGAATTAGAAACTTAGATACCTACCTACTTATAAAGTAGGTAAGTAACTAAAGTGTAACTGGTAGATCGAACATTTTTTTGGCTTACGTAGAGTGCGTTTAACTACGTCCCCAAGTATTATGTTCATGTTCTATAAATATATAGTAAATCGTGTACGTATCTGTGTTTATCTAAAGGTGATGTTTAGTATATATTATATATATATATATATATATATATATATATATATATATATATATATATATATATATATATATATATATATATATATATATATATATATATATATATATATATATATATATATATATATATTAATTTTTGTAAAACCGTGGTTTCTAAATATAGCATGATTGATGAAATAGACGATTTTATCCTCCTAGATGCAGAAAGTAGCGGTTGTAATTATTAATAAAATGTGATGCTTTTTGTTTTGAAACAATTCAAACAATGGAGTTCGACGGTTCGACTAGATACCTATAGCCTATAGCACACAAGCTGTGCCTATATGTACTAGCTTTGATTATATATACTAGATCCCACATCCCACTCCGCCTGACCAGGCCTAACACCAAGTAGGTATGTAGGTATCCGATAAAAACGCATATAAAACAAATCTCCGATCTGTGCAAAATGCCTCATATCAAACGTAAAGTATTTTAATCTAGGTATCGCATACTTGGCTGGAATTAAAAACCATCCAATAGCCCATTTGACTGATAACGTTTGAGGACACTATAATACTGTTTATACCCGACTATAAGTAAACATTCATATTTAAATAAAGTTAGTGCAATCTGTGAACCGAAAGCGATGTCAGTGGTACGTGTGCTCCGCCTAAGTCGAAAGACCTTGCCATTGAAAGGTAATGTTAGCAGAACAAGAACTTTGTCGACGAAAAGTCCGTACGAAGGGAACATTATAACCTGCGAGTATAAGGATGTGGACATTCCCAATGTGACCATACAAGAATTGGTTTACTCTAAGCTAGACAAATTTTCTAAATATACAGCAATAGTAAGTGAAAGCGTGAATTATTCAATTACTTTGTTTAATAATAATTCTTTGTTTACATTATTTATGCTGGTAACTATATTACCAGCGTAAATATATTACCACTATGGCACTATATCAGCATTATCAGCGGGTACAAAGTTAAAAAATATATCCAAGGTAGGTGCACTGAATTGCAAATTGTACCTAATAATGATAACGTAGAGCTATTCAAATAATAAACAATTGTAGACTATGACCTTTAAACTTTAATAATATTAAATTTGTACTTAAAATTGATTAAATCGAAATCAGGTTATACCCGGTACACGGAACCTGAAGGACACCGACTTTTTTAAATCCATTATGAAATTTAAACCACCACCTTAAATAATTTCAGACTTCTTAGGTAGCATTGCAGTAAATTTTTAGCGAAAAAGGCTGGGTTTTTTTCCAAAACTGAGAAATAACTTGTCAAAATTGACGTAATGACAATAATTATACCTAAGTAGGTAGGTACATACATAGACATAGGTATAAGAATTAATAATTCACGTAAATATTTAGGTGACCAACATTTTCATAATTTTGAGCAAAATAGCAAAAAAAAACAAGATTTTCTAGTTCGAAATTAAGATTTGTGTATACGTAATTTGCCTTGTTATATAGTCGTAAAAATGAGGTACGGTTTTTCAGAATGACAGGGAAGAGGTACACAGTTCCTACATGCGGCAAAAGTGGAATACTATATCTATAATCTATGATACTATACCACCACCATAGACCACCACTATTCGTATTTCGTCTTCACACCTACAGGCCTCGACCGATAATCGATTTTCCAAATTAAAAAAAGCAACCAGTAATACATTTAAGCGTAGAGTGTGTAGTTTTATACATAAGAAAAAAGAACGGAAAGAAGAATGAGTAGCGCACTGACGTCATTTTATATATAAAATAGAATCTTCATGTACATAGTTTATCTCTTAAATATAAGAAAAATAAAAAGTATCACAGGACGCCAACGCGACAGTTCGCCTATTAGATAAAGAGCACTCCAAGGACTTCGCATGTTACATAAAGATAAACAGGGAACAGGACTGCAGCTGTTCCATGAAGTAACGGTTTTGTTTTGAGTAGCAAGTCGGCGCGTGTGATGAAGAACTTAAAACGGTTTTTTTAATTTTCTTATATCGAGATATACTGTAGGTACCTACGTAAAGTTGAAATAATGTAAACTTGGCGTAATGTACGTGATGGCACATGCTTGTGAACTAATTTGTCAACTCATCAATGTCAGTAGCCTGAGTACGTATCACAATAGACTTTGAGCGAACCGTTTTTTATTTAGAGAAAACAGCATCAGCATCAACGCATTTTATAAGTACATTTATTATATATAAGATGATAAATGTTGAGCAAGGCAGTTGAAATAAAGTTCTATAATCAATGATAATAGTTTATTTATGATATGTGCTAAATGCGACATTTTATTTTGAGAGAAAGCAAGTCTCCGCGTCGTGTCGCAGCCCTTCAACCAAAATAAAATCACTTTTAGTACATACCTATAGTCTATAGTACGTCAGATAGGTGGGTCTGTACTTGAGGGACTCTAGGTGGGTCTAGAGTTCACAAACCCAATACCGAGGTATAATCAAATAAAACATTTCCCATTTTATTTAGCATGTTTTTTACATATAATTAACTTTCGACGACACTCCATTGGAAGGAGGAATATTTCAAGAGTATAAAGTTTTCTGTGAGATCAACCGTTTTGAAGAAAAACAAAATAAAACGCCAGCGTGCACGTTGGAAGTGGTTTTTGGGAATGTATCGACCATTTTACAGTTTATAACTTTTTTATTGTAGAACGTCTTACTTTGGCCGGTATAATCCCAAATGGCAAAACGTTATAATTTTTTTTCTATTCCTCAATTTATTGTCTAATATGCTTGGTCTAATAATTTAATCAGAATCCACCTCTGAAAGTTGTTCCTGGGCGCTAATGCGACTAGCAAAATATTCTTCTTTGGTTTCTATGTTAACAAGTATTGGTTAGAATGATGGGTACAGATGTGTTATTAGATTTTAAGAGAATATATAAATACAGGTGTTCCCAGATGATCACAACACGTTGAAAACAGCTCTTCCAGGTTTCAAGGTAAAAGATTCACATTCTCCAACTCTGAACGGAGTCATTTCCAGCGTGTTGTGATTGGCTGGAAGGACGTTACGTGATGAAAGTCCGGTGTGGTCCGGTTCCGGAGTTGCTTCTAGTATGAAAGCAGCCTCAGTTGGTAGAATTCGCAGTAACTATTTTTGTTTCAGCGATTTTACAGAACAGAATATGAAAATATTTTTGTCTACGGCCGGTTTATTTATAGGCTCTCAGATCTAATTTTAAATCTAGATAGTAGGGTTTTGGATTCTTGTTACTTTGTACTTCGCAGTAGCTGAATTGACCTGCTCAAAATATCAACCAATCTGCTTTTTTATTTGCGGTAAGCACTAAGCAGTATATAGAAAAAGTTTTAGGTACCTATATCGCACTTGGAAAATAGGCTTGCTGACCTTGATTGATATGCTATTGCAAACTTACAGTCAGCTACTTTTACACCATAATCCATAATATGTACAAATAACTATTATTGTAGACTAGACATACGAAACGCAGATCCAAAGTATCGTTATATTGTCCCTCTTTCCAGTGGCGGGTCCAGAATAAAATAACAGGGGGGGCACGCAATTAAAAAAAAGAAAATCTCAGGTAAGGAGGATGTAGAGGTAATAAATGCAAATACTAACTGTCAACTATGGGATTAGAAAAAGAAAAAAAAGCCTAGACAGCACTGTCCATAAATGCCACGCTGTGGTCGCTGTGCAACGTGTATGTACATTGTTGTCGGAATTATGAAATGTAGTGCATAAGGTATAAACAGAACAGACTGTAAAAACGTAGGTACATTTTTTATATTCGTAAAAATAATATAAAGAGTGAAATACGTATTAGCTGTATTGTAAAATAGTGAACTCTGTATTATCATACCTGGTGCGCTATATACGGCCAAAACTTCAAATCATTTGTAGAGCGGGTTTCACTCGCCCTCGAACCCTCAAATGGTCGATTTGTCAAAAGACAGGAGGGGCACGTGCCCCCCCCCCTATGGATCCGCGACTGGCTCATTCGTTGAACTTATAAACTTAATACGTTATAAACTTAATTCGTTCAATTTATAATGTGTTAATACTACTTCTAATATTTGTCCTATTTCATAAACGAGAAGTTAGCAGAACAATATCCAAAAGCAGGTTATTGCCACAGCTTAGTCATTGCCGTGGATTACATTAACTGGCCAATGACGCGATGACTGGCTAGTTGGTTTTAAACCAGTGCCAAGAACACACGCATACACATTAACTAACTGACCCTTAGACGATACAAGTTAAAATATAAATATGTTACATGTATATAAGCAATGTTGTTTTCGTTTCCATTATTTGTTTGGTGTCTGGACTATTTTCATAAATTAGTTTGGTGCCAATAAATAACTTTATACTTATAATAAATACTCCCATATCGTTTATCTTCGAGGTTATCGAATATTTATTTTCATAAATGATTAGAAATCACGTAAACATAAAATTTAGCCAATTCAAATTATTACATGTATTTTTATTATCTTGTCAGCCGAGCTACCAAATCCCTGCAACTTAATCTAAAAATATTTTTATTATCTGGTCAGTCGTAGACCCTGTGAAAAAAATTATTGTGACGAAACTGGTCCTCCTTGGCAGACATTAGGCCTCGTACAGTGTACACGTATCTTTAAGTATGTGATTAAGTAAAAAAAACAGAAAATATAGCGGAAGCTATGGTATTCGACCTCAATAGCTACAGCATACAAGCCATACCCTTTACCGGCTGGGCTATTTTATCGGTCTATTAAACGTCTGATGAACTGCATATCTGAATGATGCGTGGAAGCATGCGGAGAGATAATATGTGTTGTAACCGGATGCCTACACGGTTCAGCCGCAGCCAATATGATACTCCTAATTAGGCACTAGAACATACATACAGGAAGATCTATCGGTCGTCAGTTTGACGTCAACTGTCAATGTAAACAGAAACAAGTGCAAATACTGATTCAATTTGATCTGTTTTAAGATGTATTATACTAAAATTCTCATAAGCGAGGTAGTTTTGACAGCGTAATTTTGACGAATCGAGTCGAATTTCGGTAAAAAATTAATCCTTGATTTGCCAAAATTACGCTAGCGTCTGTCAAAAAAGTCCACTTTATGTAATTTTTACTATACTTAGCTGATTTTTTTCGTCTCTAATTGAGTCTGTGAATGGGGTCATAGTTTGAAATTGCCGCCAAATCTTAGAATTTAAAAATAATAAGGCGAAGATTATAAATATATAAATTATGTTATAAATTATGCCGCTCTAAATACTTGCCGAGTAATTTTATTGGTTTCTGATACATGTCATGGCTGTGAATGACAGCACTCGATTTCGTGGAAAATTGCCGCCCTTGACAGCAGATGTCAGACTGACAAGGGAACTAAAATAGCGTAGCAAACGGCCTGATCGTATTTCCTTCTGTTTACACCCCTTCATATTAGTTCTTTGGTTTTAACTTCCGTTAGACCATCGGCAGGTTTTGCAACAAATACTGGATAATTTTCCTAGTAAATGTTTTCTTAGCTATGGCTACTGTTTTACGGCTAATTTAACTTATGTAAATGATTTTTTTAGGAATGTGCCGACACTGGAAGAAACTACACGTTCGAGCAACTAAGAATAAAAGCCAGGAACTTCAGCAAAGCTCTACGAAAAAAGCTAGGCTTTAGCAAAGGCGACACGGTCGCCCTTTTATTACCCAATATGCCGGAGTTTGGAATCTGTGTTTTGGGGATGTTGGAAGCAGGGATTATCATCACCACTTTAAATCCTATGTATACGCCAGGTATTTTACCATTCATTAACGAAAAATCGATAATCTATCAGCACTATAGTTAGTTAATACAGTGTATAATATATAATATAATTAAACCTATACCTCGCAGGGGCCTGCGGTCCTTTATGGAAGCAGAGCTTCCTCTAACCCATAGCAAATGCGGCTTTGACTCCGTTCGAGTCACAGCAGTAGAAAATCCGCGCTGGCAGGCCAGTCGCGTGCTTTATGAAGGCGCGGAAGCTATCGTTGGAGTAGGTTCTTTGTTTTTAAGTCGGCTATCCGTGTGTGATACGCGCGTCGGCCGGCGTCGTGTCTCATGCGAAGCAGCGAAATGGAAGACAAGAATACGGATGTGGTCTTGTGGACGTGGTGTGTGTGTGTCTTAATAACAAAGGGATTTTCATCTTTAAACTTCGCAGATAAGTTTCAATTAATTACTAAAGGAAGGGCAAAACCGCCCTGAAACCGATTGAAAAATTTAACCGCAAAAATAAAAAACTGTTAAGCATTTTTATACGGAAAAACATTACCAACAATTTAAATGGTTAACAGGGTGTGAAATATAATATATTACTAAATTATTTTGTTGGTCATGTTTACTTTCTGAAAATTGGTCTCTGAGATAAGACTGTTTTTTTCTGATTTAAACAATTTGCATAAAACGGTAAGAAGATAGGTAACAATTAGGTAAGCAAAATTATGTGTTTTTAAAAATCCTTCCTTTACTTAAAATTTCACCGCACGCTCCTGATACCTAGTTATAGACGTATTCCGCTTTGTATCGGGTCAGAGGTTCATCAGAGGAAACTTAAGTATCGGACCTGTGTCGATACAAATATAATAATAAAAATAGAATAATGAGCCGTAAACCGTCATCAGCGGTCAAATGCCCCTACTAACAACTAACAACGTCTCCTACAAAAACAAGTGTGATGACAATGCTTAATAAACTGTTTGTACAGTATTATACAGGGCCGTAATAAGTTTGTGGCTGAAACAAAATCTAAATAGTTGCGATAGATGATGACAAACATTTTGTTGCCTTGATTTTCATGCATAAAACGATCCCTATTATCTGTAAATATAGGAGTAGAAACTCCGATTAATTCCTGGGGCACCGCGCTACTGTCCCTAAAACCAACCTTGGTCCGCCCATGAGTGCGACAAACAATACTGTTGCAAATTGTTACATATAAGAGCATCAGATGAATACAAAACAATAGAAACATAGATACCTACCTTACCTACCTAAGTAACGTTAGATAAAATGTTCATATAATATTTGTTTGTACTGTTTGTATATAGTATAAGCAGGAACTTCGTGACATGGGTATAAGATTAACATATCAAACCCTCTATGCGGTCATTTGTTGTGCCTACTGGACCAGTGGCGTGGACGATAAAAGTATTTACCCAAATAACACACATTCATCCCATGATGGATGTACTATGTATTATATTGGTGGACAGTGGTATGGATATACAACAATCACAACTTTCCATGTCCATAGATTGTACGTAATGGATCAACAACGGCTATCCACATTATGGCAAACGAATATCCATCCAATATACAGGAAATTCAAAACAAAAACCGCTGCACGTCAACTGCACGGGCAGCGAATATTGTTGCCAATGTTAGTTTTTGTCCAAATAAAACACCGTGGTTGTAGTTTAAAATCACTTGTATTCCTTTAATTCACTTAAGCACTTGGAAGGTATACCTAATACTAGAGACGCTCTTGACTAACATGGATTTCTATCGTGCTTTTTAGTATTTTAGTACTATACAGCTGAGCCGTCACATGTTTATAAACATTTTGTTGGTTTTTGTTGAATCTGCTTTTATATTTCATCAGCCAAGTACGTCAGACAGTACGTAAGTGTTAAAGAAATTTCATTTGTATTTTGAGGTTATGGTGGTGTAAACAAATTCTTAAAAAAATTAATAATGGATTTGGTATATTTTACCTTGCATCAGATGAAGTAGTTCTGATTTTTTATATGTTGTATCTGATGAAATGTTAATGAAAAATCCAAGTTTTTCACCTCGAAAGCCATCCGGATCATTGTTAGAAACTTAAAACTTACGTTCTTGTAAATCTCTACCACCAAGGACCTGAAGAATTTTTTTCCACTGCAAATTGGCCTACACCTACATACATCTACCATATACGTCTAAATATCCATAGGATGGATGGGTATGGAGGCCACACTGAACGTTACAAAATGATTATGTGACTTGACTGTGACTCAAAATGACTGTGACTCAACGTACTTCTATCATAAAGCGGTACTAGAAACCATTGATACTGCTAAAAATTTGTCGGGAAGCAAAAAAGCGCTGAATTTCAGACTAGTTGTTCAAATGAGCCCGTAGTTAAATATAAATAATAATAATATAGTAGATAATACGATTTGAGGACGACCTTGCGATGAAACGGCTTATCTCAGGGTTTGGTTGCTTAAAAGTGTGGGATCTGGCTAGGAGAAATAATAGTCTCTTCTGGTAGAACTTCGGAAATATTTTAATGGACGTTGCAAAAATGAGGCTGCCCCTCGCAAGTTGGTATGAAAAACCACGAAACCAGTAAAAACTAAGTGAGGGATGTCAATATAAATATCACATTTAAAATTTAGGGCCGCTCTTACCTAAGTAACCAGGCAGATAACCACCAGAGAGAACTCTGTTCGTTGATATTCGACCACAAGGCTCTCTTAGCTTAATTCTTTCACGTACGTAGGTATAGTAAGGATACACCGATGTTTCAATCTACTGTTTTAATCGCGTCTATTTATGACACTTTTTGTTGGGCGGGCGGTTTTTTGGCCGGCAGGAATTAAACTCAAATAAATGAACGCGTACGCCAACTGTTGGTGGAGCTGGGGATTACGGTAGCGCTATCTAGCTCACTACAAGAAAACTATCGTTTTCTTCCTGATGTTTCGTTCTGTCATAACCTTCGCCCATACGTTTAATGGAAACAAATAATTTTATATTAATTTTAATATGTTATAAAATAAATAAATATGTTAAAAATCTGTATATTATACACAGCACATCCACGCGTTGTAACGTCACGTCGGACTGGTGCTTCTCGCTTATTTTCGAATATACGGGGGTTTTATAGAAATTAGGATATTTTTTGAAAATGCTGTTTCTCTTACTGTTTAAAAACAAAGTAAGTAATGGATTTCTTTCTTCGTTTCAAGTAAGTTTGCATACCTCTAACTGTCTCAGTAGCTAGAATTGTTATTTCTTATACAGTGTGCCTGGGAAAACATTTAATACGCATGTGTCACAAAGTCTGTGAATTTACATAAGTTCTGTGCAAAACCCTGTATAATTAAAATGAACGAAAATTTTAAGATTTTAAATCTGTGAAGGGACACCTTAGACAAATATATCGAAACAGTTTTTTTATTTTTCTTATTCGGATGAGTATTATCATAATTACAATTTCGTTGTAATTACACGGTAAATCCCTATATAAAACATTTAAAAAACCTGCGGTAGTAACTAATGAACTAGTTTGTTAAGTATCGTAACAATAAACCGGATTACCATCGGATTACGTTTGGTAATTGAAATTCTTTTTCAGATAGAGAAAAGTGGTTTGCAAGTTCCTATCTTAATTTTATTAGAATAATTAATATAAACCTTACCAAGCTGGAAGAGGTAGTCTAATATCGACTAAGCCCTCCTCTGTTATTATAAACTTCCCGGCATACTTAATTTCAGATTTAGATCGCGTGATTTTGCAGGCCAATCTATGGAGAAGAATTTGTGTCAATCATTCGCATAGGGCATAACCAAGACATTGTCCCTAGCTGTTGATAACCCTATTGTTGAGCTGTGACAGTGTCGCGGGTAATAAACAATTCTGTTTTACCGTCCCACTTCACTCCAGCCCAAACAGTATTACCTCATCCACCAAAAGCCTCCTCAGCTACCATATTTTTTTCGGCATATCTAGGCTTAGGTTACCGCCACACTAAAATTCTGCCACCCGAACAAATCAGGTTATATCTGCTCTCATCGGTGAAAAGACAGTTTTTTCACTTTTCTCTCCACTGCAAGCGATTACTAACCCGATTACGATGACGGGGAAGCAAGCCAAAATTGTACATTTAAGGTATTAGGATTACCAAGTGGCATAAAATCAAAAATAATCCTTGATTCTTTTCATACGTAAATTTACATTTTTTTCGGTACAAGTCCCTATACTTTGAATTTGTCTACTACTTAAATACTTTTTCTTGTCACCTTACAAATTAACACATTATTTTTCGCCCTCCAGGGTACAAAAGGTCACCTGTTTCATGAAACTTCTTTTTTAATTACTTTTCACTCTATCATCACTAAGCACCTACAAATAAGTATGTGAAGTTTCAAAACTATTGGAATTTAACGAAGGTTAACTAAATTTATCTGTCTTTTATCGAGGGTTGATCTGGACTAGACTATTATGTTTATATTATATGATTAACATCATAATCATAGATAACTATAATAAAATCGTTTTTCCTCAATAACTTTTCTTCTGAGGGTGGGTAAATGAAAATATTTGGTGGTCTTACATGGTCTAACGGAGATCAAACGATTAGGCTATGAATAATTCGATTTTGTAAAATTGTTGGTGTTAAAACGTTCGCCTCAAAAATTTATTTTGTTGCTAACTCGAAAACAAAAGGTCAAACTCCCGCCCGAATTGTTCCCGCCCTGCCCCTCATTTTCGGGGCTAGATTCACGGACCTCGATAAATAAATTGAATTGGGTCTTCGACGTTTCTCCCTTCTCGTGAAATTTATCGAAAAACTGGGACAGTGGGTGAATTTATTATTTTGGAGATTCGGTTACTGTTAACAGGAACCGAATTACCACCAAAAATTTAATTCAATTCATTAAAATCTTTGTTAACAACCTAACAACACAGTAAAAATAAGTAGACATAGATTAACTTGCAAATCTGCCGTTTTTGAACATATTGCGACTGGAGTATAATAAATCTATATAATATATAAATCGCAGCACTAATAGAAAATATTTATTGTTATTGAATATAGTTAATATTGAAAATAGTTATTTTGAATATAATCGTAGGTATACTTTTCGATGCAATATTCGGTTCATTTCAAATAATATTATGAATTTACCACTATTCAGTGCAGGAGTGAGGGAAACCTAAACCCTCATGTTAGATCTTGGGGATAAATTACTGAAAATGTATTTCGCACCAGTGTGGAGTTTAACTGCTGCTACGAGTAGTAGGTGATCGAGCCGCAGAGCTAGCGCGCTAATCCGCTCGACCATCGTCCGCGCTATATTCGATTGCCAACAAAAATTAATGTGAACATAAATAATTAAAACAACATAATATACCTACATTAAATAACTTTTAGTCATTTTTCCTGTCCGGAAAAATGTTGCATATGTATGTGCTGCGAATAATTAAATGATAAAAATACTTTTTACATATTTTAGAGGAAATATCGAAACAACTGATAGACTCCTCAGCGAAAGCGATCATAACACACGCGGGCTTGTACGATACCGCAAAATCGGCAATTTCTTTATCCAAAAAAAATCTGCAAATAATCACAATAAAAGCAAGGGTAAGGTGCTTAATTTTCCTCATATTTTCCAATCAATATACCATATTTTTAGGAGCAAGACAATTTGCCCCGCGGCGCAATAAACTTCAGCGAGCTTGTAGACCAAAAAGTGGACATTCCAGACATCCAACCAGGGAGTTCGACTGATATAGCGTTCTTACCTTATTCTAGCGGCACTACGGGTTTACCCAAGGGGGTAGAGCTCAGTCACTCAAACATCGTGGGAAATATGTCACAAGTAGCCCCCTTAGGCATATCTCCCCTGCTAGAAACTACAGGTATTGTAGACATAAATTTATTTCCAAAGGGTTTGTCAAATGTACCAGTGATTCTTACCTGTATTTTTATTTTTCAGAGAGTTATCAGGATGTGATTCCAGCGGTTTTACCAATGTTTCATATCTATGGGCTTGTGGTGACTTTACTGAACCCACTCACGTTCGGCAGCAAAGTGATCGCTTTGAATCGGTTTAGCCCTGATCTCTATCTGAAGGTGTTAAAAAACAACGATGTCACGATTATTTTCGCGGCGCCACCTCTAGGTATGTTTTGAAATGCGCTAAAGCCCACTGGTTATGAATACAGTGACCTTCTTGACACGATGTCGCCTTCTTTATTGGGTGCGCCATTTTGAGGCAATTTCAAATCTGGCCGTACTCCTGGTTGTCAGTTCATTTTTATTTAAATTATGAATATCGCCAGAAGTGTTTCGTATTTCTGCGGGTTTGTCAATTTGGTCCTACGATTACCGAATGATTAAGACAAAGCTACCATGTGCGACATAGGTGCCAAATTCGTCCCCGTGTAAGCAACAGTCGAAGAGAAATTTGCCACAAAATGACGTATTCATGAGGTGTTGTCGCCACTCGCAAATAAAGTTACTATAGTCTATAGTTACAAAGGAAGATCACAAAGAATGTTAGTTACGACAAACATAATTTTAAAGATATATTTTTCATAAAAAACAGGACAAAACCATAAATACATCTATTTTGAAAATGAAATATATGTATAGTTTGTAACACCGAAATATGAGACATAAAAACCCGGGCAAAAAACCCTCATTATATCGATATTCACATCTGCTACCGCATTTTTAACAGCGTTGTCACCCATTTCCAGGAATTTAAGGAAAAACAAATGATTTTATATACATCATCCATCACATTATGACATTATTATGTAGTATAACAAAATATTGATAATACTATACACCTTTCGTCATATCATAAGACAATTTGATGATGAATGTGATGCAGAATAAGAATGTTTCCCATTCAAATATTACGGATCCGTTTTACACGTTCCTCGGCGGTATCACATCGGCATCATTGGCATTCATTTGGATGCCTAATACCATTTGCCATTTTAAAATTGCCTAACACCATCGAACGTTCTGTGGTAAAGTGGGGTCAACAATAATTCTTGAAATAGAAGTAATACAATTCTTTAATTTAGTGTATTATTTTGAGGGTTTTGTGTTAAAATTGATTAGTTATTAGTATTATATCAAAACATAACAACTTGCTGAATGAAAGCGCCTTTATAGTGACGACTTTAGCTTGCTGTACGAAAAGTTATACTGCCCCGATCTCCCATTGCAATAATTGTGGGTATCCTTTGAAAATTTTGTATGTATCATATTTCGATGTTATAAACTATACACAAGTAATTCCGATCGAGTCGTCGTATTAAGGAAATTTTACATCCAAAATAAGAATGCAAACCTTTTTTTTTCATATTTATGTAGAAACCCAATTTAAAATAACATTTTAACATAACAATAAATAACAACGAAGAATAACATTTTGTTATGTATATTTATACGTATATTATAAGTTACGTCTTAGGTAATTCGGACTGATGAGAATCTGATTGAATCTATTATAGTAAACTTCTTTTTTTTTTTTAGTGTTATATCTGAGTGCGCATCCAGATGTAAAGCCGGAATACTTAGGACGCGTCCATAGCGTCATGTCTGGTGCCGCACCATTGGGCGCCTTGGATGAGGAGCGATTCAAGGAGAAATTCGGAAACGATATAGCGATAATACAAGGTACAGAACGTAAAATAAAAAAAATATATACTTCATACTTCAACGAGATTTTTTAGGTTATGGCCTTACGGAGACATCTCCAGTTCTTACTATGACCACCAGGAAGAGCTTAGAAAGAAAACAGGTGCCAGGGTCCGTGGGAAAACTGATTCCAAACACTATAGGGAAAATAGTATCTGTGGACGACCCAACAGGTTAGTGTATGATGATTCCGACTTGTTCCGGCGGAACTATGCATAATTTTTTACGTATCTTAGGTAAACCATTGGGCCCTAACCAATCCGGGGAATTGGTAGTAAAGGGTCCTCAGGTAATGAAGCAATACCACAACAGACCTGAAGAAACGCAAAACGCGTTCCTGGACGGCTGGTTCAGAACAGGAGACCTGCTATATTACGACGAAGACGGATACTTGTTTGTGACTGACCGTCTGAAAGAGCTAATAAAGGTAACGTGCTACACACACGCGTGTCCCAAAGGGCATTTCAAAGAATTGGTAATTTGTTTAGGTTAAGGGATTCCAAGTGGCCCCGGCCGAGTTGGAGGAAGTAATAAGAAATTTCCCGGCGGTGAACGACGCCGCAGTTATTGGAATCCCCCACCCTATAGACGGGGAAGTCCCTATGGCGTTCGTGGTGCCGAAGAAGAACGCAGAGTTGAAGACTGATGAGCTATTCGAACACGTTGCCAAGAGAGTAGCAAAGTACAAACAACTGAGGGGGGGTATTGAAATCGTGGATTCCATACCGAAAAATGCCGCTGGAAAGATTTTAAGGCGCTTACTTAAGCTTAAGTACCAAGAGACACAGTAAACTATTAATTAATAAACTATTTTTTTAAGTTCTTAAGCCTCTTATTTTTGACCCTTCCATTTATGGCCGTTAAAATAATTGTTACACAGCACTAACAACTAATTTTTGCTATTCTATTGCTGGGCACAGAGCTTGATCCCCATGCAATATAATAACGTTAATTACATACCGTTGTGTTTTTGAGCAAAGGGGAGATTGCAGTGACGTATCTAAATAACATAATAGTAATATTAAAATAATATTTGATCAATTAATGAAACATATGAAGTCGACTAAATTGCGTTAGAGAAATTACACCCAGAGAGTGATTTCGCTGGCCTCCTAACTAATTCCAAGCAACGTATAGTTGGTTATTTCTTATTTATCAACAAAGCAACATAAACAGCATAACTACATAAGTGATCACAACCTGTACCCTGCGACGTTCTAGCGACCACGCCACTGCTCAAGCAATGCACGACGCAGCGGCATTTCATTTTATTTATTTTTGCAGTAGTTGCTCTCAGCCTTTCTTTCACAACGGGAAACCGCTTTTTCCTCCTACAAACTTTCCCTAATCGCCTAGATGAGTCATGTTTGTTATAAAAAGAGTAGCAGCCCAGATAGGAAAAACTGCCCTGGCGCCAATTTCGAACATGAACGGTGGACTGTGTAGATATTCGAAAATTATCACTTCCGGGCTGCCAGATGTCGACATACCCGAGGTTTCACTTAATGAGTACGTCCTGGAGCACGCAAATGGTTGGGAAAATCACACCGCAATCGTAAGCAAACAAAGAAAACGTCATTTTAATTGCAATGATTAGAAATAATTATACTTTTCACTACTATAATGATATACATAAATGTTGCGGAAGCTATCGATAATAGGTATGTTTAAACGTAAGATTTGGTATTGAAAAGATAATTAATTGTTGGGTATAGGAAGAACTCTGTTGTTTTTGAGCGAAATCCCGAAATACAATAATAAATTCCCCCACCGTAGCTCGAAAGATATATCGAATCAAAATCAGTGAATTTTGGGGTCGCTGATCACGAGTTTTTATCAAAACAAATATTCAATATGACGGCTTGAAGATGGCTGACTTTTTTGCCATTCACGGTGAAAATCGACTCAAAGTCGGTGCCTCTGAAATGCTTTTTTGTGTCAAAATCAATCTGTCATCATCCCTATAATAGCACAGCGGTCATGTTCACAGTCGATGGGTCCAGGGGCTCATATCCTGCTAGTACCACGCATTTGTGCATTTTCTATTTAACGTTTATTATCATTATACTCTTTGCTGCTACCAGAAAAACATCCAACAAATGCTGCATACTTTGTTTTTATATTAAATACCAGACATTCGCTGTCAGTATCTTAGAATGTTTACTAGTTAATTATTGCTAAATTGAATGGTCTGGTGATAGGTTTTGAATTGGATTAATAGTTATTTTACTGGAAGAGTCCAACATGTAAAATGTAAGAAACATTTGGGGTTCCGCAAGGTTCGCACATTGGCCTACAACATTATCCACTCTCAAATCACTAAGTACTAATTATAATACTTATTGTAATCGGTAGGATATATTTAATTCTAACTTCAGCTACAAACAAGTCTCTTAATATTATCATTAAGTTTCTTGTGCATTATTATTATTATTATTATTATGATTATTGTTGTATCCTTACTTTGTAATTTCAAAATTATACTATATTTTTTGTATCCTAAATGGATACAACACTAAAATGGATTATTCTGTGGGGTAGTGTATTGTAAAATATAATTAAAATATATTTCTGTTATTTGGAATCATTTATATAACTAAAATATTAATATGATTGAGTCTGTTCACAGCACATGTTTGCACGATCTTGTGGTTCTAAATTAGGATTCGCTAATGAAATTTTTAATTATTCCTGTCCTCGATATACTTGATATGTTTTCTTTGAAAAGCCTTCGTATTTGTGCAGGCGTGTTTTGCACTTAAGGCGTTGGATAATTTGGTTAGTGTGGAATAAATTAATTGAATAAATTGGTTGCTCAAAAATATTAGACTTAGTAAATTTCACCATTCCGGACAGTTTAAGACTCCTTTTCATTTTACAAATTATGGAATTAATGAACCCATAACTCGATTGTTGAAAACGATTAATAAATACGCCAGAGCGACCTGTTTAATTCTCCAATTATTTCCTTTAAAACTTCTTTAAAATGTAGTATAGAGGATTAGTTTAACTTTTGTTATTACCTACAAGCCTTTCACGCCATATACTTCTGTAAAATGTATTTTACAAAATGACCATGCCGTAAATAAATCAATAAATATATTTACATATCACTTATTCAGGAATGCGCGGCTACAGGGCGAAAATACGCTTACTCGGATATCAGAACAAAGTCCCAAAACTTAAGCGGTGCCTTGAGAAAAAAGTTGAAGTTGCAAAAAGGTGATGTTATAGCGGTACTTTTGCCGAACGTTCCCGAGTACGCCATCGTAGCCTTGGGGGCACTACAGGCAGGTTTGATAGTCACCACAATCAATCCAGTGTACACACCAGGTAAGGACCAGACACAATTAGCATACCAGATTTTTTATTCAAAATAGTGTGGTGGAATCAAATGTCCATATTTATTGCTATCAATTTTTCCAGCTTCTAGTAATACTTATAATTTTATTATTATAATAGTCCAAGCAATGGGGGGGTTTCTATAGCGCCGTTGTGGTAAGTGCTATCGAAAAAAAGTCGAATGAAATATGTAGAGAAGCTAAGGTCCTTGCATTTTTCGTCTGCGGCCAATAGTTTCCGCTCTATATATCTTATTATCCACGACCAAATGTATCAAATCTGACATCTGCAGACTCGGAAAACATTACTCTTTCAGAAAAAAAAATTACAGAATGATTTGATAGCGATCTTCGTCTTAATCCGCGATGAAATTCTGATTTTGTTGAAAATTGCAAATCAACCACAAACTTTGCCGCACCTGAGAGCGAAAAATATTGGTGGCCGGCGAAAAATGCAAGGACCGACATTGTTCTTTTTTGTCGATAGCACTTACCACAACGGCCCTATTTCCGTAAAAGCGTCGTGACGCAGTTCTCACCTCCCCATCCCTCGAGTCGTAAACTGAGGTGTACTATCACTATCAGGGGTACTATGTCTACCATCCCACCAAATTTCATTTCTTTCCGACCTTTTGCGAATAGAACCAATTTTTTGTACCAATTGCTTGGACTATAAAGCAATAGACGAAATAATTATTTTGTTCTTTGTTAGAATCGATTGATTCAACAGATATAAATATTCCATCCAAAAAACTGCAGAAGAATAGGCGTTTAATTATACGTTTTGTCAGGTTATACAACCATATTATTATAGTGTAAACATGCACTGTCAGTGCATGTTCTGTTACATCACTATTATCTATCAATAATGATATACAATAAACGAGATATCCTTCAGAAAACTTTTCTTGTAACTTGTAAGTAATATAAGTGTTTGACAATACCATATGGGCTGAAAAATTAATTACATACATAACGATTTTTGTTCATGACAATTATTGACAAGGCAGTTTTGTAGCTATTTCCGCAAAATCATACCATAATAATATGTTAATAGATAATTAGTACTATAAGATTTCCTAAACTAACTGGAAACACGTAAACAAATATATATACCACAAGACTAGATTGCATATGTCCCCTAACAATAACTGTTGTCCCCTATATCATGCGGCAACTCGACTATAAATTTTATATTACTAGTTAAGAATGAATAATTACAACTATTAGTTTCTAAATTTGCCATAAATATACAGACAAACATTCATAATAACCTTCTATATAAATTTCATAAACCATACAAACTTCTATATATTTGTCTACTTTAAGCCAATGCCAATGTCTTGTCGATAAAATTGAGGAAATACCGAACAGAGGAATAACGTTTGTTGATAATTGTCCAAGATCGTCCATTTTTCAAGAACGTTAGAAACATAAATCAATTGACAAGCACTAACTGTCACTAGAATATCAAACAGCCATTTCCATTTGTATAAGTTACTCTTCCTCTTCCATAACTGATGTTAACCACAATGAGGCAATGTTTTAATATTTAATATTTATCAATACAAGTGGGCAATACCGCGCGCAATAACGTACGGTGACGTTACCGTGTGTGCAATTTGCATCGAGGGTTCTTATAGCCGGGAGAATGCTTCTCCAAACGCCTAGGCTTATTAGAAGAGCGCAGAAATATCGAAAAGCGACTATTTCACATATATAAACCAGTGCCAGCGGCAAGCAGTTCAGTTAATGTTGGACACGGGAATTGTGAATATATAGAAGACACTAGTTATAAATTGTGTATAATAGTTGTAAGTGTTAATCAGTACCTAGGTTTAGTCAATGTTTATTCTATATATTAGCAAGTTAATAAAGTAGTGTTAAGTTACCGGGTCAACCAGGTGTTACACACGTAATAATACACAGGCGCCGATACAGGGGGGCGATCGCCACCCCCTTTTGTTGAGCCCTGCGAAAGTAATTTTTATTTGAAGTCATTAAACATTAATATTATTAGTCATTAAACATTAATAGTTTACTTATTTTATGTTGTACCAGCATATTCAGCATATTTATGTTTAAATCACAATAACCTTGAATTTCGAAAACAATTTTGGTTTGTGGCGCAATTACCTCGGCTCCGCCTCGGAAGATCGTTCCAGAACGGTAAGTAATAGTACATTACATACCGAGCGGGAAAGTACTCTATTTCAGCCGAGCGGCAAGGTAGTTGCGGCAAGGTAGTAAACTACAGACGCGAGGCTAGAATGAGTTCCCGCGAGGTTTGTATACTATTTTACTCACAATCGGTTAGTAGTTTATGGATTTCTAATACTCACAATCTACCAATAATAATTTCGTTTCAAATATCTGTATCCATTTTCATTATGTGATAAGATGAATTATTTTAAGTAACCTGTGAGATCGTTGCTAGGTAACAAAACAAGTTTGTTGAATCTGACATTTAGGCGATACACGACGCCATTAATTGTACATATAATCAAATTGTCTTTATTTTACAAAAATGTCTGATAGTGAATTTGAATGTACGCCACCAGAAGTGCGGGTAGCTGCAGAGAGAGCTACTGAAGGAATAATCCCTGAAAAAAGCAGGGAGAGGTATGAAAACACCTATGAACTATACAGTAATGGTCCGTGGCTAAAGGTGTGCAGCATACCTCTGAGACGGTACTTCTTGCTTATTTTTGTGAAATAAGCAAACAAAGTAAAGCCTCCACATTATGGTCAAGATATTCGATGTTGCGAGCAGTATTAAACTTTAGGCATAATGTTGATATTAGTAATTACGCAAAATTGAAGGCATTTTTGAAAAGGAAGAATGTGGGATATCAAGCTAAAAATTCAAGTGTTTTTTCTGAAGCAGACATCGATACATTTTTAAACAATGCCCCGATAGAATATCTTCCTCAAAAGGTAATTTTAATTTATTTAGTGCATATTAAATATATGTTATATTAAATTTTTTTAGGTTGCTTTAATTATTGGCATTTCCGGAGCCTGTAGGTGCGATGAACTTTTAAAAATGAAAATAAGTGACCTGGATATTTTAGAAAATCGAATTATAATAGTGATTCCTGTCACAAAAACCTACTCTTCCCGTACATTTGTAATTACAAAATCGGAATGGATAAATATAATAAAGCAATACTGTGACCTTCGTAATAACATTGACTCTGATAGATTTTTTTTACAAATAAGATTTGGTAAAATTACACGACAGCCTTTTGGGCATAATGCTATAGGAAGTTTTCCCAAAAAAATAGCAACTTATTTAAAGCTGGAAAATGTTAACAGGTTTACAGGACATTGTTTTAGACGTACTTCAGCAACATTATTAGCAAATACAGGTGCAGACATCCTACAGTTGAAAAAGTTGGGGGGTTGGAAATCCAACACCGTAGCAGAGGGATATGTGGAGAATTCATTACATGGACAAATAAAAATTGCTAATATGTTGTCTCATGTAGAAAATCCAGAAACGTCGGCGTCTTCATCTATTTCTGAAACTCTTAATTTTGAGCAACACGGTCTTACTTTAACCGTTAATAGTAATCATAATTCCAATGTAACTATTAATATTTATAATTCCAAATAGTTTTCTTTTTGTTATTGTTGTTGTTGTTTCTGAATTAAATAAATGTTGAGTGGATTCTATTCTTTCTAAACCATCTTTTAATCAAAAATGACATTGACATTTCCAGGTAAGAAAAGTGACAGATGCTAGCCGGGAAAGTACTTTCCCGGCTAGCTGGGAAAGTAAAGTAAGTAATAAGTCGCTTCCCGATTACTTCAAAGGTTAGAAATCCATAAATTACTAACCGATTGTGAGTAAATATAATTATCAAAATTCAAATTTTTTATTCAGTTTGGGTTATATTTCTATTTAACGTCATTTTTGAGATTACATAAAAAAAATAAATGCGTATGTATACATAGGTTTTCATTTATTGCGATCGCGCAAAAAAATAGTCTAAGCATCACGAACGTTTAAGTGTTATACCCTTCTCAGACAAAATCTAACATAGTCTTACCGTTGTTGATACTTAATATACTATTATGTATTTAATTAGCATAAATCTGGTTAACATTAGTTATTGAAAGGCAAATAAAACAACTGGCAGTTGGATATTCTAGCGTCACTTTGTATTTATCAATTGATTTATATTTCTACCATTCTTTTGAGCCTAATCTTCAATCAGAATAATTAGCAAAATATGTTTAGTTTAGACAAGGTAAAACTTTTAAAGTTAATATTCTGCCAGTTAATATTCAGACACAAATGTGTGAAAAATTTTACTTTTTGCCTGTAATTTGAAAGTGGTTTTTGGATTTATGATTAGTCAAGGTACCTAGAGAGAAATGTCAAAGGCAACATGAGAATATATGATTGTCAAGCCATTTTTATTGCCATTTTGGTAAAAATAAAGAGAAATTTACTAGACATTATTTTTAGCGGAAATATCAAGGCAATTGTTGGACTCCTCTACAAAAGCTCTAATAACATTAAACGAACTATGGACATTAGCGAACGTATCCACAAAACTAACCAAAACCCAAATCCCCGTATTGGTGATCAACACACAGGTACGTATACAATTTAATCCAGCCAATGGGGATTCATGAGATATAGCCACATAGCATGACTGCTACTTTCTAATGTATTTAACCATTATATAGCGCACTATACGCTAATCTTTTTTATTTTAGTGCGGTCAAAGCCTACCGGAAGGTGCGATAAATTTTTCAGAATTCACCGATCATGGAGTGGATTTTCCGGAAGTTAACACAATATCCCCAAGCGATGTAGCCTTATTACCGTATTCCAGCGGTACCACGGGGTTGCCAAAAGGCGTACAGCTGACCCATTCCAACATTGTTTCAAATCTCTGTCAACTAGAACATCCTTTAATAGGTTGCAGTCAAAAAACTACAGGTAATAGAGAACATGACTATTTATATTTTTTAACATAACATGATTAATATATTTATATTTTAAATATAAAAATAATACTAGAAAACAGCGTACCGTTGTAATAAAACGTGTACTTCAAAACAAGATTACTAATTCCGCGCGATCAGTATGAAGGATCTAAACAGCGATAAAATTGGAAACGCCCGAAACTAGCGGCCCGAAACTAGCTGTGACGTCATAAGCTACAATATTCGGTAGGCGTTGCGCCGGAAAGCGGCCGAATGAAGTATGAAATCAAGCGGTCGAGTGCTGGGATCTCCCGTAGCCGACCGAATCGGTCTCCTCGTCGTTTGTAAATTGTAGGCTGTGGCGTCACGACTTTGAACCTGTTTGAAACGGTTCGCTCGCAGGCGAGACTTTAATAATTTATAACATACCTATTTATTATTGAGAATTAAGGCGCCATATTTTGCATATCTTATTTTTCGGTATGGTGGAACATTCTTATGCAATAAGAAAAAAATGGAAATGTTCCCTATTGTGAGCACTGACTAGCTTATACTGTGGATTTTAGTTCTGCTTCAACGACTGTGTTCGATCTTTCTTTTCAAAAAAGTTATGTGTAAGGAGGGGTAATGTAATAGTGACATAAGGTTTAGATGCTTTTTTCTTTATTGTATGCCTTTTTTTTCAGCTAGTCATCAGGATGTAACTCCCGCTGTTTTACCAATGTTCCACATTTATGGTATCACTATACTGATAATGTACCAGCTGCGGCTTGGTTGTAAGGTGATAACCCTACCTAAATTCACCCCAGAACTGTATGTCACCACTTTACGTAAACATAAACCTGATGTCCTTTACCTAGCGCCCCCTATAGGCAAGTAGCGCAGTACAAGCAGCTTTATAATAATTATAAATATATTTTATTGCACTAATAATACAGTTAGATGGTCAAACGCCAATTTTAAACGAGGAACTTTAAGACAGCCCTGGATCACCTGCCACACGTATCCTTTATAACCACATTTACCTAAAACACTTTTAGCTAAACGTGGTTGTAAAAGATGATGTAAAAGAAGTTGAACTGAATATATTTTTTAGCAATATTCCTTGCCAACCACCTTTCTGTAAAGAAAGAAGACTTTAGTAGCATACGAACTATGACCAACGGTGCTGCACCACTAGGGGTCTTGGACGAAGAAAAATTACTGAGGAAAGCTAACAAACATATCCCATTTTTACAAGGTAACAATATACGGTGCATTAAAAATCAAGATCACGTAAGTTCTTTTAGGTTATGGACTAACTGAAACCTCCCCGGCTGTTCTCACGACTAGAATTTCCTTGTTAAGTAACAAAAGTATCGTTGGGGCACTAGGGCTCCCAGTCCCAAACACTGAGGTCAAGGTAATAGGAGTGGACGACACTACCGGTACCCCCTTGGGGCCTAACCAAATAGGGGAACTTCTTGTGAGAGGGCCCCAAGTTATGATGGGCTATCTCAACAGGCCTGACGAGAATATATTTCTCGACGGGTGGATGAAAACAGGAGATATGATGTATTATAACAACGAGGGGTTCCTATTTATCACAGATAGACTGAAAGAGCTGATAAAAGTCAAAGGATTTCAGGTAATTTTTAAGAAAAACATAACTGTCCGTTTAATTTACACGTTTTAGGTTGCCCCCGCTGAGCTCGAGGAAATAATCCGGAACTTCCCCAATGTGATGGACGCGGCAGTGATAGGTATCCCCCATGATACGCATGGGGAAGTGCCTAGGGCATACGTCGTGCCCAAACAAGGTGCAAAAGTCGATACAAGCAAGCTTAAAGAATACGTTGATGGTCAAGTCGCGCCATATAAGCATATTAGGGGTGGTATTGGGATTGTAAATGACATTCCCAAGAATGCTGCTGGTAAAATACTGAGGAGGGAGCTCAAGGCGTTGTATGAGAAAGAAATTAGTACATAAGTGAATATAATATTTTTCTTTGTATTTAACGTAAACACAATATTGTATTATTTATTTATTTGGTGTATATGAAGATTTCAGTGTATCCTTAATGGTATAAAGGCTTTGTTTCTTTCTATAACTAACGTGACATAATTTTTTGTGAATGCACTGCAAAATGATAGGTTATGTTTCCAACCTAGCAATAGTCGGTAGCCACAATTAGTTATACCCTTTTTCAGCAATCGTGGCATGTGTATGCATCAATTTACGCATTACGTTTGTTTTTGGTCAATTTCTAGGGGCATCAGCATGCAACGTATGTTGATGCAATAAACGACTGACGTCTTATAGAGTACAATTGCAATATATACAAATACATATACAAATACAATACAATTTCGGCCATTTTAAGCACTAACGCATGTCTCACTTGTAAAATGTTTGAAACAATTTATTATTTTAAAAGTCACATTGATAGTTGTACATTGTAATATATTTTATTAATATAGTTGTACATATTAATATATTTTCAATAATGTCTAACTGTACTATTGAAAAACAGAGCTGACAATTCATGATAAACCTCCTAGAATACTTCAAGAAGGAAAAAGAAATTAATTGACCCTTGCACGGAAAAACACAACAGACGTAAGTTCAAAACGAATGATGTTCATGATGGAGTTCAGAAATTCGTAATACTTTGTGTACTAGGAAAGAAGAGAAAAAAATTACAATTAAAACAATTAATGAAATAGTGAAGCAAAAGGCATTCTTAGATGTTTTGGACACGAGTCCAAAACAAAACGAGTTTTACAGAGGAAAATAACAGATGTTTCCTTTGTGAGCAACCTCACATCAAAAGTAAGAGGATAGTTTTTTTATGAGAATATAAGACAATATCCAATGAAATTATAAACGGATATCTGACGCAATTTGTGTACCTTGACGAAACTAGGATTTTTGCGAAAGGAGGATTGATATTTTGGTTTGAGAAATACGTCATACAAAAGAAAAAATAAGCCTGCATAGATTAAAATTTAAGAAATAAAATTTAAATAATACCTAAGAAAAATAAACTATTACAGGGAATTTACTACGACATATATCACATAAATGAATTATTTGCATTAACAATTATAACTATTGTATTCATCAACCGAATACCATTAAATTGCGCCTGCTTTGTTCTTGGCCCGCTTTCCTAAGACATAGGATAGGGATGCGCAAATTTTCTAAAATATCGAAGTTGATATCATTTGATACATCGAAATCGAAACATATAGAAGGCAGCAATAAAAATAATGTTATTGTACCTGATTGAAGTACCTGGTACTGACCGTGTTGATGATAGAAGAAAGTTAATCATTGATGAAAACGAAAAACGTTGATTTTAACAGATAACATCGACAAAATAAATTCGATGTGTGAATATCGAAACCCTAAAAAACTGTTGAGAACTGCTGTATTATAGCACATTAATTTGATCCGTACGATTTTAATGACTTACACACCAAAATAGCTGAAAAAGATTATAATTTTCCTTACGGAAGCCATCAAACATTTGAAAGTATGGAGAACTCCAACAAAATGACAGGTCAAGAAATCAAATGTTTACATTTGAAATTGTGTAACTTATTATTTTTAAAATCGATATGTGGCGCTATTTTACCAAACGAGAAATAGGGAATGCTACATAAAGTTTAAATTTCCCAACACTATCTACTGACTACTAGACTTGACATCTGTCGATTTGCTCTACGGAAGCCATCTTGAAATTGATTTGTTAAACTGCCCTATTTGAATATTCAAAAAGAGTTTAAATTTGTAGCCTTTATGTTTCACCAACAACAATTCTTAGAACCTAACCAATATGTATAGTTATACATGTAGTTATACTTACGTCACAGCGTCTAAAGTTCTCAATATGTAATCATACATTTTTGTCACTTTTTACCTTAGAGGGACACTTGATAATCTTTTGATATATATCTTTTCAACAAAAGACTAATAAAGAATTAAAGCAACTAAAGGACAATACAGAGTTAATAAACCAAAAAAAGTGGTTTCTGAACAGTGCAGTAAAGACAAAACAAACAAAAAAAAGTAGAGAAGTAGAAGAGAAAATATACTTAGTGGAATTAAGGATGGAACAAGACAAAACTGATATTTCAAAGTAAGAACAGACTTAAAGAGATCATATACGCTATAATTTACACTGGTGATGACAAAAACAGAGATGTAAAAGCAGAAACGCACCAGGGGGTCGATTTTTGAGAACATGCGTTTATTTGCGTATACTTAAAATTGCGCACTAAATAAAACGTATACATATGCCAAATCCAATTTTTGACCGGTCTTCGCAAAACGAAAATCACGCTTCGCAAGTAAACGCATGGTCAATCTGGCAACTTGACAAATATTAGTACATTTCAACTAAGACCGTTCAATATGAACTAATTTTGCAGACTTAATCTGTGTTTTTCCTGTCATCAGCTGTCATTGAGTTTTTGCTGTTTGGTTAGGATAGTAGATTGTGTTGTATGTGAAATGGATTTGAATATGACCGACAACGAGGCAAAAAATAAAAGGGGGACTAATGCCACAAGTAAACAAAAGCAGTTATTGGTGGAATATGTTAAACAAAAACCTCAATTAATTAGTGGAAAACAAACCACCAATTATTCCATGAAAGACGCCACAAATGATTGGATAAATATTACAAACATTTTAAATAGCACTCCGGGGGCAACTAACAACTTCCTTTACACATTTATTAACACTGGACTGAGATATCTCAATGTACTTATTCGATGCAATATCTAACCAGGTAACTTCCACTTTCAAAACATTTCAAAGCAGCCAAGTACAATTCCCATTGAAAATAACATAAATATATTATATTTGTGTTATTCTTACCCTTGACTGTAAGTCTAAATCAGTTTCGCGATGTTTAGGACGCATATGGGGTTGCAAATATTCTATCAAATACAGGCACAGCTCCTTAGATACTCGAAACATATTTACAAATTGTCTTTCATTTAAGTAAATGAAAGGATTCCTAGGTTTATGTCTTATATTAGGGCGATAACGATCTTCCGCTCCGTCCAAATTTCGTATTGCAAGAACATTATTTATTAAGTCATCTATATTTTCTTGCACGCACTATAGTAATTAATTACAATATAATTACAACACACAGTTTCATATAAACCAAAACAGTAAAAAAAATTTCGAATTTCTAACCTCTAAATGTCAAAATGAACACAGAGCTGCTTATGCCCCGCTCGCAATTATAAGAACGAAATTTTGCGCATACGCAGAGATGCGCACCCTCAAAAATTGGAAAATTACTGTCATCTTAAATTTGCGTATGACATTAACAGTTGCGAACGCCCAAAAATTGACCCCCAGGCACTGTAAGAGAGAACAGTAGGGTTAACCTTCTAAAGTTCTCGTAAAGAACAGCTGCATTTTTGTATGAAATGTAATATTATTAAGTATTATCAACTATTACTTATTATTACTACTAAATATCGTTGGTGTTTAAAGGGTAAAAAAAACAGTTTATTATCAATTTATAGCTTATTTGTCAAATAAATACATACATAAATACATATTGGAAAATATACTGATAAATAAACCAATCGATTTGGTTTGTATAAAAAATTCTCACACTCAAAAGGTAACTCAGGAATGTGTAAATATTTCCAGCACTATATATTGTAAACTTAAGACATTATATATAATATGTATATCAAAATTATTGCAACAAATTCCTGAAGTAGTAGGCACATTATTATAAAAGGACTCGTTTCACATTCACATTAAATAATACTACACTGCCGGGCATAAAAAGTGGCGCATTCGAAATTTTACTCAAGTTTAATGTGTTATAATTTCTAAACTACTTGAATGGAATGCTACAAACCTTTTTTAATTTGAATAATGATACTTTGAGATCCTCATACAGGCCCTAACATTTTTATTAGTAAAAAAAATTATATTTGAACATGGAAAGATAAAAGTGACTGTTATATTCACTTTAAAACACCCTGTAGATTTATTCGCCTCTTGGGATAAGCTCAAAATACAATTTAGGCGTTTTAAACGGAATGCAGATTAAATTTTTTTTGATTCAGCTCTTTATCGTATTTTGTTTAGAAAATACATGATGGTAGGTGAGAGAGGTACAATTTAAAACATTTTATTGACAGAAGAATATATTTTACAAAAAAATGTTGAACGTTTTGAACAGAGAAAAATATTAGGAGCGTGTGTTACTTCCTCGTGCCCTGATTAAAGTCTATTTTCTTCTTGGCACGTTTCTGATTAAATTGGAAATATTGATCTGTGAAATATTATTCCCTATGAAGGGTGCAGAAGGAATTACATAGTCTTATAATATGTTCTCGATATACATATTAGCCGTGAGGGAATTCCATGGGGAGCACCTAAAGTTTTGTGCGAGCTTGTAATGAAAAATGCATTTTACCTTACTTTGGTTAAACATGAATATTTTCTAAACAAAACAAGATAAAGAAGTGATTAAAAAAACCAAATTTCATACGGATTCCCCTCTAAATGCCGAGAGTATTTTGAGCTTATCTCATTATTCGGTACTCAAGGTACACATGGGGTGCATGAACAATTGTTATAAATATTTGATTGATATCATGCACATTTTTTTATGCCCTTCAGTGGATATTCGAGTTATTAGGTATACCTAGTTGTATGTATTAAACGTATACTTGATAAAATACTGCAGAATTCAAAATATCACATTTCTATTCTATACATAACCAAAAGTTACCTACAGGAATTAGCTTAGGAATGAGTTTGTGTCTTTTGACAGCGAATTATGTTATCTAACACTCCTTAAACTATACTATTTTGATCAAGAAGTTGGGCGAGTGTGGTGATTGCGGGCTGGTACTCAAGTTAGAAGACTGCCTATTAAGCAACTTCTCAGTGTCATCTGATTTCATACTGATCGATCTTGCCAACGTTTCCTTTAACCTGACGAAAGAGACAACTTATGGTAAATATATACTGTTATAATGTGTCAGTTAGCAGTTAGTGCAGTCCCAGTAATGCCATTAGTTTCACCAAGCACACCGACGATAGCGCCCATTTACAAGAACTCGTAAATTAATATTAATTTAATTAAAACCTATATAAACTACCAAACTGATACACAATGGGCCCATGTACGTATTTACGTGAAATTAAGATTTTAAAATCCATTTCCCCTATGTAATGCCGACAATGAGGAAGAAACACATCAATTATGAGTCAGGAAAACCATAGAATTTTATTAAATCGTGGCAACATGCGTACTGAAACTGTACCAATTATTTAAAATAATGTTCTTTGGAGCTGTTTGTTCTACAAGATATTGCCTTACCAACACATGTATTTAATAATTTGACACAAATTTGTAAATGAACCCATTAAGGCAGGAAATAATAATTGCAAGCAATGGTTCTTTTAACTGTACGTATTCCCATGTAGTCCATTTTTCTAAAATGTACATGTTCTATCTGTCAGGGAGGTGCAGGCGGTTCGGATTTGGAGGGCAAAAAGAAAAAAATTAAAACCAGTGGCGTCGTGATAATTCGGATCAATTAAAACTGGGCCAATCCGGATTATCAAATAATTCGGATCATCAGGGTATTTTTATAAAAAGTATATGTAGGTCTGTACAGTATGTATTTAAATAAACTATTTAAGTAAATACAATATTTATACTATGCAAAACATTTGAAAAATAAAAAGTGTATTCTTCTATCCTATAAGAACAAAAGCAGGCCAATCAACACATGTATGATGGGACTGCCAAAAAACACATGTGACATTACAGTACATATTTTTTGTTTTTTACTTCCGATTTAATTTTATCAGCATTTTTCTTAATGTCGCTGATTGTAAAGGTTCCTACTCTATATTAAGGGCTAAAGATGAGCCAGAAATACCGCTCTTTAACGCGGCAACAATTGGCGACTTTTCTTTAAGCATCTAAAGTTTTATGAGAGCGTTTAATAGGTCCCATTTTTATTTAATTTGGCAATTTAGAAAACTTAATACCACTGTCACATGGACATGTTCGAAAGTATATGTAAAAAACAGGCAAAACCTGCATAAAAGTATAATATATGTAGTTATGTGGTTGAATCCGGATTACTGAGTCAAGCAAACTCCGCATTAGGTATAAGTATCTCTATGAGGCAGAAAGACGGTCTGGATTCGGTCTGACCGAAGAATCCGGTGTATCAAGGGTTTGGATTACCGTGACACCACTGTAGTACCAAAATATTATAATTTACTGCCACTAATATAAAGCAAAAAAAATCACTATTAAGAACAAGCAATGCTAGGTAAATACAAGCAATGCCAGTAAATGAAAGACTATCAAATGCGGCGGCAAAAATATTCTTTTTATATTTTTTTTCTTTTCTAAAGATCGTTCCTCAATTTTCTTTCCTGCCAATGCTTCTACATCATCCAATTTGAAAGTGACACGCATTTTCAATAGGGCTGAAATTCAGCACTTTGTCTATATGGTAATCCGGATGTTTTGTTTTAATCATTTTTAATTTGTATTTTTATTTGTGTTAATTATTAATTTATATAATTCTGCCTTTGTTTTCGTTGGTTCATGTGGAAGATTTTTATTTAAAATGGAAATGTATTATATATAAATGTATATATACCAAAAAGTGACCTTTTGGGAGACTTTACGCAATACGGTCCTGAATAAAAGACCGAATAACAAATAAAATAAACTAACATAACTTTAAAAAAATATATTTAGATACCTTTATATGGATTAAATTCCTGTTATAGACCAGGGCTGAAGCCTTGGAAAATAGTAAAAAGTGAAAAAAAATAATAGTAGGGTGAAACCCATTGGAAAAGGTAGAGAATATAACAAAAATGAAAGGAAAAATAATTTACGGGCGATCTGAGGTCGGGAAATGGAAGGGGGTGTTTTTAAGATTTTAAGATTAAAAAACGGAGAAAAACGGAGAGAAACTCAAGACTACCACTTTTGTATTTGCACTTTTTTCACATAAACTCAAAATTTATGTGAAAAATGAAAATAACCAAGTTTTTGGTTTTTTATTTCTTACAAAAAAAAATTTTTTTGTTTCCAGGGCTGAAGCCTTGGAAAATAGTAAAAAGTGAAAAAAAATAATAGTAGGGTGAAACCCATTGGAAAAGGTAGAGAATATAACAAAAATGAAAGGAAAAATAATTTACGGGCGATCTGAGGTCGGGAAATGGAAGGGGGTGTTTTTAAGATTTTAAGATTAAAAAACGGAGAAAAACGGAGAAAAACGGAGAAAAACGGAGAGAAACTCAAGACTACCACTTTTGTATTTGCACTTTTTTCACATAAACTCAAAATTTATGTGAAAAATGAAAATAACCAAGTTTTTGGTTTTTTATTTCTTACAAAAAAAAATTTTTTTTAAAGAAATTTTATGAAAACTTACCTTTTTATGTCCCAAACACGCTGTATTGTTTTTTATTTAAAATATGAATTTTTCACCTTATTTTGACTTCTAACGAAAAAGCACCCTGATTTTCAATCGAAAATTCTCGCGTCAAAATATCTGCTTTTTTAAAAAAGTCGTTGAGATTTTTGTTCGTTGAAATCTCTACTTTCTGATGATGTAAAAAAATATATACATTACTATGGTAAATGTTCTCAGAAAATGCAAAGAAACGAAAAAAACTCGAATCCGAAATTTTTTTTAATCATTATGTACAGTTTTGAGCTATTTACTAAAATTTACACTTTAATTACTCGAAAAACTTAAGATTCCATGTTGCATTGATCAACAAAAATATTACAAATCCATTAAAATCCCCCGTAAATTATTTTTCCTTTAATTTTTGTTATGTTCTCTTCGTTTTCCAATGGGTTTCATCCTACTATTATTTTGTTTGGCTTCAAAAATTATCGACCCAGGTCTATTATTTAACACAGTCTACTTCACAAAAGAACACTAAGGTCACTAAGAAATAAAAATCAACTGCACCGGCTTAAACAACTTGTTTACAACGTGTTCGGGTGTGGTTCAGTACATACGCCACTGGATTGCTAAACCACGCCTACTTTTTCTGAGTAGGACCAAATGGGGTTACTGTGCCAGTTTATTGCCTATATACATTTTAGAAAAATGCATCATGTAATATAAATATTTCTACAAATTTGTGAGCAGACGTCACAGAGTTTTAGCGTTTTAGATCTATTCTCAAAAGCCCCTAGCAAAAATATTTAAAATAAGGCGAAAGCCATTTTGTTTCGTTTATTGTTTATTAAAAAATCATAGAATAATTTATTGAAGTCATTTAGCTAAAAAAGCTACCGTTACAATTATTTACAACAAACTATGTTTTTTAATTAAACAATATTCGAATAAAAATTGCAAATTTGTTTGTTAATAGTTACCCATATTGCCTTATCTTCAATTATCACAGCTCAAGGGTTTACGATCAGATTCAGTCTTTAAAATTAAAAAAGTTCCTGTATTAATAAATCCCCCTCCCAATGAAAACCAAAACTGTCTTTCAAAATTTACACCCCACAGGTATTTAAATAGTAATAATAATTAACCAAAAATAACATCTACATACCTACTGGCCCTCTCTTCATCACGCTTTTTCTTCAACTTATCAAACACGTCGTCGTCCTCGTCCGTATCCGAGCCGATACTGACGTTATCTAGATTGTTAGTGTCAGGGGCCGAGGTAGAGATCCTCGGGTACGGCTCGTACACATCAGTTACACTAAAAAGTATTTCTTTAAGTTTTACATTAAAAAAATTACCCTTTGCTTACGTGTTACTGTAACTGTTTGACTGCGGTACGGTGATGGGTGCCGATGCTGCCGTTGGCCCAAATAAGTCCAACATGGTGGGTCGTGGCTCTTTGGCAGACCGTTGGGACGTGATCGTAGTTTGCTCATCAACCTAGAATGGTGGCATTGCAACAATAAATTTAAAAATTTTCGTGGAACTCACTTCTTCAATGACGTCGTCAGTGATTTTTTTCATGGCGCCTCGAGCAACAGTTTCTGAAGGGGGGATTAAGTGGTTCATCTCATTGCCATTGACGCTTACTTCTGGCTTTTGGTCCGTCCGACTGTCCTCTCTGCTGAAAAATCGCTTCAGCAGATTCGTTACGGAATTAGCTCTAGACATAGAATCTAAAAATAAGATGTCATTAAAAATTCTCTGATATTTTGTGCAAACGTACCCGGGACAGACGTGCCTAGAGACTGTTGTGATCCCCTAAACCTACCAGAGTATCGATTGGGTTTGGCGGCAAATGTAATTGGTCCGCCATCTAATGCAAAGTTCTGCATGTCGTCAATTTTTAACGAAGAGGGCCCAGTAAATTCCTGATCTTGCGGTTTCACAGCGATATTAGCAGTTGACGGCAAGGGATGAGTGTCTCTAAACGCCTCAGAGGCCACCGTATAAGGCAATTCTTGTGGGAACACTTCGTCCCAATACTGGTCTCTAACCAGCTCTGGATGTTCATGATGCATTTCATCCACAATTAAGTACGACACCTTCAAATAATACATTACTAGAGTGTGATAATTACATAAATATGTGAAGCGTACCTGAAGATTCCTGTCCACCATCCAATTCACTTCAAAGTCGTCGTCGTCATCTCCGAACGGATTAATCAACGATTCGGCGACCTTCAACCATCCGACGTAAAAGAAAAACTGCAGGGTTGTAAATATTGGGAAGTAAAGGTCAAATTTATACTTGCCACCTTCCACCCATTGGTGGCCCATTATGTTGGTGATAAAGTAGCTGTAAACCGCCAGTGTCACCACCTAGAAACGACATCTGAGTTGACTTTAAACACATGCTGCATCGACCACACAAACGGTTGTTACCTGCGTATAAACTAATGGGATGCTTATGTGATCATAACTTAACAGTAGCCCACATTTTCCCCTGATTTTGTTCAGTTCATCCACTATGGTTTTCACAGCAAAGTCATCACGTATTCGACCTTCCTTACGCGCCCTAGTCACTATACTCGACGCCCACACTATTGGCAACCTGAAAAGTATCACATCATTTGTTTACCTAAAAATAAACACATGCAAAAAGGTCATACTAGTTGACAGCAAGTTTTATGTCAAAAATGACAACCAGATCACTGAGTGTTGTCAGAATCTAATGATGCCTAATGAAACGTCAGTTTTGACATATTTTTGACATCCAGCTTGAACCTCAAGTGCACCATAATATGTGCATATTTTAAGCACTCTGCATTGTAAAAGACAATTACAGAAACTAAATTCATTGATATCATTAATAAATAGTATGAACAGCACCGGACCAATATAAGAGCCTTGTAGGAGACCAGAAAAGAAAGCTTACGTCACTGACAGCGACACCATTAAGTAGGAGTTAAATCTAAATAAGAATGGTCAATAATTCAATGATAAATACAGAGCATTTTACTCTGTCAAATATAAATGCCATATTTTATTTTTTAATTGAATTGTAAAAAATATTTTCTGTAGTTTTTATTACTACTATGCTAATTTATATATACCGAATGAAATAGAAGCAGATAAAACCTATGAGTATGTAAATGGTGTTAGCTAATCTATTTATAAATACTTTGTGACAGCAGTTCACGTAAGCAATTAGAGTATTTCCAGTTACTCAATTACTATTCCATACATTTTCATGTACAGCAAGGTCTTTTCTATTACAAGAGCCTGCATAATACTAGAAAGGTAGCTTATGTAATTACATAAGCTACCAACATGATAAGTTTTATAGACAAAAAATGTACAAAATTATGGACAATAGTACAATTTATCTTGTTTGCATTTATTCTTTGATTGAAGAGGATGACTAATTTATTTATATACCATAAAAAACATTACATCATTTAAATTTTAAATTACTTTGAATATGTATCTGTACTCTATAGAATTAATAAGATAATATTTCATATCTGGTCCATTTGAATACAATGGCAGACACAAAAGGCTTTATTATCCATCAGGCAAAGGTATACAGACTTTTACACCTAATTACAAAAAAATAGGTAACGAACTATGCAGGGTTTTAAAGTATAATACATAGATGAAAACGTATATAAATTAAACAGCCAATTGCTGTTTTAGTCATATTTCAGGACATTTAGACATAAAAGAAACCAAAGCTATAAATTTCCAGATGCGATCTGAATGTTACTAAACTTGACAGCTGTCGTCTGTCGGTTGCCCTAAGGCAATTCTAAAATTGTTTTGTTCAAGGGCCTTCGTGCCTCTCACAACGACTTTCTCTTTTTTCTCCTAATTCTCTTTTTTGGCCTAATTGTGTAGTTGGACCGGAGATATACTAACTTACCATTGCTTTGTATACTTGGGAAACTTCTTATCTAAATCAGCCAAGATTTCCCTTTCACTCCGATGCAGTAGCCCAGCGTCCACAAAGTGGTCTAACGTTGGAAACCGCTTCTTAACCCGCGGCGATATCATGGTGAAGGTCATGGTAATACACAAACACACGTATCGCATAATTGTGCGTCGCATGACTCTGCCACGTTCATCCTAAAAGTCGCAAAGGTAGTTTTTCACAACAAATAAGTAGCTTCTTACCTGTCCGTGTACCGTGCCACTTACAAAAACGGCCAAGGAGTCGGGGAACGGTATTGTAATATACTGATTCCACCATCTGGCCATTACAACCGAGACGTAAAAGCCCAGAACGAACGATAGTGGTATTAGGTTACCGTAATCATAGCAGTAATTCACAATTTGCACGAACAACCTAAAAGTTATACATACAAATGACTTCTGGTCGGGGAAAATAGATAGATTAAGTTTTTGGCAGCTATATTTTGTAATTCATTTTTCAAAAGATTATATTAATTAATTAAATCATTGTTTATATCTAGATTTATCTTTGGCACATGCTGTAATACGTCGCTAAAGATAATGTGATAACACAATTTAGTAACAATCAGATGTTGTTAATTTCCTTAACTACATTATTAAGTAATACGAATACTAACGCTTTGCCTTTATCATCCAGAATCCATCTGTATATGAAATTTAAGGAGTAATATATAGTTAGGTATAGCAACAAATCTATCCATACCAATTTGTATATACTGCCTCGCCATCTGAAAAAGAATACCGTAATCTAGAATAAGTACGAAGAAATTACATTTTCTTTACAAAAAAATGTATTTATTATTTAATGTAGGTACCCAAGTACATATGGTACAAACACTTGTATGACCAAATAATTATTTCAATAACCTTGAAAAATGTTTCAGTTTCAGTTGTTTAAGATGTTAGTGAAAAACTACTATAATTAGTTCCAAATTGTATCTGTTTACATTTTATTAACAATAAAATGTTTTCAATATTTAACAAGTCATAAACCCAAATGCAAATGACTTTGTCAGTAGGTATGTAATACCTATTTGTCCACGTAATTTAGATATTTTCTCGAGTCACTGAATAATTATTGTTAGGTAGTGTCTGGTAGTCTTCCTAAATGTGTAATTAAACATTATTACAATTTTTAAAGTAATTATTTTCTTGGTTTTATCACATTTCTTACTAACTTATCTCCATTACTTCTTAGTTAATACTGCGAAAATTTGATTTGTTTATGAGATATGATAAGATATTTTAGGACATGACACTATGTTAACATTTGCTTTAAAGTTCCAAACATTTTGTCTGTACAGTACATCCTCATATACCTATTTGATACCTTAAATACCTATCTTTGTTTCCTACTGCTCCTAAATCACATTCTAATAGCCAATGTGAATGTACCTACCTATTCAAATAAGTAAATATGTAGAAATTCTGGCTTGTTGTCAATGATACACCTATGCTACTATATAGCTAGCTGCCTAATTATCATGTTTATTTCTGAACAGAACAAAGCAATTTTCGTAATTTATTATCGTGTTAAAACCATATTAAAAATATCCAGTTATATAATAAAATTAATTAAAAAAATATTTTTGGTACCTACCATTAAAACCTCAAATAGATAATAGTATTTTTTAGTACATTTTATATAATTTATTATGCATAGGTACATACCATCATAAACTTGCACATCAACAAAATCCAACATTATATTCATTTAGCTTACTTTATAAATAAAATTCACAATGCTTTGTTTATTTTTTACTCACCTGATCAAGAGTTTCAAAAAACACCCCAATCCTCTAACTGTGGCCACTTCAGCCGTGTAGGTAACCGTCATTATGTAAAATTAAATTAAATGGCTTAAATAAATAAATGTGCTACGTAAACTAAAATAAAACACTATCCTATCAACTAATATCAGTCGTCTGCATTATGAAAGTACTCTACACAAACTGCTTATTATTAGATTCATAACATCTTCCGCCTTCCCGCAAAATATACAGATGTATGATTCATATTTCTGTGAAAATCAACAAGATTCTGTTAATATTTATTTACTTATTAATGTTATTAGAAATTTTCGATTTTAGGTTAGGTCTAGCCTAAACCCAAAACACCGAACGCGAACAGCGAATGAAAATCAACATGAGAAAATCATCTGTGCTAAGCTAAGTTGACAATAGAATGAAAATGAAAAATAAAGTGAGACATGAAGTGAAACAAATAATCGCACAGAACAAAACCTGCGCAACACACGAGAACATTTTTAAACCTTCGACCATCGAGCTTTGTCAGCTTTGACCATGAGATAACTGGATGACTGGATACGATCCAGAAACGATCGTAAACGAATTTGAAATATTTGGAATAATTATTATAGGCCAATCATGATTATGAAATTGTGTTTTGTGATTTTTGAACAACATTTAGATTTGTGAAACAAGGATGGCACAGACAAACCTTGAAACCTTATCAGCAAACGACACGAGATTATAATAATATGTGAATAAGTCTCTGCATAAACTAAATACACAATTTAGTTTATGGTTGCACCTATAGGATGCAAAAACCGCTACAACTTCCGTTTACAATACAATAATATATGATTACAAAATACGGCAGCCTTCTCCTCAGAAAAATATAAAAATACAGGATGATAATAATATTATTGTGATGAATAGAACCATATAGGTACATATATTTCGTAAAGTTTGGTATATGGTATATACCTACCTACCTATAATATAGGTACCTATGTATTTTTTTACGATTCTTCATTCCGTTAGCGACGAGAAGAATCGGAGGCGAAATGCCACGCATGGTCGCAATTTATTTTGAAGAGGGCGACATTGCGACTAATTACAAAAACAAACTTACAGCCATATGTGCAAAACTTTGAATAGGTCACGGGTGTCACTACATAGAATTTTGTTCACGGCATAGTATTTTTCTTCATTGTAAATGTGAACTTTTTGAACAAAAAAGTGTAAACCTGTTATAAATATTTATTTCATGATGTGACAAACGAGAGAATTTTATTAAAATCTAAATATGTTTAAGAATGGTTTAATCATTTTTTAAACGCACTGTGAAATTTCAATTACGAACATTTTATCTCGTTAACGAGATGATGGTACAAGAAACATTTGTTTTGTAGCAGAGGCATCATTGGTAATTTTTTAATTTATTTTAATTGGTTTCAGCAGTTTGTTGATAGTTTACCGCCATGCGACTCAACCCACTTGAAGTTATTCGCAGTTTTGCGATATTGGATTACATTCATGCTGGGAAATATGCAACTAACAATACACTAATCTCGAAACCGAATAAACCCAGCCGTAGGTATTTGATCTATGAAACCCAAGGGTAATAATATAAAAAATCATTATCTGAGAATGATAAAATACAAATTGTAGGTATTCGTTATTGTCGATTGAATGCAAGTATGCGAGAACAGCTAATTAATGGTATGTTTTTCATATGTCGCCTCCGGCAATGTTTTAGTTTGAGCATACTATGATTTTAGTATTGACTGGACTGGGAACTTTTGTTAATTTAGATTGCGACATGCATTTTACTCCAGTCGAGCGCCCCACAGTGCCCCACACCTCTTTCTCGTAATTAGCGTCACTTCTAACATAAGCGTAAGCCAATATAAAACATAAATTACAGGTTGCTGTAATTTCAAATATACTGTAAATTTGATATAAAACCAGTCAGTCAACGACAAACGTATCATTTTATTGTCATTTCTTTAATTATTTAATAAGATGTTAGTTTAGTAGGTACTACTTAGTTGCTTTATTTATCCAGCTGTCAATGCCGTTTAAATTACTGGCGTTTAAAAACGTTCTCAAGGAGGGTAATAAAAAATTTAAATTTATATTTGTCTGTCGAGTTATATAAAGGTTTTGCTCCGCAAATCTCAGTCATTATAGAATTGAATATAGAAATGGGTTCTCATGGGAAAAATATCCTGCTGCTGATTTATTTTTTGATATTACCTATGGAAATAAGTTGTACCATTTTTGTGGACAATTCCAGCAGAGATTTAATTTTCATTCAGAATTTCTTTAAGAACAAGAATGTCACTATGACTATCAACCATTGTTGGAAAAATAGTAAATATAGTGGTACATAAACAAATTTTCACTTACAACATATTTTTAGGCAAAATCAAAGTATTTTTAAAAGAAAATATCATGGATCAAGCCCCAAAACAAATAGCAATTCATAGAAACATCTCCATAGAAACAATGGATAATTTTTTTCATGATCAATCGACAAACAACTGGTTCATTATGGATTTTCTAAACTGCAAAAATTATAAACTCTTTGAAGCTGTACGTATATGCTATATATATTATGGCGTGTCCCAAAAATATGTTTTCAGATGGATGACAAAAAATTGTTCAGGTATCCATTGAAACATTTGATTCTGATTGGCAACAACGACTATCATGACCTTTTAAAACTACTTGAAACATTTGCTATCTTACCTATGAGTGAAATTTTACTAGCCTGCTTTGAGGACAGAATTATAAACCTATACCAACCTTACAAAGTAGCTATAGGTGGACATATGAGTGAGTTTAGTGGTTTATTATTTAACGACAATGTTTTAGGTATTTTTAGTTATAGAACATTATGGAAATTGGTCATTGGAAAACGGTTTGAATAGTTTCTACAATGATATCCCAAGTGCAAGGCGTCGAAAAAATTTTGACAAGTCACCTCTTGTTGTCAGTGCAGTGGTTAACAATGTAGAAAGTACACTGGTGCAGGATTTCGATGACATACCGTGAGTTTTATAGAGATTATCCTAGAATGTTGATAACTACTTGTTTATATCTACAGCAAATCTTCAGCCAACGAACCTTATTTTTTCCAAGATATACCAAATATTAATAATTTGGTTCAGTATTTAAACGCAACTCTCATATTTAGAACATTCGACAGCTACGGATACTTAAATCATACCACTGGAAGGTTTGACGGCATGGTGGAAGATCTGTATATGGAAAATGGCCACATTGCTGGTATTTTTTACTGTTTGTTGTTTTTCTGTTTACTGTATACAAGCCATTTTTTTATTATTTGCAGGTACCACTTTGGTGGTTTCAGAAGATCGTCATTCTGTAGTAGAGTTCATTAAGTCTTACGGTTACTGGTCTACCTATGCGAAATTTATTTTAAAAAAACCGTCTATGTCGTACATACAGAATATTTACTACATGACTTTCACCAATAAAGTATGGATTGCCTCGGCGGTAGTGCTTGTAATTCTAGGTGTCACACTGTATTCGCTGTTAAACTGGGAAATGGGCAATCTAATAAGGGTAAGTATATATATATATATATATATATATATATATATATATATATATATATATATATATATATATATATATATATATATATATATATATATATATATATATATATATATATATATATATATATATATATATATATATATATATATATATATATATATATATATATATATATATATATATATATATATATATATATATATATATATATATATATATATATATATATATATATATATATATATATATATATATATATATATATATATATATATATATATATATATATATATATATATATATATATATATATATATATATATATATATATATATATATATATATATATATATATATATATATATATATATATATATATATATATATATATATATATATATATATATATATATATATATATATATATATATATATATATATATATATATATATATATATATATATATATATATATATATATATATATATATATATATATATATATATATATATATATATATATATATATATATATATATATATATATATATATATATATATATATATATATATATATATATATATATATATATATATATATATATATATATATATATATATATATATATATATATATATATATATATATATATATATATATATATATATATATATATATATATATATATATATATATATATATATATATATATATATATATATATATATATATATATATATATATATATATATATATATATATATATATATATATATATATATATTTTAATTTTTTTTTCTTTTTGTTCTAGCCCAATAATAAACCTATTTCTAAAAAATATACAGCAAGCGATATCACTCTAATGTCTCTTGAAGCAGTTTGTCAACAAGGTAGGCAACAAGCCACTCCCACTCACATATTCGTATATAGGTTTAGGGATATCACATTTGAAAGCAAGCATATCATACATCAATATAGTTCACAAATACTTTGTCTGTAGTGGTGATATATGTGCTACTTTATATTCAGATAATAATATATGGCTCCGTATTCTTAAAATAGGTACCCAATCTGATGGACACGTGACGAAAATATATCTGTTGCAGGTACTGCGATAGATTCAACGACTTGTTCTGGTAGGACAATAATTTTTATACTATTCACAGCTTGCATGTTCCTCTACGTTGCATATTCAGCTTATATCCTCGTGTTATTGCAATCTACAAAGCCTATAACGTCAATACGCCACCTGGTGGACAGCAGAGTGGAGTGCGGTGGGCTCAATATTAGCTTCATGATGACCTATTACAAGGTAGGTAACTAGATACAACAGTTCTGTATTTATATATTTTGTCTTTGGTGTGTTAGTCAACTAAAGATGATGCCTTGAGAGACCTCTACAGGAAGAAGATCTACCCTAATAGGTTTTTTTCATTGGAGGACGGTTTGGATAAGGTTCAAGAAGGAAATTTTGCATTTCAGGTCATCCTTGGTCCGGCTTACAACTATATCCTCCGGAAATACAAAAACTATGACATCTGCAAGTTACAAGAGCTTCCTGGATACATGAATGTAAGTTAAGGATGTAGCATGATATTTTGGTTTGTAATGTATTTATGTTGTAGACAATTATGTATACTGCGGTACCAAAGACGTCACAGTTCAAGAAACTCTTCAAAGTTGGGTAAGTGGGATTTTTTGTTAAAAACAGTGATCTGATGGGAATTTTAAGGTTAATATTGGCAGAAGAACGGGGACTGCAACATAGGATAAAGAACAGGGTATCTATGAGACCAATTTGCTACAATGAGGGTGGGAATTTTCAATCAGTCAGGATATACGATTGTCACTCTGTTTTCATTATGTATGCAGTAGGGATTATTCTGTCTTTTGTAGTGCTACTTATAGAAAAAATCACAGCAAAATAAGCAGTTAAGTTACCAAATATGTAACATTAAACATGTTTCTTCAATTTGTATTAGTTTAACCTTGTAATAATTAATGTTTAATAGTATTTTAGGTACTAATAAAAGTAATTAAGGAATTTACTATTTACCTTTCTTATCTAAAATTTATATTTAGACATTAATTATACACCAAGATGTAGAAATTGCTCAGGTACACTACTACAAACTGAATTACAACCAGTTGCTCTTTGAGAACTCTTTTACTATCAGCCACAATTTTTCCTTGTGGCCTCTTGGCGTCTCAACTTTTTCAATCAGGTCCTTCTCACTGAAACAGTCAATATCTTTAACGGTGTCCTTGGACGCAAAAATAGGTTTAAGCATAAAGAAGCATTGAGCAAAAACCGACTCTCTCAAGGCTAGTTCTATTTCCTCTTTGAAGGCGTCCAATGAAAACGGTTGGGTATTGATTTTGAACTTCCTTAAGACTTCGATGAAGTGTTGGTGGTAAAACTGGACTAAGTGGTCGAAGTGCTTTGAAATCACCTCATTCTGCATGCTGTCAAATAGGAAAAATATCAAATCCTTAGCCGGGGATCCGTATTCGGTAATTTGGAAATCTACGATTTTGTTCTCTGTGATGCTGCCATTTTCAGTTTTGATCATGGTGTTGTTCACCCAAAAGTCGCAATGGGTTATAGTGGCGAACGGTTCTCTTGGTGCGCTGAATGGTTTCCTCATATAAGCCAAAGAAGAGGCTAGTTTTATACGAAGGTTATCCAAAACTGTGGAATTTTCTTCATTCTCTGCAGCTAAGTTGACCAATTCTTCGATCTGGAATTTACGTCAACATCAACAAAACCATAATTTGGGTGTGTAAACAGGTACTTACCGCAGTGTCTACGGTTTCTTCTTTTAGAGCGTCAAACGCCCTCACGTTGTTGAGGAAAGGCAGTACTTTTTGTTTGAACTCTTCTGGGTTCTTCAGCTTCAGAGCTATGGGCACAGCATGAAGAGTCGATAGATCCTTTAGAATGAATTTTCCTGTATCTAAGTCAAAACCTGGAATGGCAAAAATGAACTTTAATGTGCAAGATTGAAGTAGGTTTACCTTTGGTGCGATCGGCACAGTAGTACCCTTGCAACTTCATATTCTCCATAAGTATTACAGCATGGCTATCAAATGTTTCGTTCTGTAGTCCTAGCCTTCCACCGTAGAATTTGGGGAAGAATGTCATAAGGTCCTCTATACCGTTGTCTCTTTGGAACTGCTGTAGTGCTGGAACGATCGTCCTATAGAATCCCAATTCCTTTTTAAAAGTTAAAGGACTTTTGAACATCAATTGGACGAATTCATTTGGAGGTACCGTTTTCGCGACCATGTTCAGTGTTTTCACGTCATCTTTTGTTTGTATTTTCAAATCAACTGCCAGCATGAGGCTACCGTAGTTTTCTCCGCGTTCTGTTAGCCTCTTTACGTCGTAATTGATAACCTCATCCCCATCTTCTAAATATTGCGGCAGTAATATATCCTTTATCTCTTTTATTTCGAAGGACATCTTTTCTGAAAATAAACTCGGAATTTTATCGAGCGCCAAACCAATATTGAGTGGTATATCCCTAACTATGGCCTATACGTTTTTTTTCGCATAACTGCGTTTCTGTTAGTAGTGGAGAAAAAAAATATCGTCAAATTTCCTTCTCTCTAATCTATTCTATTAAACAATTATTAAAAAACCAAAATTCCTTGTTTCTTTAGGATCAACAGGCACAGTTATAGACCAAAAATGTTTCATTGATTCAAGATGCTAGCGGCGCCTTCTAAGGTCGTAAATTAGGGCGGGATCAGTCTATGCATGAATTAATTGCAACCAAGATGCAGACAAGAATATTTTTTATTAGTCAAGTCAATATATTGGCAACACCGCCAACAATTTTCAATGCCTCTATGAAATGCCATCACATTTCAAGATATGGAAAAGTGTTATAAAGAAGTTGCTTTTGTGTTCATTCCCTTTAAGTAGGTACTTTATTGAAGATGTGTGGCATTTGTTTCCAATGTCAACTTTAAAATTAAATAAATCTTTAATCTATTTCCTACTATTTTAATTGATTTTTAAGATGTTGAAGGTAAATTTAATTTTGGATTGGCACTATATTGGCAGCAATATCTCTGCAATGTTGTTAAATTTGTTTGTTGATAAAACATTGTTCAATAAAATTAATGTTTTTGTAAAATATGGACCCGCATTATCGTGGAGATATTTTAATAAATAAATCATACATTTTTAAGATCCAAGATTAATTACCCTCTAAATTTCAATCAAAGAATTTTTATTGTAAAAAATAACTATATTTTAAAAAATATGCAGTATTTTGTTCTTGTTTTTTGTTGGAAAATATATATCATATTAAATAATAATAAAAAAGAAACGATGTTTTCAAAAAAAATAAAAAATCCGCTTTGGATCCTCTTCCGCTAAACGGGAAATTGGAAAAATATATATCAAAAACGTGCAAATTAAAATTAAAAAGTAAAAGTCAAGTTTAATATTTTCTCATATTTATTAAAACTTATTATAGGTACCCAAATAATTGTACCTGAAAAAATACTCACCATTCATTGTTAATTACCTCACTATCACACTTGCTAGTAAAAATAAGAAATATTTAAATCATTTTAAATTAGATAACATTATTTAACCAGTGCTTCGTTGTTTGTTTACTTTTACTATCAGTAGTAGCTTTGATTATATATACGTATAATCAAAGGTAGTAGGTTATGGAATGGATAGTTATAGAATACATACTTTGCACGTCAAGGTGCTATTCCTTGACGTGCAAGCATTTAAATACCCCGAATCCCCGGAAGGACAAATTACGACCATTTTTTATTATTTTCGTGTACTTAACTAGATAAACCACAATTACATATAGGTACATAGGTATACCACAATTAATTTATAATTAAAGTGCGACCTTGGATGAATTTTATATAATTTTCCATACTCATTTGCATTTAACTATGCATAAATTACACGAGTTTTCACTATGGTTGACTCGCGAATGCATATGCATCATAGAAAAAGGATTATATAGGGTGTCCCAAAAGTCAACGTCATCCCTTGAAGGGCTGATAATTATGTCAGCTCATGACTGACTGACTGACCGGTAAGCACATCCAAATATGATATTAAAAAAAAAGGCTGTGAGATATTGGCACTTTTATAAATTTCGTGAAAGTCGGCGTCGTAAGGTATTCATCCTGAGAAATGTATACATAGCGTATTCATACTGGGAGGAAGTATATGACACCATAGAAAAAGGATACAGTCTGTTTTCTGTGTATGACACTGCAATTTGCGTACGTTCATGTTGAGTGGTGAACTACAATTTTATAAGAACCAAATTATGGAGTGTAGAGGTAGGGAGGACACTGTGACACTAAATAGGTGTTGCAGGCAATGTCACAGAGGCCGGCTGCTCGTCTTTACGGAGGCGGTCGTGAGTTCGGAATTCGTATTTAAAATAAACTCCGGACAACTTAATTCTTCTCTGCGCATAAGTAAACCAGCCCAGGCGCCATCCTATTTTAGTGAAATCGGCAAAACTAAATTGATAAATGAATAGGTACACAGCTGGCAAGATATGTGGCAGGTGCAAATAAAACACACTGTATCCGAATTCAAGTATAATAATATATAAATGTAAAAATATGTAAATGGGTATGTAAATATATGAATAAAGGTATTTGTAAATATAAATATGTATAAACACAAATAACGGTAAATGTAACACGGACAAATAATGTGTCACAGCACTGTGTGACACAGCGAAATCACAATTTGGAACAACCAAGACAGTGTGTGAATATCTGTGATGACAGATGAGTCTGACACTAATGTTAACCTACAAGTGCCTAAAAGTCGCGCTCTTTTGCCATGTACAACAGAGACAAGTTGAAATCTAATATAAATGGTGGTACTTGTAATAATGAAACCTACAATACTAATACAATATACTACCTAGGAAAGTAGGTAGTGATCAGGCCACCGATCGACAAATGACCAAATAAAGAAGCTAAAGGCACACCATCTAAATTGTAGTTTTTACAGGTATAATGCCCTTATGAACAGCTGTCCCTAAGTTTACAAAATCAAAAAATTATGAAATAATCACAAACGCAAAGCTTACGGTAAGAGGTATGACTAAAATTACAAGGATTTTATCACCATCCATACACTTTGTCCTGGAAGTGTCGTGACCATAACGTGAGACAAAGGTGTCCTCCACAACGCTATCATAAATAAAGAAAGTGGTACTCACAGTTGGGGCTAAGTACACAAACCGTCTTTGACTGCTCTCGGATATCACTCCAGAGAATACTGCTAGCGAACCAATGTCCAACTTTGAGGGGCTCCGATACACTCTGTGAAGGGTAAAGGTGGCTTACAGGCTTCTCTGACCCACCGCAGCTCTCTTCAGATCTAACTAAAGGCTGCGCCTCATGGACCTCAAACTTTATAACAAGCTGCTCGAAATAGCAAAAATAGAGGAAACCAGTGGTTGAGTCCACCGTACAATGCTCGCTGCTTTTGTCAAGTGTTACTAGAGTCAATATTGGCGTGCAGAAAGTAAGGACAAACGGGAGAGAACAGTAAGAGACGAGAGGCCTGAAAATGTTCCGTTTTTCAGTCTCACATATGAAATTTATATCAAAACAAAGAGGAGATGTTAGTTGTTACATACCTTAGCTCTTATTAGGCCTCCTTACACTTTGAACCAGGATAATGTAGAAAATAGCTGTTAAAATTCACTATCCTGTCATGGCTTCCAATTATACACAAAAAAAGGACTTCTTTTTTTGTCTCCTTGATAAAACTGATCTGATTAGCCAAATTGAAATAATTAAAATTACTAGATTTGAATTTGAATGTAAAATGTTATTTCTTACTTCAAGCAGTTGTTAATAAAGTAAATTCTCAAACAACCCTCTCTCTTATTTATTGTTATAATTTGTGTACTTAGTCTGTCTGTGTGGATAAATACCACTCCTTAAATTAATAGCTGTAAAAAATGCTGAAACCAAATACAGTGGCCCTGAGGGTATTTACCGGCGTGACAAAGGCAATTAATATATATAGGTAAGTGCATACAGGGTGCTGAAATTATGACTGTTACAACACTCTCATATGTGGGAACAGTTGCAAAAGTGTCCACTTGTAAACAGTAAATAATTAGTTCCAAATCACTCCAGAATGGCGCTAGTACTCTAGCAAAGGGGTATGAAATGAATGTAGCAGTTTTTGATGGATAGAATAAGTGAATAAGAGTTGAAAAAAAATTTTTTTTTGGTGACTAGAGTATTTAATGAAACTGCAGTATACAAAACCTCAACTATTTATGTAGTCCGAAATAATTTAGTAAATGTAACCTATAAAAACTGCTTTGAAAATTTACCCATTTGCTACATCAGTAACGCCACCCTAATTTAATGCTTTTCGAAGGACACTTTGATACACAGAGACGGTTCTCCTTACCTCTGCCTCTACCCCCCACAAACCAAATGACTACACAGAAACAATATAAAACGACATGAGTCGTTTTTAAATTTGCGTATACTAGGCCGAGCTACAGAGGTTTTTAAAAAAAATAGTAGGTAACGAACTGTGCAGAGGCACAGACGAGCAGAGTTTTAAAGTATAATACATAGATGAAACCGTATATAAATTAAACAGCCAATAGCTGTTTATAACAAAATGGCGTCCGAATAACTGTAAAAAAAATATAAAAAAATTGTTTTTTGAGTTTCTAGCAGCAATAACTACAAGTGCAATCGTTTTGACTATAATACAAAAGTTGTAGAGAATTTATGAACTTACAAAATGCGATCTATCGGAACTCTCTAGCTGCATTTTCAGCCGAGAAAAACTGGAAAGCCTCCGAAAAAGGAGGGTTTTATTGAAAATTCGTAACTTTTACAATTTTTAAGCTAGGGCGTCCGTGATAGATAGTTTTGCTACAATTGCCATTTAATTTTTTCCATTTATGCAGGTAATCAAACCTTGCTCGTACGTTGGTCCGATCTTAATTTTTACAACGGTTTTGGAAACTTCAGAACATTATCTAAAATACTAAAATTTGTATATTCGCGAGCCTCCTCGAAAAATCAAGAATCGCCAGATTGCTTCACATCTCGTATGCATGCCATAAACGCGCCATCAGTTCACTCGTAATACCTTTAATGCTTCAGAGGTAGGCGCTATGCAATAGCGGCTCGTGCCTTTATGCACTGGGGATGCGCAAGAGAAAAAGTGAGGGGCTGAGCCTTTTTTCTCCCAGAAAGATTGTTTAAAAAAAAACCTTACTAAACGTACTAACTACTTACCAAATGTTTCTTTAATTAGTTGTAGTAGTTAAAAACTTCTATCTGTGCTGTGCGGGAAGTCTGGAAGTGGTGTTTCTTAAAGCGCACCGGCTGATAACAGTCAGCCGATTCACGCGTTTTTCAACTAGCATAGTATGTCATATACGTATGTCATGTAATAATGGTTGCCGGCTCTGCGATGCAGCAGGTGAAATGTGAACGGTATAAAATATTATTTTCAGCCAGCAGTGCACGCGGCCGTGCGCTTGCACTGCCGGCACTTTTTATGGAACCGCTCCTGGCGCTAAGGCATGCTTGACCGTGTGTATGCCCATTAAGATTTGAATTAAAGGTGTACATGTAGGTATATAAAAAACATAATGTAAAGCGCTTGTTTTTTTTTAATATCTCCAGTACTGCAAACTACACATTATCATACCCATGTAGGTACATACCTACAAGGAAAGTTAATTTTATATCCAATTCCGTTTAGCAAACTCCTGCACAATGTACCAAACCCTTTCCTTAAGCTCTGGCGTATTTTCTAGTGATAACACTGATCTTAACTTGGACATAACATGAGGGAACTGTGATGACCTAGCTTCAGTATCTACCTCTTTCAAAAATTCTTTAAAAGATACTAGAGGCGTCTCAATATCCATCTGGTACAGATGTGACAGTAAGTTTTCATAATAATAATTGATTAAATCATCAATACTATTTTCCAATGTTGGTATATCTGTGCTGGTGAACAGGAAAAATAGCACGTCAGCTGTTGGCGAACCGTAGTCAAATTGCTGTAAATAATTAATTTGTTATAGATTATTAAAATCAGTGGCTGAAAAAAAGCTTACTTGGAAATCGACAATTTTCAATTTCTTGGTCTTATCCCCCTCCATTTTCACCATGACGTTCTTCCTCCAGAAATCGTTGTGGATCATAGTTGCCAAAGGCTCCCTAGATGAAGGCCGTGTTCCTTGGACCATGGCCCTCCTGATTCTAGGGATCAGAGAGACGCACGCCTCGTGTTCCCACATGAGACTTATAATTTGTTTGGTGTCGGCGTCGCTTGTAGAACCGTTATCAACGCAACTGTTGATAAACGGCTTGATCTTGTGTTTGAATATTTCTGGTTTCTTGGTTTTAATAGCTAAGAAAACTGCGTGGAACAGGGAGAGGTTTTTTAGTACGAATTTCGTTGTGTCTAGGTTGCATCCTGTTATGGAATCTAGCGTTTGATAACCTGAAAAATTTTACAAAATGTTTTTTGATTATTTGCCGTTTCCGTTTCATTGTTGATTTATTGAATCTATAATGAAAGGTTTGGTGTGTACTGTTTGCAGTTCCTAGGTGTACGGAAATGAGTAGGTAATTAAACGGTATAAAAGCGCTATAATAAGGCCTTGGAATTTAGCTTCAAGTGTGCACAAAAATCCACTTAATCGGAAAAGCTGCTAAATTGTCAAACACCATTATTGATTATGATTTATGTGCATCTATATATAAAAGGAAGTGTTTATAATATCGAGGGTCACTATATAACGTCATTATATAGATAACAATAAAATGCAGGTAGAAGTGGAAAACAATTCTATTTGTGTGATTCAGAAATGAGACTTCATTATCACCAAATAAATGTCATCAGGTTCGACAACACTAATTTTGATAGTTAATTAATCATAATTGTGTAATTATGTATGCACGCACATAGATATACCCACTGATAAATCTAATCATCCTATAATCTTTAAGCACGTCTTAATATCCTAAATCCACATAAATCACTGCGGTACCTATTACCTATACATATACATAGATACCTACCAAAGATGGGATAAAACGGCAATATTTTAGGATTTGCAATATTACTTGTCACATTGGATTTATGTAATGCCATTAATCTAGATTACTATAGCTTACCTGAGTTTTTCAAATTTTCTAGAAAGAAAAGAGCGTCCTTATCGGTATCCTTGATCCTAGAGTTCAAAGTGAGCCTGCCCCCATAGTACAGCGGGAACAGATCAATGTCCTCCAACCCGTTTGGCCTCAAAAAGTCACTCAACAGAGGAACAATTGATTTGTAGAACGCCAACTCGTTTTTGAACGCCTCTATTTTAATTAAGTTGCCGTTAGGCACCGCCAACTTCGCGACAACCTCGAATTTTTCCTCGAAGTTTTTCTCGTTTTTCAACCGCAGCTCCACGTTTAAAAGGAAACTGCCTTTATTTTCCGCCGGCGCCCCTAAATTCGTCACCCTGTGTTTCAAAAGTGGCTGATCCAACAGGAGGATCTCCTCAATTTTTTTTATTTCCGTTAGCTTCATTTTGCCGGCGGAGGAATGGGCGAAACTGATTTACTAAATCAATTGCTATTCATCGCTAAAATATCAGCCATTTTCCACAGATAACGTGACATTCTGAAGTGTAATAATTGATATAAAATACGTTTTATATCCCTGATAAGATCAGATTATTTTAAAAATACCAATGCTTCATATACCTCTGAGAACAAATTAACGTCTAATTTAAAAACATGCAATATTTAAGGCCGTTTTGCTTTTTATCGATATCTATGGCTAAACGCTAAACTGCAAAAGTTCGTAAGCAGTATTTTCGTGAATAATAAGGAAGACACACTAGTAAGTGTGTCTTCCTTAATATTCGTCTATTTGCTTATGTCTCTGTGAATGAAATGCCCAACCCAAGATTACTTTTCACAAAACAAATATGAATAGCATGAATATGAATATAGGTACTATGCCCTCATATAACCGCAACTGTAAAATTATTGCGTGCCGTTTTGCCTGATTAGAGGGAAATTGCCTTGGTGAGAGGGAAAAGACCGCAGCATATGGCAGTTTAAATGGAAGTGACGCGATAATAGACTGGCATTATCGTTGATTGAAGGTTATCTGAATCCTTCAATTTAACCAACGGTATTATACAATGCACCAAATTATACGGTTGCCCTGATAACAGTCGCACACGTATCCCATCGCCTATGAGGTAGTACATGCATTTGACAAGCAAGTCAAACTGAAACTCTCACGTTCAATTCCCCACTATCTCGGTATTGTCGGAGTGGTACGTTTTTCTTTGTGTAAAATATTAGTTAATAGTTTCCTTTACATGATATCGTGTGCATTTTACATGAAACGCCGTTTTCAAGATTTAAAGATTGGGACAAAAATATATTTTTGTCTTTATAAAAAGACCTATGCCGATTTTAACCGGCAATAAACTGTTAATGTCAATAAAACATGCCAATTCTACAACAGAAAATAAAAAAATGTGGTATGAACATTATCAGTTATGTGGCACCAAAATAATGATTGTAAAAATAATCACAAACATTATTTTGTCATGTTTTCTCCTTAGTAACAAACAGTTTGTGTGGAATAAAATTGGTTTCGCCTATTTTTTAAATGTATTTAGGGAAACAGGAGTTTGCTTTTCGTGAATGATGAAAATATTATTGCCCTAAATCGCGAAAATTTTAAAGCATTATTAAACTCTTGAAAAGGAGCTCTCTAAAGATAATATATCAAAAAACTATATCAAGAGAAATAGATGAAGCATATCTTTTTTCAGTTCAAGTGGATGATATGACATTCATTGTTTGTGCAGGTCTTGCACCTGAAACATTATTTAATCTTGTTTTGCAACGTTATAATTATCAGAAATTAAAATTGATCTCTCAGTGTTATGACGGCGCGAGTGTAATGTCCGGACATTTAATTCTTCTGCAGGCAAAAATTATAGAAGTGCCTCTAACAAGTAAGGTTGGTTTATTGTTTAGCTAATTTAATCATTTAAATTTAGCTTTGCAACAGTGCCAGTGTTACAAAAATTCCGAAATGCCGTGTATCAAAGTCCATCAATCAACGGTTGCGGGTATGCAACTTCCAAAACAAGACTGTGCTTGGTTAGTTGCAGTGGGTTGTACACACAACCTAGATGGGGCTTTAAATTCTAAACTGCCATGTTGCTAGATCTAAGTATTGATCTTCTATCACATAGGTATATTTTCTGAATAGGATATAAATTTTCTGAATAGAAGAGAAATTTCACTATAATTGACGTTGTTAAAAACATTTCCTGCACCACTGAAAAAAAAATACTTTAGGACTTTAGGCAGCACTTTATGATCCAGTATTGTCCAATTGGCAACGTCTTATTTAATTTTTGTACTTAGCACTTGTTATTCTTATGTTGGCATGTTATAGTCGTTCAGCAGCTTGGTTCATTAGGAGAAATAATAATCAGTATGGCTATGAATTGTGCGAGAAAATTTAAAATAGGTGAGCCCTAATTAAAATAGCTGTAAACTTAAAATGCATTTTCTGATTGTGAGAGCCCATTTTTTCACAGATTAATTTATAAATATGTGATATAACCTAGTTTAGGTAAGTATTAAGTGTTTAATGAACTACTGTTTCTACTAATTAGGTAAAGGCGAATGAAACCGAAACTATAATATTGAAATATTACATTACAGTAAATTGTTACTGTTTAATGTATAAATACTATTTAATTCATGTTAGCTTTATAACCGGAAAGGATGCAAAATTGTATTGCAATACTTGAAAAATGACCTTTGTACCCAAAACAAAGTACAATTTATATTTATAATACCTACAACAGTTTGTAAACAGCTATGTAAAAATAACTTGGTATTTTTTTCAGCTAGGCAAATTCAAGTGATAACTCGATGTTATTCGGAGCATCCAAAAATCACAACGCACTACACCATACATCCAAGGGAAAAGGATCCACGATGGAAAGGTTAGGTAATTCGGGCGATTGCAATTTTAATAATGCTAATGTGTATATTTGCAGATGTGAATATGGAGCGATATGCGGACGAGACAGATATTTTGATCGTTGGAGGAGGACCAGCAGGTATGAGTGCTGCTATAAAGGCGAAGCAGCTAGCGGAAAAAGAGGGCAAGGAGTTAAAGGTTACACTGGTTGAAAAAGCATCAGAAGTAGGGGGGCATATATTATCCGGTGCAGTAATACAGCCTACAGCGCTTAACGAACTGTTTCCAGACTGGAAAGAGAAAGGTGCGCCACTTAATACCCCGGTGAAAGAAGATAAATTTGGGTATTTGACCGCAGGCGGTAGAATACCCGTTCCTGTATTACCAGGTACACCATACACTTACCCATGCTATACGGTCTATGAATTAATAAGTGCATTCTAGGCACACCGATGTACAACCATGGTAATTACATTGTACGGTTGGGTCACGTCGTGCAGTGGTTAGGCCAGCAAGCTGAGGCATTAGGGGTAGAGATTTACCCGGGATATGCCGCTTCCGAGATTCTATACCACCCAGATGGGAGCGTTAAGGGTATAGCAACGAATGATGTAGGCATAGCCAAAGACGGGAGTCCCAAAGATAACTTTGAACGCGGTATGGAATTGCATGCCAAGTGTACGATTTTTGCCGAAGGCTGCCATGGGCACCTATCCAAGCAGATTATAAATAAGTTTAATCTAAGGAAAAATGCCGAATATCAGACTTACGGAATAGGTAAGCAAAATCGGTAAGCACAATAGTGTTGATTAAAGTTGGTTTTTTTCAAAAAAAAAGGGCAGAAAAAAACTTTACAGTGGGCCAGTGTTTATTATTTTAGGTGGCTGAGGATTGCAGAATGTGCGTTTTAGGGCATAACTGAACTTGACGATAATTATCGAATTTTATATTAATTTTGTATTTTAGAATGTTCTGAAAATATTGCCCGTAAGTCATCAAACATAAATTAACACATTTTTTACTGAATATGTTTTATTTAGTTGGTATATCTAGTAATATTGTAACTGACAGCAGGCTGACGATTAAAATAAGACAGCCAGCCAGCTGGACAGACAAAAGAAAGTTGTGTCATAAAAAAACTTTCATAAACAACTAATTATTTAAATCATAAGATATTAGGAGTATAGCAGACATATCAGTATCAGAATTTTAAGAATGGTAATTTTTGTGTGGTAGCAATTGCCATAATTTATACAGATTTTGCTCTGTGACTATTCATCATATCATAAGCTACTACTACGTCACAGATCACGTACCATTTTTCCAGGTTTGAAGGAAATTTGGGAAATAGATCCCAAAATCCACAGTCCTGGGCGAGTGGAACATACAATAGGTTGGCCGTTGGATAAGAATACATATGGCGGGTCATTTCTGTACCACCTGAACGAAACTACGCCGCTCATCGCAGTAGGTTTTGTCGTGGGCTTGGACTACGTCAATCCCTACCTAAGTCCGTTTAGGGAGTTCCAGAGGTTTAAACACCATCCGTCAGTAAAGCATTATTTTGAAAGTGGTACGAGGATATCGTATGGTGCTAGGGCCCTCGCCGAGGGCGGTTTTCAGAGCTTACCGAAACTTACATTCCCTGGAGGGTGCCTTGTAGGGTGTTCCGCAGGTATATATACATCTGTAGGTGTTAAAAAAAACTATTTGAGTGGTGTTTTTAGGTTTCCTCAACGTTCCCAAAATTAAGGGTACTCACAACGCTATGAAGAGTGGGATGTTGGCAGCGGAAAGTGTCTACGAGACTATACACGGAGAAAAACAAACAACGGAAGGACTTGAGCCTAAAGGTTACGAAGATAAAGTTAAGAACAGTTGGGTTTGGAAAGAACTGAAGGCAGTTAGAAATGTTAGGCCTAGTTTCCATAATCCACTGGGGCTGTTTGGAGGCGTGGCTTATAGTGGCTTCTCCATCGTTATTGGAGGACGAGAGCCGTGGACTTTCAAACATGGAGATCCCGATCATAAAAGACTGAAACCTGCGAAAGAGTGTACCCCAATAGACTACCCCAAGCCCGATGGTAAAATCAGTTTTGACCTTCTATCGTCGGTCGCACTCACCGGAACAAACCATGAGGGTGACCAACCTGCGCATTTGACTCTTAAAGATGACACAGTCCCCGTGAAGACTAATCTGGCAGTGTACGATGGCCCAGAAGGCAGATTTTGTCCTGCAGGTAAGGGTTTTATAGTATTACTCACTTCAGAGATATAATTTTTTTTATTTTAGGCGTATATGAATTTGTTCCGTTAGAATCTGGAAATGGTCAGCGCTTACAGATCAATGCCCAAAACTGCATCCACTGTAAAACGTGTGATATTAAGGACCCTACGCAAAATATCAACTGGGTCGTTCCAGAAGGTGGCGGCGGACCGGCATACAATGGGATGTAATTTTAATTTGATAATCTAATTGCGAAATAGGTTTTTTATAAATAGCTATTAATTACCATACCATGTTGTGTACACCTTTATTTTATTTAATTTTTATATTTATTGTTATATTTTTGTAAATATGTAAGTGCCTTGATTATGAGAGAATATATTTTATACATAAAAATAAATAAAAGTAAACTTAGTAAGTATTTTTAGAAATTCCTCAATCAAAATTTAATGTGCTACTTTTTTTTAAATAAGACGGAATATCAGCTATGTAACCTTTAAAAAATATATAACCTTGCCCCTAGATCAGCTTGGTAGGCTGGAAATGCTGGTAATAACTCCTGGTGAAGTCTACCATTAGATCGGCTTGGCATTCTGGCAAATCCCCGATTTGAGTGCCAGGCGATCCTCTGTATCTTGCAAAAGGCGGAACAACAGTTTCAGGAGCTAAAATTGTGTTATCCTCTATGACACAGCAGTCTTTCAGTGTGCAACGCCTTCCCTAAAATCCGCATTGTGTAATAAAAACTTGAAACCAGCATAAACACTTACTATAACGCAATTCTTGCCAATATAAACGTAGTTTCCAACAATCGCAGCGTTCACTACAGACCTTTCTCCAACGTACACATGGTCACCCATTGTAAGTGGGAAAAACGCCACACTGAAACAATTCAAAGTCATATAAAGCAAAAAAAAAAAAACTCATATCGGATACCCTTTACTGAATTTCTTATAAGGAGGACGCAATACCGCTTCCTTACTGATAATACAATATCGGCCTGTTTTCACATTGGCTAAATCTCCTCTAATAATAGCTTCTGATTGGACTATCACTTTCCCTTGCAGAATTATATTCTGCGAGCCACATAGGACAGTTTGTCGACAGACTTTATTACCTGAGGCCTGAAAGAAAGACTTGAATGACTTCTATATGTAGTTAGAATTTAACTTACGGTTTCTACATAGTCGCTTTTGTTATAATTTATATCTCTCAGTTCCATTTTGTAGAAAAATATTACCACAGAATACCAATCATTTATAAATACTAGAAAACATTTAACATAACCCCAAAACGCAAGCTGTGTCAAAACTATGCGTCATAATTTAGAAGTGATTCCCTTTGACAGTTTGATTCAGATCACATGTGTTCTAGCGTCATTCTCCAAATTGAAATGCCCACCTATAATAGGCATTTTTTTTACAATCCACTATATAGACCTTCGACATTTATGGTCGAAGATATAGACCATGATACAAAAGACAATGGTATGTGAGATTGCCGAACCAAAATTGGTCAGTCGTGCGCATGCATCTCACATGACGTATTTCTCGCCAACATGATTTTAAGCGCGATTTTTACACAGTTGAATGCAAATACATACACCTACTGTTGTTTTCGAATTGAAATTGATACGATTTTGCTTTTTGTGTAGGTATACATACAGGTGGATACGTGTGAGTCTATTATTATATGTGCTACAATTTTTTAATTGCCAACCTGTATTTCATGTTGTAATTTATATAATTACAACATCTCGGGACTGCAGTCCCGAGATGTAATTATAGTTGAAACACTAAAGAAAGTAACCTCAAATACTTTCACTTCCCCAAGATTGAAGAATTGTCAAAATAACGGCTGACTGTGCACAAGAGTGGATAAAATAAATTTAAAGAATGGTATGTAGATAATACTATATTTGTGATACATCTGATGTGATAATTTAAAATTCAGATAGTGTCTTAAATGCATTATTTTGTTCTTCATTCGCACTTCTTTCTCTACAAAAACGCAGTGCATTGATAATTCGATTTCTCGAAAACCATAAACATCGATTTTTTTTTAAAAACTCATAGTTTTGTCTACATTCCATATATATATATATATAAATTCTTAATAATGAACATAACTCTCCGCAGGGTGAAGTTTTCCATCCACAGATTTGCTAGTAGAGATTTTAAGGCTAATTTTTTCAAAAATGTCCCATATTTTAATAACTTAATTTTTATCATCGGTCATGTCTTCTCTAAGTAGCAAAATTTCTTGGTTATATCCCGAGCCGTTGACTTAATAGCGCAATGTATGTTTTGAAAAACGTGTTTTTCAAATTATTTCACGGAGAAAGAAAAAATAATTCGCACAATTGGTCTCTAGTAAAAAAAGTTGTAACTCACATGATGAATGGCCAAAACTATGCTCTAAATGACGTTGATAATCCCATTTAGTTATAGCTTAATAAAAAAACATCTGATTTTACTCCGCTATAGGTAGATAGGTACCACGTTAAGGCGTAACTGGAAATGTCGCACCTCATCTGATGTCACAGTACCTGCGTGCTGACATACCGTTGTCTTTGCATTATGACTCAGATCACATGTGTTCTAGTGTCATTCTGCAAATAGAAATTGGGTTCACCTGGACATTTTTTTACAATCCACTAGATTATACTCGGATTATGTCGGAAATATATGAGAGTGACTCATACTCGCTGTCTTAGCCACTGAAACGCTGTGCCACTAATTTATTTCAAATTCTGACCATAGTGAAGATATTTTTCTATTTATAATTTATACACATCACTATATTGGCTATGGCTAGTGAATGTGGCATATTTTAAGGCTGCCTTAGCATCAAATATGGAGTTATTTCCTTGCGACAATATAAATTAAAGTGGAATGGATATAAAACAACAATATACAGAAAAAAAGATATTTATTTTCAATGATCCATCAGATTGAAACAAAAACACCACGTCCTTAATTTAAAAGATATTGTAGCGTCTATTCTTGACTTGCATCTACATTTTCAGTTTGTAGTCCCTTAAACGTAGGTACAGCTACATATGTGACAAGTGTGTATAGTTTATTAACAGAATCTTCGTCATCGTTTCTCCTACGTGACAGACGCACACGTACACGAAAAGGTACATTCCTAAAAATCAAGACCCTCGATTAAGAATTATCAGACATGACCCCACCACTATGTTGCACTGTCTATTAATAAAAAATCTACGCACCTGATTCCCTTAGACCATAATTGTTTGTTTAACCTAGTGTCTATCCTGACATCGGGAGTGCCCATCTGTTTCTCAGCAAACTGACGAATGGCCTTAATAGCTCTAGGGGCACGCTTTTTAAATCCAATACCATGCAACCTTTTGTGAAGGTTTACGGTGTACTCACGAGTAACTACTTCGTTGATAGCGGACTTTCCCTTCTTTTCACCCTTTTGCTTGGCCATTTTTAGCTGGAAAATATAAACAATCACATAAGCATTACAAACATAACCTATGAAAGATTTTTGCTCAAAATATGGGGAATGTTGGGAGGTATTCCGTAAAAATACGCATAGTTCTAAACGAAATTTTAAAGGTAGGTCTTATATTAGGGTTTTAACATATAAAATGAGTCGTTCTGACTTCGATGGTAATAGATTTTTATTAAAAAAACTCAATACGTACCTTTCGAACACTAAAAATATTTCAGAAGGAATTTAATCGGCTGTTTGACAGTTCAACACACAAAATTGAACGTCGGTAAAGTTGTTAACATTAATTTATTTGAGCTATTAGTTGAACTAGTAATGTATAGATGGCCATACTGAACCTACAATGACTGGATAAATAAGTCACTGTACGTACACCTAGTGGCTTTATACATAGGGACAGTGGCGACAATTGGCTCTATGCTCCTCCCATCCGCCATTATGTGACTAAATCTTTTTCAATTAACATTGCATTACCGTTTTTGAAGCTATATTTTTCCATTTTTGTAAACATTTTGGATTTATGTGCGTTGTAATAAACATATTGTAACACGTATGAACTTCCTTACATAATTATTTATAGTATATAAGTAAGTATAATTATTAAGTCTCAGACTATAAGTAAGATTTGTTTTCTCTTTCGAAGCGTCTGGCGATAATTGCCGCCGACAGAAAGTGTTTGGCAGTATGGTTTCAAAACTTTTAACAATATTCCGTACAACATACCTTAGAGTCGGCCCTTCAGACTTTAAGTAAAGTGAGTAATATTTTTACGTACCTGTAGCAACTCGTATCTGAGAATTGGCCGTCGGCCAAAGCTAGCAGGTATGTATACCTATACGTATTAATACTACTTACTCTATCATTTTGTGCATCAGAAAATAAGTAAGGTCTGATGGCCCTGAGATCTTGGACTATTAAGGGTTACACTGTTGTCAGACAAAATTGTCTTCGAGCGGTAAGTTACCCTTACTGTTCTTGATACATATACTATTTCAGACTCTATCACAAATAATTGCCATGGCAACTTTAGACATGTTAATTAAAATCCTAGGCTCACTATTTTTAAGTATATAAAATTTGCTCTCATCACATTAATCATACATATAATAAGGGGTTTTTTTTGGGAGTTTAAATAAAAGGTTTACGAAGTAGGTATGTACCTATCTAATAAGGTTTTTAAAAGTGTATTTTAAGTGTCACAAAATAGTGACTTTTGTTACAAGTAGCTACCTAAAATAGTTTTTTCAGACGAATCGTTGCTATTTCCAGGTGACACGGAGTCAAGTCTGGAATAGCAGATGAGTCCAAAAACACTTAGGTATCTACATTATATAAATGACATTTTTTTGTAAAGCTCAGCAAAAACACATTCAATGTAAGTAGCTATGACTAATGTGATCAGAGCAAATATCTCGAAAATAGTGATCTTCGGATTTTAATTTCCAAGCCAACATAGTCATGAGTCAAGACAACTTTTTGGGACTGAGTCCGGAAAAGACATTATTTTATGGACTAAAATGAGTCCGTAAAATAATTATTTTTGGGAATGTATACAAAAAATAACTATTTTGTTGTGGTACCTTATGTTATGGGCATTTAGACAAAAAAAATCATGGAATATAGAATTTTATTTCACTTATAATAAATGCATTACATAGGTGCAGTGCAATCAGTAATTTATATAACTATTTCTAACAATAATAACATATACATAAAGAAATTGTATAATTAAATTATAGAAACATATGTCAACAGTACATTTTGTGTTTACATGACAAAAAAATAAAGATATGAGCACACAAATATGCTTGATATGGTAGGCAGTAGAGAATAAAACATTAAATATATATTATATATTTCCGCGATATACATATACAATTTGAAACTTATGTAAATAAAGTGTTTTATTTGAGGTAGATGATCAGCACTTTGGGCTCTCTGCAGGTAAAGTAGAGATCTTTATACTAAATTAGGAAGGTAATATAACAAAACTCTAAAAATACTCGACAACAATAAACAAATAATAATCAGTCTTAAATTAAATGGCAAAATATTCTAACACAACTGATGTTGAATTGCGGTAGATCGATTGATGTGTGTGTGTGTGTGTGTGAATTTTCAAATGGCCGAACAGCGTTTTCTAATTATAAGAAAATAAAAGCTAATGGAATGTTTTGCAAATATTTTGATAGAAAAGGCACATTAATTCCTTACTTAATTATTGGTCCTCTATTTAGTTGTGTTATACGTTCGTTATAAGAGAATTAAATTAAAAATTTCAGTCTTGTATATAATTGTTAATAATAAATAACAGTGTAGCAACACGAATTGCACTTTTGGTTAGTATAATATGGATGAGCTGCATGAATTTGAGGGACTAGACCGGGCAGTCAGTCAAAAAAATATGTGAAGTATTGGTCAGTGGTAATGTGTATCAGTCTAGAAAATCACAGCTATGGCTAAAAATGGCCACTCGTAAAGACCTATGGCATTGTGCAGCTAACAGTATTGGTGGACATCGTAACAGTCCCTCGAAAGGGGACGTTAGTCTGTACTAGCAACGTTTCAAATAACAATAGTGCAGCAAGAACACTCTGACACAAAACACAACTCTTTATAGGTAATTGAATACTTGTATGGCCAAGAGAGGTTGAGCCAACATTAAATAATATCTTACACTTTACTAAATCTATCGAAGTAAATACATTCCTAAAACCCCAAAACCACAAATTAAATTTTAATAATGTAATCACATTGACACTATTTCCCTTTAAATAATTTAATTAAAGAGGGCCGGGTTCGCAACAATCGTACAAGTAACAATGGACATGCGGCTCCTCTGCAACCAGGCTTAATGCCCCTCAGCAATAATAAAAATAAAAGTAACTATTTACATCTTTTTAAAGATAACAGGCACCGGTTGTACGCAGTATGCGAGCAAGTAGACCATTCCTCTTGCCTCTCTCTCTCTCAATCAGTCTCATGTAAGTGTAGTAGTAAAATCTATCAGTCTTATGAGTTCCATTCCTCGGCGGGGAGGAAGTTGTAGCAAAGAATGAGCTGGTCTGGTAGCAAGCATCCAGTAGGCACTCGGTTTTTCATCATCGCTATAAAACTAACCTAGGCATCTTAAGAGTAAGTGAGTACGGGTGGTGAACCACAGATATTATAGATATTGCACTGAACTCAGTCAATTTGCAAGTTTATACATAAAATATATAGAATAAAACTTAACACTGGTTTAAAACTATTTCAGCAGAGTTTCTCGCGTGTAAGTGTATTTACATCCCTAATCATGCAGCGTCTCCATCAACGCTTATCTCTCTCCTTGAATCGTCCTGCTTCATGCTGTCCATCAGCATGTCCTCCTTTTTCATTATTGCCGAGACCTGGTTCATGGGAGGCATTATCACCCTAGACTCCTGCTTCCTCCCAATCGACAAATCCTCTACTTGGTCCTCCTCTTCCTCATGGTCCCTCTCGGAACTTCCATTTGTCTCGCTATGGCTATTATGGTGGTCGCTTCCTGGGGCTGGAGAAGGGGTCATACTCGTATGCCTAATGTACTTTAACATCGTAGGGCTGGGGCTCCTGGCTCGCCCCTGGTTGCTTGGGCTGGTTGAGTGGCCGGAAGCCACTGCATGCGCAGCTGCAGCAGCCGCCATGGCAGCCAAGGCTTCACGTTCATCACCCCCACGACTGTCTAAGGCATGCTGCAGAAATGTGCTAGCTTCAATCAACGCAGAATTATTATTTATAGGCCCCTCGTCAGTCTCTGATAAGTGCCCCCCGTATGGCGACCCCGTACCATAGGAAAAACAAGCGGAACTTCCGTTGGTCCCTCTCTTAAAGGGTCTGCTAGTCGTGATCCCTAATTTCTTTACTTTATCGTATAAAGTCCTGGAAGGCACGCCGTATTTTCTGGCAGCTTGCAAGGCGGACATTCCGTTTCTAACAGCTTCGATCGCGGACATTATATCGTTCCTTGTGTATTGCTTGTACCGCTTCCATTCTGGTTTTTGGGTGGGGACATAAGTGGCGATGCCAGAGCCTACTCCTCTCATCTCATGGCTGAAAGACTGAGGTGAGGATGAGGGGATGGCTAACTTGGACTTGTCTTCTTCATCGTTCATCGGCGTGAAATCGGTGTAGGGGGATTGGGCGTCTTCTAAGGGCTCGTTCTTCATGTGCTAGAACCAACACAGATCTATTAGTCTATCTAGTAAATCTATTTGTTTGTGTACCAAATATGGTCTCTTGGAGGCGTTGATTAACAAATTCGGGATTTAGCACCGTGTAAAGTCCAACACATTGAAGTGAAGTTAAAAACAAAATTAAGGTTGACGAAATGTGCCACTAGTTTGACTTTATTATTTTTCTCGCTATCTCGTATAGTTTCCGAGATATCCACGCTCGAAATCCGCTAATTTTGAGAAAAAAAAATTGGTTCACGGTTTTTTGTCTTATTTGACTAGCTAACTCGTGTGTCCTTGTCCTTCATCCTATTATAAATTTAGAGCGGAATGCAGCGTGGCACGTAGGTAGGGGGTTGACAAATAATACTATGAAGGACACAGCGAATTTTTTTTTGGGTGCCACTGTACCACTCCTAAAAACATATATTTTGTGCTCCACAAAGTCCCGAATAACATTTTTGGGCTATTAAATTTTTATCTTCTTTAAGATAAAAGTTTATTTAGTAAAGTTCATTTACTAAATATTCGTTATGTTATAAGTCAATAAAAATAATGTCTACTAATATGAAATCTTTATTAATAATTTCTTTATTAATACTTTAATACTCGGAGCTCGGAGCGGAACATCTGAAAAATTTCGGTAAATCCCCGGATTTACCGAAATTTTTCAGATGTTGCCAACATTACATTTTATATTACATTATAGCCTTAAGTCACGACACAATGGATGAATATAAAATATTAGATATTAAATATAAAATAGGGAATTAATTCAATACATATAGTGACACACAATGGGAAAATAAGATATATTTTTCGACACGTCGGAATTTCATATTTACATATTATATTTGACCAATCATATTTCATACAATACTGCCTCTCCTACCTCTCCAACTAACCTATAATCCTAATAACCTATAAATAAATGGTTGTCTCTGCCTATAAATAACGTGCTTTTGTTTTGTCGTCGAGTTTAATTTAATGTCTTGCTGGGCTCTTCGAACTACAATGTGGCTACTTTATATTTATATGAAGTGGAAAAATAAAACATTTTTAAGGGTGGCATAATCGCAGGTGGTGGGTTCACCCAATTAATCAGAGAAGAGAAGAACTTGCACATATTTCCACGTTATTTTCGAAACTTAAAGCTAATACCGAATTATTTTAATAATTAATAATTATCATTGTGGCAACCATTTATATCTAATATGTTATATATTATGTCTTATATATTTAATATTTTCCATTGTGTCCTAGCCTTTAGCGTAAAATAAAGTATATGTCAATTTGTGTGGTGTATGCGACCTTTTTTTAAAATTTATTTGTAAGTACTTTATAAGAATTTGTAAGAATTTATTTATATTTCCGGATTTTAAAGTACATTTGCAGTCCTTTGACACCTTTCAAAAGAACATAATTTTAAAATAAAGTTGTCCTTTGAAATAAAGGACGGTTGGCAACTGTACACGTAGGAGGTACTTTTTTCGTTTTTTCACTTATATCTCGGAAACTATACAGCCTAGCGAAGGCTTATAAGCAAATTTTAGGACAAAAAACTTATATTATAATCATCACTATAATAATAGCTAGTGCCTGAAACTAATTTGTATATCAGATCTTATGTAATTTTTTAACTATTTATAGTTAACCAAAATAAATGCATCTAGGTATTTACCTCTCACTCTACAAAATCCCAACCTTAAGGCGTGATGTGAACACTTATTATTCAGTGGCGTAACGCAACGATTATATACAAACGTATTAAATGTATATTTAAAAAATAATTAAAAGAAAAACAAAAATAAAAGTAGGTTGAAGTACTATGAAAGGTTATGGTTTATGAACTCGACGATATTCTTATAAGTAAATGGCCATAAAATACCCATTGTCAAACATATTTAAATTATACTTTATACCGAAATTTTATTTAAATTACACGATTTATAAAGGGTCCGCCAATAAGCGCGCTCGATCTTTAAAATGAAATAAAGCAAGTTGTGTTAGAGGTATAAATGAAATTTATTTTTTGTTTGAAAGAGTATTCGAAGGCATTATGTATGGAAAATAATATCGGTCAAATGTCCACCTCGGCTTCGCTGGGTGGCGCGCATACGAGAAGTCTAATTTTCAATGACTCTGGCGCACAAATCGGGCTGTATTTCATCGATGGCGTGGCGTATGTTGACTTTGAGGGCATCAGTGTTTTGTGGTTGGTTTGCGTAGACCTGTGATTTAAGAAAACCCCACAAGAAATAGTCTAGTGGGGTTAAATCGCACGATCTCGGTGGCCAGTTGATGTCGCCTCCGCGCGAGATAACCATTCCTCCGAAGCGCTCGTGCAGAAGATCCATTGTGGCGCGCGCTGTGTGGCTCGTAGCGCCGTCCTGCTGAAACCACATATCCTCGACATCCATATTGTCGATTTCATGCCAGAAAAAGTTCGTTATCATGGATCTGTATCGTTCGCCGTTTACCGTGATGGACACACCATCGTCGTTCTCGAAGAAATACGGCCCGATGATGCCTCCGGCCCAAAATCCACACCAAACAGTTACCTTTGCTGGGTGCATTGCGACCTGGTGGACCTCCTGTGGATTGTTCTCGGCCCAATAACGGCAATTCTGCTTGTTGACATTCCCATTTAACCAAAAATGTGCCTCATCGCTGAAGATGATTTTGCGACCAAAATCGGGGTCGACTTCCAACTGCTCTAAAGCCCAATCAGCGAAGATACGGCGCTGTCTATGGTCGTTTATTTTGAGCTCTTGTGTCACCTGGATCTTGTACGGATGCATGCCCAAATCCAGATGCAAGATTCGGCGAAGTGATGTTTCCGAAAGGCGGAGTTCCTGTGCGCGACGTGAAATTGACTGTCGCGGATTTTCACGCACACTATCGCGCACAGCGGCGACATTCTGGGCAGATCGGACGTTTCGACGACGCGTCGGTGTTGGCTGATTGTTCACCGAACCGGTTGCCTCGATTTGTTAATCAAACGACGGATAGTCGACTCAGCAGGACGATCAATTGCACCGTAAAATTGGCGGAGCGCGCGGAACGTTGCTCGAACCGATGAATGATTTTCGTAATAAGTTTCAACGATTTGCACATGTTGCTCGCGGCTGAATTGGTTCATGGTGATTTGTGAAGATACACTGAATAATAACAACTACGTTTGCCAACTCTACCACAAACAACATGGCCGCCATGAGCTGTCAAAGATCGAGCGTCCCTATTGGCGGACCCTTTATAATAGGTACCTATTAAATATTATATCAGACGCGGCCGGCAGGTGTATTGAAAACTTAATATTAATTAAGTTTTTAACAATTTAGGTATGACATTTACATTTTTTCACAATTTACATTTTTACAGGTTCAAGTCATTATTTATAGGGCGATTTATAAGAAAATTGCAAATGTTGGGCAAGGGTTACTTTCTTACGATTAGGGATACGATTAGTGTTATGTTTGATTTTGGACTCACCTTTATACGTTCTTCCGTTCCGCTAGAGTGTTCCCCGCTGTCCGCGTGACACACGAGGCTGACAGGCTGTGAGGAATCCGCCTGTCCTTGGCCCAGAACGGTCCTCAAAATCGGCGTGTCTCTGTTCATCAGCAAGCTAGAGAGCTTCTTCCTCTTCAGCGGGGACATGTCCGAGCCGGCAGCTTCGTAACAGCTGCTCAGCATGGCTGCTGCTGCCGTGGCAGCTGCATGTGGGTGATTGGGGTTGGGTACCGAGGAAGAATGCGGCGGCAAGGGCAACCCCGGCACTGCCCACATGGGCAGGTTCATCCTGGAACTGTGCTCTTGGGGTTTGCTGCTGTATAAATTGTAGGGGTTCTTGTAGATCGAGTTGGTGGAGTGTGGGGGGGAGTTATTGCTGCTACTATGCACCGTGTTCTGTATAACGGAGTTGGAGGTGGTGATGGAGGGAGAGTGGTCCATCGGATCCTCGTCCTTGGGGCTCCTGGTGGACCGGTTCTCCTCCACTAGCCCTTTAACTTTCAAAGCTTCTGCCACTTTTAGCAGGGCGGCTAGTTGGTCTTGCGCCACGTTCACCTCACCCCGATACATGTATTCCAGTATGGCCTTGATTTCCGAGTACTTCACGTCTTTGAGGACGACCACGGGGTGCTTGCACGGGAGATCGGTGAAGAGGTTTTGGAAGTATGGGGAGCAAGCGGCCAAAACCATCCTGTGGCATTTGATGGGGGCTCCGCCGTCGCATACCAGGGTGACGTCGGTGAAAGCCTCGTTTTGCAGGAGCTCGTCGAAGACTGTCAGCAGGTTAGATCGGTGGTTATTCCACCGCAGGCAGTATTGTTGTGCCGTGCCCATTTTGGGGGAATGGAAATTCTGCAAAGAAACGACTTATAGTCTTCACAAATTTTGTTATTTGAAAATTATTAAATCTGGTGTAGTTACGTATAATTTAAAACAGTTCGCATCTAAGACGCATTAGGTTTTTTTTTCATTCTGCAAATTACTCTTTAGTTTAATCTTACAAGTTTTTGAAATCAAGACACCCCAAGGTTATCTGACTTTAAGGTATTTAAATGGCAATAGTTATTTTCAATTAATAAAACTAAAACAAATCATCATAGTTAATTATTGCCATGGTAAAAATAAATTGGGTATAACGTAGGAATTGCCCCCCCCCCACCCCGCCTTATTGTCCAATTTTACCTAATCAGATTAGTAAAATTATTTACAAAATATAACGACACAGTTAAATATGGTTTCAAAATCCATGTCTAAGGTATAGTTAGGATTAATTTAATGAAACAAATGTAATAACTGCATATTCAGAACCCATGAACCCAGAAATTCACAAAAGTTATATTCTTGAAGGAGTAGTATCATTGGTTGAAGATATTGGAGAAAAGATTGTAGGCAATGGACATCCCATGGATATTTGCAATCATTCGCTGCCACCTGTATCTCCTGACCTCAATCTAGTAGAGAACGTGGTCTCTCTTAAAAAGTAGCATTGCATCTTGCAACCTGCGTCGACAATAGATGAACAATGAAGCGAGATTTCCCACCAAACCATTTGAACCATCCAATTTTTTTTCGAATGATTGGCAACACACCATGTCTGTATACAATATTTTCCAGCCAGCGGTACGTCACGCCATCTTTTGATACGAGTACAAAAATATTCTGATTTTTGAGCAGCTATTTTATTTTACTGCACAAGACTCGGTGGTTTTCCAGATTTCGAAAAACATTTCATTCGTTCATCATTCAAAACATTTCGAAATTCATTCCCTTCACCCATCGTTTCAAGGTAGACTCATAGATCTCAGCGGGATTATGATGAACTGCCTTTGATTTTTAATGGCTCTCTCATATAGTTAGAATTTTTTTCTCCATATAAAACTGGAAGATTTCCCGTCTGAAAACGCCTTTCATGAAATCATCGATATCTATTTTGTGTCTGCCACTTATGGGTTTTGGTCACGTAACAGTACCAGTTGTCCTCTGTCGACTAAAAAATATTTTAGCACTGCTCACTCTTTTCCCCGAATAGGTACGTATTGTGACTTGGCTGGGTGAAAATTCGTCCACACCACTTATTTTCTCATTGTAAAAGTAATTTTTCACCTTCGAACAATTTGTTTAAAGTCAGCGGAAATTTTTTTGGACATATTGTTTATATTCGTGATTATGTTTAAATGTTTAAATTTAATGATCAACTAAATTATTTATCTCCAAACATGGGTTTTTTAATAAAAAAATCTGAAAAGCAACAGAAGGTCTTTTAGCAGATTTGCGTTACCATGGTGATCAGAAGGGTGCTGGGTGCAACAAAAATATTATTGTTATTGATAAATCATGCCTAACCAATGTTTTAGCTTAAACACGTAAATATGTAAATAACACGTAAAACATGTAAATATCAAATTGATAAAATGTTGCAAAATATTTTTTGCAGGTGGATGTGGTAAGTAGTTCTTTCTGTATTATAGTTACGGAATTCCTCAATACAATGTAAACATTTTCAAAATACTGATGGAATAAATTACGCTCCGTTTTAAAAAAAGTCATAACTAATAAAAAAATTGCGTTTTAAAAACTTTGGCCATGTTTTGACTTAAATTTTGTAGCAGCAATCTACAAATTTTTTATGTAATAATTAACTATCGAAATTGCTAGTTAATTATTACATAAACAAATTAATTAAAAATATTTGGCAACAATATAAATAGCACAAAATCGCCCATGTTTATGCGTTCATTAAAAAAAAATCATGTCGGTAGCTCTACTATCATTAAAAATACGACACAAAGATTAAAAAACACAAATTTTGGAAATGATCAATGTTTGATATTTTTTCGCAATAAAATGCTATTTCCTATGTAGAATTTTTGACTCAATTTAAGCTATAGGGTCTAATTATTGAGTTAAGTTTTGACACAGAAAAACGTAGCAAAACATGCGGTTTTATTGACATCGCTTAAACAATCTCAAAAACGACTGTATACATAAAAAATCACATTTATACATTGTAACAACAAAGAATTCATGAATGGCTGTCAAAATTTCAAAACTCTTGGCTCCTCAGTTTTTATAGGGCTCGATAATTTTTACTTTGATAGTAGTTGAAGGTCACTATCTACATTGGAAGCCAAAATAAATGACACACTTAATAATATAAATATTTGAAAATGGCATTATTCGAAAATTCTCACTGATTGCAATAATTTTATGGGGGCGTTTTGTTACAAAAGGGGTACTTAGAATATGGCCCTTTATTTCCATTCGCTATGTCCATTATAATATATTGTTTTTTTTGTTTTGTAAATATTGGAAATAATAAACCGTTTATTATTATTATTATTATTGTTGTTATATCCAAATATCATTACAGTAGGAGGGAAGTGATAAAAAATAGAAAGGGTGTCATTTATTTTGGCTGGGAGTGTATAATCTTGCCAACCAATTGTGGGTCTAATTTTGTGACTTTCCATAGGAAGGTGTGTCAAATGCACATGTGTATAAAAAATCGTGATAAAAATTGCACGTAGGAAGGTAAAATAGTTTAATATAAAAATTTAATATGACCCATAATCTCAAAAAAATACCTCCAAATAGAAACGCCATGGTAATGGATTTTTAAACAATCTAAGTTTGGGGGAGTTAATTCACCGGTAATTAAAATAAGGGTAGGTATCTAAATAGGTATATGGCAAATAGAAAATAAATTAATACCTATTTCGGTGCATTATAATCACGTAGTTTTTAAAATGTTGACTGTTTTAAGGTAAGATAGGACTAATAAAAAATGTTTTAGAAATATAAGTGTTAGAAATTCTAGAGAACAATTGAAAATTAAGTTTTTATTATTGTTTTCAAAAGATGAAGCAAAATTTTCGGCTAATTTGGCAAAAAAACTTCTAATGTTAATGTGTGTGAAATCATAATCGATTAGAAAATTCATTTTAAATAAGTCATTAAGACAACAATTCACAGCAAGCAATAAAATAGTAATTAGGAGCTGGTTTCTTGAAACAGCGATACGTGTACTAGACATATTTGACACTTAATGACAGTGATAGCAAATCGTATTTCGTAGATTTTCATAATGTACATTACCATGGCGGGGCACTTGGTTTAATACTATTGCAAAAAAAATAGTTTGTTATAAACGCACCTCGTAAAACGCACAGCACAACACTACCACACGCACAGACGACCAGTTTCGCTATGTTTAGCTTTAGCACGAATTCACCCCGTCCCGTTTACGGACAACCCTCCCATTGGCTGAATTTTTTCCGCTTACCCCGCCCGCCGATTAGTGCCTATTGTGGCCCTTATTTGGCTATCATGCCAAAATAGGACGCTCTTCGACCTAATTTCAGTTAATCTTCCGAGATAACCAAAACCGGGCAGGTGCGCGGTAAATTTACAATTTTGGCAGAAAAATGCAAAAACTTACGTGATGTTGTACGGGGAGTCACGGAAGTTACCAAAAAGTCATTTGCACTGTCTCAGCTCCGGATGCACGGACGCACCTAATGACGTTGCAGTGGGCCAAACTCTAACTAATGAAATGATACCGAAAATGCGATATGCCAGGCTGAATGCACACGCACCGTCGCGCACTTTTTACACGCACCCAACTTTTCGACAAAACGTACTAGCGATTTCTGAAAAATATTATTCGGGACAGCAAGTTCTTAGAGGGGGATGATAGTGGCACGCAAAGGCGGAGGGGGATGTGCGGGGGTGATCGCGATCCGGGGGTGGGGGAAGGTGTATCGCGGCCGCGGGGTAAGGTGTCTAGCTGGCATCGCAGAAGGGCCCGTCCTCCCTTCCCTCTGTCCTCTCTCTCTCTCTCTCTAATCTCTAGTCTGGTTCTATTTGCCTATCCTAGACTTGACTAGGACAACTTTTCGAGTCTAATTAGTGGGTATCTTGGGCTTATGTGCGTTGCTCTGCGTATGTGCCCGTACAGTTGCAGCAAAAATAATGCACGCTGCGCTCCACGCATCCGGCAGGCGATTTCTTGCGGCCTTCTGGGAAGGGTTGACACTATAGCAGGTTCTCCTGCGAGCCAAAAATGCATTGGTTCTCACGAAAATAGCTGCGCCGGCGCCAAAACGCGCCAATTTCTATGCAAAATTAATCTGCGAATTACGAAATTTCCAAAAAATGAGGCGACGTAATAGAAAACATGAAAAAATTGTTAATTTCCACACTTCGAAAATTGCACATCGATCTGTGTGGATTTCATATTAATTTTTATAATTTTATAATTTTAACCCCTTTGATATTGGTATTTGGTATTCTTTCTAATTCTGTCTGTCTTCATTTATATTTTTTAAATTACTAGAAACCCAAATTTTGAGTAAATGTCATCATATGCATATTTTATACTTTCTCTATTGTACGTCTGCTAAAAGCATTAATATCGTGCAAAGAAATAAATAGGCTCGTGGTATCTCGAAGAGAGGAGGCATAAGGAGGCCTTTATAGACCATTATTTTTTTAGGAATTTCAAGGTCATTTTGTTTTGCAAGTTTTTACAAATTCAATAATATAAATCAGTGTAAATTACAAAGCAACAAAGTAACAATTATTATTAAACAATCAAGAACGCAAGAATTAGTTGGCCGCTAGACAAGGCCCTGTATGCGGAATTTGTTATTGGAATCGAATTTAACTTTTATATTATTTTCATCATCGCATATTTTACGTATTTTCGTCATATGATTTTTTTCTTTCTGCGTATTCATTTGTAGTCATCACGTCCCTCCCGACGGCGCTACTGAACTAAATACCCTATAATAACAAAAAAATATAACAACATTAAAAAATGCCGCCCCGAAAAGCTGGCGCCGCAGTCTTATAGCCGAAAGATAACCGAAATAAAGGGAGACCCTGTAAATGAGAATAATAAAAAAATCATAATGTAAGAATAAGAATGTAAGTAGGGTTGTTCTATTAAACTTACCCTTAATATTCATGAGGAAACCAAAATCGGAAAAAATGGGGGCTCCACTTAAAATAACAAACTTGAAGTCAACTTCTGGTATAACCGGAAGTGACAGAAATTCGAAAATATTTTAGGAATATAGGAAGTTTCCGAAAACCCCCTCCACCGAAATTTCAAAGCTATATATATCCCTCCAATATACAGGATGTCCAAAAAGGACACCCTGTATATTGTCTCTGCAGTACTTAGCACTACTTTACAAAACTCCGCAGTACAGTACATTTTTAGCATTTACAGCATTATTACCCCAAATTACACTTTGCAGTACCTTGTAGTACTTTGCATTACAATGCAGTACCATATAAAGTACTTTGAGGCTCTTGACAGTAAATTTCTTCATTTCGCAATATTTGGACAGAAATTTGAGTTGTCAAACCCGCGCAATAACAGTACTTTGCAGCTATCTGCAACACCTAGCAATAATTCGCATTACCTTGTCATACTCCAAAATCAACTGCAATATTCCACATTTCTTTGGCGGTGGGAGATCGTTTCAGGCGTTGTTTAGTCAACCTACATTTTGCAGCCTTTGCACTCTTTGTAGTGGTATGTGACAGCGCTTTGTAGTCTTTGTAATACTATGCAGTGCATGCAATTAACGCGTTATTTGCTCAGTACTTTGCATTACGGTACTTTGCAAGTACTTTATAAAATACTTTGAAGTCCCATATAAGGTTTTCGTAATACATGCACAAAATTTGGAAGAGTGGTTAAACCCCTGGGAGAATGTAAAGAGTGGAAGATCACGTATCATTACGATTTTTCGGGACACTATGTAACAAGCAAATATTTATCTATTATTATAATTGATTATAATTATGGACGGCCAGTATTGCTGTTTGTAAACAAACATTATCTTTCACGTGATTTTAATTTAACTATGCATATTTCTCTTGGTTATAATAAAGCCAATATTATCAATTAATATTTTTGTATCGTTGGTCATATTGTATTTGTGTACCTTCCGCGTCTTTTCGAGCAACCATTTGTAGTCGCTGGTGGCTTGTAGGTGCTTCCGTGTTTTCGAAATCTGAAAAAATTCAATTTTAAGAGTGGGTAAATCTAAATTGTGTTTTCACATATAAACTATAGGTATGGTTTACAACTATAAAATGATCTTATGCAAATTTTAATTTTTAATAATTTTTATCATTGAAATGTAAGAAAAGAAAAACATTTTTGTAAAAATGTTTGCCACACCATCGCAATGGCGATCGTTTTCTTTGGTTAGTTGGTGACATCAGTCTTAGTAGGTCTTCTGAATTTTAGAAGGTTCGGTTTTTACGATAGAGAATTCTGAACATATGCTTTATCACGAGGTTTTTGTAAATGATGGGAAAGATTTTGAGAAGATTTTTTTTTCAAAACCGCTTAATTTTTTTTTTAAATTTATTTCTCCGCTATGGAAAAATTAAGAATGAAATTTGGCGGGCAACTTCCGCTAATAAAATTATAGTTTGTGACAGTTTTTGTAGCCCTGAAACATTGTTACAAGGGAGTGAAAAAACAACCTCTATAATATTTTTCATCCATTATATTTTTTAAAACGCGTCGACATTTCTTTATTTTACAAATTTTATGTGATGACTTCAATCTGCAAGTTTTTTGTCTTTGAGTTTTCTTCACAAAATTAAATTAAATACAATGATTCACATGACTTTTCAAATAAATTCACTGAGGACTAAGGGGTTATTATTCGATGATACTGTCAAGTAGACTGTTGCCAAATAAAGTCATAATGACAGGTATTGCCATTATTCTTTCTTGTTTTCTCTACTCTCTAGAGTCTTAGAAAGTTACAATACAAGTACAGTACAGTTTTCCATTTTAACAGTGTATTTATTCGGCCAAATAGTCAAGGAGGCTCTTGTCAAATAAAATCATTATGACAAGTATTGCCAAGTATTGAAACTTCACCTCTTAAAATTTTTCGCATCAATTTAGAAACGCCCTGTATATTATCTTAGTTCTCGATGTTCGCGGATCTTTAGCTTTTGTGAATAAATAAAATTAGTATTGAGAAATAAATTTCGAAATTTTGATTGACAATGATCTGCACATGCGTGTAAAAGTTTGTTCTTACGACAGCCACCATTTGCTCGCGAATGTCTTTAAAGTTTTTCACTGATATATGAATTCTTTCAAGCTCGATTTTTGACTGTTGAAAATTTGCATCCATTTACCATACAATAGCCTATAAGACGTAAAAATACACCGAATTTATGGGTGCGAACTTACATTTTAAATCCAGGGGTCACGTGAATCACTCAGGCGGCACCTCGTAGACTTTTTATGGCACTGCAATGGCAAATCGAAAAATCATGTTTATTTAAATTTTATTTGCATATCAGGACAAACAAAAGTGTATAACGGGTTACGTGAAATGGTATAATAGGTCAAAAGGGGTTATTGATGGAGCTTTTTAATTATAAGCTTTCAAAGTTGTACGAATGTGTTTGAAAATCTGAAACTAACTGAAAAAAAAATTGCAACAGCGCAACTTTTATTTTCACGTAGTCCGCCAAAATTTGAAACTAACAAATTACAAGGTAAAAAAACACTACAAGGTAAGAAGAAATTGTTAATGTTTCTAGTGCTGGTAAACTGAACTGGGCCAATTTAAGTGGTCTGCTGGATCTCCCGCAATGATAGGGTGCGAGTGGTGGCTAAAATAAAATCAGGTTGTACAGAGACAAATATTGACATTAATAAAATCTGTTCACATTTCACTCTAGAGGCCATCAAGAAACTCTCTGTGCTAAATAAAGGGTCCGCCAATAGGGACGCTCGATCTTTGACAGCTCATGGCGGCCATGTTGTTTGTGGTAGAGTTGGCAAACGTAGTTGTTATTATTCAGTGTATCTTCACAAATCACCATGAACCAATTCAGCCGCGAGCAACATGTGCAAATCGTTAAAACTTATTACGAAAATCATTCATCGGTTCGAGCAACGTTCCGCGCGCTCCGCCAATTTTACGTTGCAATTGATCTTCCTGCTGAGTCGACTATCCGTCGTTTGATTAACAAATTCGAGGCAACCGGTTCGGTGAACAATCAGCCAACACCGACGCGTCGTCGAAACGTCCGATCTGCCCAGAATGTCGCCGCTGTGCGCGATAGTGTGCGTGAAAATCCGCGACAGTCAATTTCACGTCGCGCACAGGAACTCCGCCTTTCGGAAACATCACTTCGCCGAATCTTGCATCTGGATTTGGGCATGCATCCGTACAAGATCCAGCTGACACAAGAGCTCAAAATAAACGACCATAGACAGCGCCGTATCTTCGCTGATTGGGCTTTAGAGCAGTTGGAAGTCGACCCCGATTTTGGTCGCAAAATCATCTTCAGCGATGAGGCACATTTTTGGTTAAATGGGAATGTCAACAAGCAGAATTGCCGTTATTGGGCCGAGAACAATCCACAGGAGGTCCACCAGGTCGCAATGCACCCAGCAAAGGTAACTGTTTGGTGGATTTTGGGCCGGAGGCATCATCGGGCCGTATTTCTTCGAGAACGACGATGGTGTGTCCATCACGGTAAACGGCGAACGATACAGATCCATGATAACGAACTTTTTCTGGCATGAAATCGACAATATGGATGTCGAGGATATGTGGTTTCAGCAGGACGGCGCTACGAGCCACACAGCGCGCGCCACAATGGATCTTCTGCACGAGCGCTTCGGAGGAATGGTTATCTCGCGCGGAGGCGACATCAACTGGCCACCGAGATCGTGCGATTTAACCCCACTAGACTATTTCTTGTGGGGTTTTCTTAAATCACAGGTCTACGCAAACCAACCACAAAGCACTGATGCCCTCAAAGTCAACATACGCCACGCCATCGATGAAATACAGCCCGATTTGTGCGCCAGAGTCATTGAAAATTGGACTTCTCGTATGCGCGCCACCCAGCGAAGCCGAGGTGGACATTTGACCGATATTATTTTCCATACATAATGCCTTCGAATACTCTTTCAAACAAAAAATAAATTTCATTTATACCTCTCACACAACTTGCTTTATTTCATTTTAAAGATCGAGCGCGCTTATTGGCGGACCCTTTATTTATGCCACACATGTAATGGAGATGGAGACAGTTGTTACACAGTGTATAAATTTTATCAAGTCAAGAGGTTAGAATCATCGCCAGTTCCAGCAATTCGTGCAGGGCTTGCAAACGGAATAGATACATTATTTTTCTTTGTGAAGTTCGCTGAATCAGTAAAAATGTTTAAGCGATTCTATGAGTTAATAGAATAAGTGCAGATTTTCAAGGACCTGACAGGTAGATTCGAATTGGTCCAACCTTTGTGAGATGATAGATGGTGTTCTGTTTTGCATTTTTGGTTGACGTCACCAATTATTACTTGAACGAGCTATACATATATACAAATAGAGAGAAACAAGAACAATTTACCCAAGAACTATTTTTAAAATATTTTCGAATGATACTTCGGTTTTGGTAAAATCAGATTCTTATGGGAAGTACATGTCATCTTGAGAATGCCCTAGCACAGAATCTGTCTTCCGTTCACGTGAACTTCATTTCCAAATATGACTTCTTCATTTCCAAATATGACGAGTGGAGCAAGTGGAAATTATTCGTCAGATGGAAGACGTACTTATTGTGCGAACCAGTGGCGTGCGGTGACATTTCAAGTAAGGGAAGCAATTCTTATAAACTCACCCATTTGTAGTGTAACTCAATTTTTATCCATTTTGACGTAGCACATTAGTACAGACAGTTGACTTTTAAATTAGTAATATCGGCTTTTTCATCTAGAATAATAGCAATTAAAGCATGTTCGCTCGTGGTCGCATATACTTGGACATGACGTCCTTGTCAAATGTTGTCGGTATACAATAGATATTATAGGGCGTATAATACCTAAATTACGATGTCTTATTACTATTTAAAAATTATGATAATTATATGTTGTCAAATGTCGGGATACGATAAATATTATAGGGCGTATAATAAATTAAGATGTCGGATTGTTATTTAAAAATTATAATAATTAAATTAGTTCCAGTGTTCTAGAATTTTATGTATCTAGAATACAAAAAGTGGTCATAGATAATGCAGTTTAATATACAATAAATTTAAGTATATATTTGAGGGTAACCAATGCTTCCCTTATTGCTTCCAGGACCGCGCGCGTTTGCTGTGAAATTTTATTTAATTATAAATTTTGCTATGAAATTATATAGGACAAAGATACATTTTTTTGATCACCATATTGGTATATCTTTCAGTAGCGCTGATTATTGTCTGGAATGAAATACTCAAGTAGGTAATTTTTTTTTACATTACTTGACTAGCTAATTCGTCGGGTAAATTTACGGTAGGGTGCAGGGGCAGGTAGGTGGTGCTTTTTTTCGTTTTTTCGCTTATATCTGAAACTATACATCCTAGCGATGTGGCATTTCTATACAAAATTAAAGCTGACTGATTAAAGCTGATATGTAACAAGATTGACGCAATAAATTTTTTCGTATAATTTCCGAGATAAAATAAAATTAGTAAATATTGAAAAAAATACCCTTTTTGCTTTATTTAACTCGCTAACTCGAGGGTCCTACGAAAAAGCCATAAGGGAGAACGTTGTTGACCATGAAATTTCCTTCAAGGACAATATATTTTATTTTTAACCGACTTCAAAAAAGGAGAAAGTTCTCAATTCGACTGTATATTTTTTTGTGTTTGTTTCCTCAGAACTCCGTCATTTATAAATCAAATTTGAAAATTATTTTTTTGATGGAAAATACCCCCTATTTTCAAGTGGGTCCCATTTTAGTTTTATTGGCATTGGACCTTGCATTCCGAAGATGTACCGGGGAACTCACCAGATATACCAGAAAAATGGCGAATGCACCGGTCGCAATCCTAATTTATAGATATTTAAATTAATTAAAAAAATATTCTCTATCGGATCAAATTGTGAAGCTAAAAACCATTCTCGAATCAACTTAATCATCATAAAATCGCGCTTGGATACGATACCAAAGCAATAACTCCCCGCAATATACACACGGAGGTGGACGCCAAAGGGTAACAAATCCAGCAGAAGATCGTTTTCCAAGGAGAACCGCTCTGCAGAACAAGCGAACTAATGCTACCCAACTGAAACGATCATTCCAAGTGGCCACGGGTAACATCATTTCAACATCAACAATAAGAAAACGATTGCATGAAGGTGGACTTCACTCCAGACGACCAGCAAGGCATCCAAAGTGGACCTGTGAGCATAAAATACGACGTTTGGAATTTTCTTTGAATCATCAAAACTGGAATGCAATAACTGGGCCCAATGTCTTTTCACAGACGAATCACGGTTTTCTGAAAGTCCGGATACCATGAATGGCCGGCACTTTCGCGGGACCTCAACTCCATCGAAAACGTGCGGGATGCGCTCCAAAGAAGAATGTTGGATCGGGAAATGGAACCACATGGGATTGAAGAGCTGGGAAATTCACTTCAAGAAGAATGGGAGGCCATCCGGGGTGATCTAATCAATAACGTCATCAGCAATATGCCTCAAAGATGTCAGGAGGTGATAAGGAGTAGAGGTGGCCCCACCCATTATTAATTAATGTTTAAAATTTTAAATTAATTCTTTATTGTTATTGGGTTAAATTTTCTTAATGAATTTCCTTTTTGACATTTTGCGTATATTTGTAGTAAAAATCATATCTTTTAACACACATGATTTAAGACAACAACATTCAAAAAAATATGCATAACTAAGATATGAGGCTATATGATGACCTTACCATGCAATATACAAGGTGACTCGTTTACCTCGCGTACATCAAGAAAATTGACAGAAAAATCATAGCTTTACAAATCACCCTGTAAAATCAATATCAATAATCGCAAATGAATGCAATTATGCACACTCGCTACTGAAGGAACACTCTTTCTGACAAAAAAAACCTTTCAAAGATACATCCATCCGTTCAAAAGTTACAAGTTATCAAAGTGGACCATTTTTTTAGGTGAACCACTTACGTGCAATAAAACGTGCAGTGTATTTGGCAATACTTTGACAATATTTTTTTATGGACGAACCCTCTTTAAACTACTTTTAATTGTAATCTAGATTTTACAATATTTCGTCGCACAGAAGTACAGAAGTAAAAATATGAAGTAAAAATAATTAAGTGTATGATTGTTTTGTAGTTCGTTTTCATTAATAAACAATAATAATTTTCAAACAAGATAGGTACATGTAATATTAACGACTTGTCTGACTTGGGAAAACGTAAAAAGTGCAAAACTTTTTGGCCCACCCTGTATATATGTAAGTAACGGAAAAACGGGGGAATAACGAAAAATTCGAATGTTTTTCTGCAAAATATCGGAAATTATATGCACATAAAGTTAAATTTGCTCTAACTGTTGAACGGCTGAAGAAAAAAATACTAAAATATCATAGGTACCTAGGCATATTTATTCTTGAAGGAAATTTCATCGTCTACATTGTCTACAACGTTATCTTTTATGGCTTTTTCGTAGGACGAAGGGCCCTCGAGTTAGCTATATAAGCGAAAAACCGAAAAAAAGTACGTCCTACCAAAGTTTACAGAATATAAATTTAGTAAACTTTGTAGGCCCCAGTCCTTTTTTGAAAGTTATTACAACAGTGGTAAAAATAGTGTTAGCAGCTTCTTTTTAACGAGTCTACTACACTATAAAATTTGCAAGTCGATCCACAACTGTGTTCATTGTTTTGGTCGTTTACTGGATGTATACCGAGTCGATTCTCATTCACTAAATTTTATTGAGGTACCCACCTAAGTATCTTCAGAGCCACAGTTGAAGTTTTATTGGCCGTACCTGCGTTTGCATCAATTAACAATTTTTATTGTTTTGTGCTATTTTGCAAAAGCAAACGGTGTCTTTTATGTTTCATGTTTGTCAAAGGGTATTCGGTATCCGTAGAAAGAGGGCAGTTGGAACAACCGCCCCAAGCAAAGACGATACTTTCTCGCCGATATAAGTAGTTAAGTAGATAATCCACGTAGTCTGCGTATAAATCCTTAATCAATTATTCAAGAAAATTGCCGCCATGCCTCCTTGAAGAATAGCGGCCAAGCATACGTGGCGTGGCGTGTAGGGCCTAGGAAGGGCAACACACTGATAGCGCAGCGGAAGGCGGCGGGGCGCGGGGTCGGTATCAAAGTGTAAAGAACCCACGAAAAGTTGAGTGTGGTTTTGATGGCCAAGGACAGCAACTTTACGCACCAGGCGATGCATTTTTATAGCGCTTCCTCCTTTAGCTTAGGGCCGATCCACGGACTTTGGGCACATCCGCACTGAGATCGGTTATTTTGGGTTCTAATAATGGGTGTTCAGTGGGACTGTTACGAAAGTAGGACATCGAAGATCTCGAATATTTACATAATAGTCCGGTAGTCGCGGGTTTTCGCCGGGAGAAATTTTGTTTACTAAACGATTGCACCCACAATAATTATATATAATAAAAGTATTCCGTAAAAGATCATAAAAATTAGCAGTGATAAAAAAATAAATTTGAGATTTGTGAAATTAGAGATTTTTTTTTTGATATCAAACATTTGATATAAAAAAATTTTCTCATTTATTTTTTTATTCATAGCAGACAAACAGTAATGTCCAATTACAGGTTGACACAAATTACAATGGAATATTTGCGAAACGAGGTCGTCAATACATAAAAATAAGAGTAATTTTGAAAATATTATACTTATAATCTATACATTATACAGTTCAATCTATATATTATACAGGGTAAACATTATACAGTTCGCGACACTTGATTATTATCACCTAGTAATTTGGTCTAATTTTCTTTATTGGTCAAAATTTTGATTAGTTAGCTACATATAGCATTAAATTAAACATTTTTACAAACATTTTTACAACATACTTTCAAATTCTACAATTATGGATTTTTTTAAAAGCAAATATTGTAATTTATAATGCGACACTTGATAACTCTCACTTTAAAAATTAAGCTAAAAAATTTCATTTAAATCTAGTTCCTAATTTTAATATTTAGTATGCGCTCCCTGCTTCTCAATGACTGCTTCGTTCGATGAGGCAATGAAATAAATAAATTTTCTATAAGGTTCATTGCGACTGCCTCCCAGTCTGCTCTAATACCAGCCATTAGTTCATCTAGCTCTGTTGTTAAACTATCTTTCTTCAGCATAAACGCGTTTGACCAACCAACCCCATAAGTTTTCTATGATATTTAAGTCAGGGGAAATAACTGGCCATTCTAAAACTGCAACATTATTAGCAGTCAACCACGTTTGGATTACTTGGGCGGTGCGAATAGGCGCATTGTCTTGTTGAAATATCCATTTTTGATTCGGAAATAAAACTGCTATGTTATTAACCTGCCTTTGCAGCAACTTTTGAGCAGTTTTCCGACCTTCTACAAACTCTATTCCAACACTCCCTTGACTTGAAATCGCCGCCCAAATCATTACCGATCCTGCCCGGCTGTGACGGCGTACCAAAACTTTTTCTTTCATGTCATGAAAGCATGTCATAATATTGGAAGCCTAGGACCATCTAAGTTAAACTTTTTTTTCATCGCTGAAAACGACTCTCTTCCACTCCTCTGTCCAGTTAAGATGATTACGTGAAAATTCTAAACGTTCTTGCATATGACGTGCGAGAAGTAAAGGTTTCTTGCGTAGTTTTCTTCTTCTTAAGTTTGGACACTTCTTTAGTGCCCTTTGAATGGTTCGAAAGGACGCATTACTTCCACTCCGAGCCCTAAATTTCCCTGGCTGTAGACGAAGAATTGGATACAATTCGAAGAATTACACGACGTTCCTTCCCTTGGGGTTGTTGCAGTTGAAGTGCGTTCTCGTCAATTATTGCCATTGTTTTCGATGTCTTTTAAATAAGCATTGATTACCCCTGGGCTTCGTCCGATTTTTCTTGCAATTTCTCGATGTGAATAATTATCTTGATGATAAGCTTGAATGCGTACTCTTTCTTCCAAATATAAAGTTCTGCCACGTCCCATATATGAAACGCTTTTATCACGTGCAAATTATTATCAATTATTGTCAATCCCCTGACAACAACAACGTTATAAATTTTCCATTAAATGCCTCTAAAGCTGGGATTTTGCAGAGTGAGAGCACATTTTATTTTGATTAAGTATAAATAATTAAAAAGCTACATAAGATCTGATAAACAAATTAGGTGCATGCACTACCTATTATTATAGCGATGATTATAATATAAGTTTTTTCTCAAAATTTTCTTATAAGCTTGTTCTGTGAGTTTAAAATGAAAATAATATGATTTTAACAATAAAAATGTATATATTTTCATTGAAAGCGCCCAGAACAGGCTTATAAGAAAATTTTGGGACAAAAAACTTATATTATAAACATCACTATAATAATAGCTAGTGCAAGCAGCTAATTTGATCAGATCAGATCAGATTTTATGTAGCTTTTTAATTATTTATACTTAACCAAATTAAATGCATCTATTTGCCTCTCTCACTCTACAAAATCCAAACCTTAAAGGATAAGGAAATAATTTCTACAAAAGGTTTTATTGTTTCAATGGCTTCATTTGTTGCCAAATATGACTATCCTAGGTTTCCCCCCGGCGGAGTTGTGCTAAAGTGGTGGGGCTAAAAGGTTTTTTTTGCGTTTTTACGGTTGTATCTGGTAAAACACTCACAATATAGAAAATAGTGTCCTATTAAAAGTTGTAGGGCCATAAATTCTGCATTGAATGGGACGAGACATATTTTTTGGAACACCCGTTCCCATACTAATACTCATCAAAGTTGGACAAATTTTACATATTTATGAAACATTTTCATTTTAACTTCTGCTTTTTGGTAATATTATCTTCTAAACTAACCCATCTACCATCTATCAATAAAGTGGTCCACACAAAAGTTATGGAGGAATAAATTCTGCGTTCGGTGAGAATGAATGAATTTGTTGAACCACCCGTGTCCGTACAAAAAAGGGTTTTTTGTACCACCGGACGCGAAGTAGGCATTTCGCGTCCTCCGTAGCGGTCGCGAAATTCAATTTCGCGTCCTTAGTGACATTTTCTATCTTTTAATTTTTTCTAAGTTCAGAGAACTAACTGCGTCTAATTTTCTTCATTTTCTTTTACGATGTTTGTCCTTTTCTCTCAATATTCTAATACTGAATTTTGAGTACCAGTTATCTTGATGAAAAATGACTCAGGCTAGTTCATAAGTTATGGTAGCAAGCCGCATGTTTGTCAAAAACATTGAGGGTCATAATCTTTCCTACTAAATCAAAAGATACTTTCCTCACTTAGTTGGTGGTGATAAAAAGTAAAAAACTAATACCCCTAAAAGCTTTTCTAAATAAAAATTATTTACTTTTCAAAATACAAATAAAAATAAATTGTATTTTAAGAAAGTTTTGCGCAGCTGCGCCCTCAAGAAAATACGCCAAAATTGGAGAAAGTACATACTCGATAATTTTGATGTCAATGTTTCAAATACTCCGAAATTTGACAATTTTATGTACAAAAATTAGGCATAATATATTTGACTAACATTTGACCTCAAAATTTCTTAAAATTTAATAATATTTTTACAGTTTGTGCATCTTTCCTGTGAATACCGGGACCGGCCTATATCAGATGCGGTGTATGTATTTATCATTTAAATTTCTAAAGTTGTCGTCTAGGACGCATGAAAATCATCATTAAATCCCAGTTGATATAGTTGTTATCATGATGAATCACGCGTCGAGAAAAATTCGGCTTCTATATGTTAAAATTATCCAGCTGAAGACAGCACAAGCTTTATAGGTAGTATAAATAATTTAAGTCGTATATCGACCAATAAATAATATCTATCAGTTGACGCAATTGAAAATAGAAAATGGGGACGTAAAGACAGGGTATAGAAATATTGAAAAATAATCAAAACAGTTGAAGTATGGGTGGTAGTCGCATAAATGGCATGGATCGCGCTTCCATGGAAGACATTACGAGGAGAGAAGAAAAAGTTACGGTTTTATAATATTACGCTTTTAATTTTATAATATTTTCTGTAATTAATCGTGGTTATCATCCATGGCTCAATCGTGACTTGATATATAATATATCTAAAGAAAAAACATAAATCTTGGAAAAAATATAAAGTGACACATAGCAACATATCTCTGATTGAATTGCGCTTTAGTTATTGCTACGACACTAGAAGGATGGTAAGTGAAGAAGTAGTAACGCTAGTACGGTCGAATCAGCTGAAAATTGATGTGTTCTCCGTCTATGCTAGTGGAATATCTTACAACAATATAAATTCAATTTTAAATCTGTTCAACAACATCAATCTGATTAAAATGCTATTACCTATTTTATAAAAAATATATAATTTTTTTCTTAGAATTACTTATGTCAATATCAAGATACATATTGTATTTGTGTTTATCTCCACAGTTAAATCTCGCGGCAAGCTTTTATATCATATAAATTGTGTAACGTAATAAATTGATGGGTTTAAATTTATTTAAAGTTTATTTCTTTTCATTCTTTTTTAGAGCTTTTCGATAAAATCTTGTTTTTAAAAATATTTTCTACTATTAATTTATTTTTTATTTTTTAGTTTGGTTCTAAGTCTATGTTTTAAGTCTAAGTCTTTTAGTATGTTTCTAAGTCTGTTCATTTCATATTGGATCATTGTTGCAGGGTCTTTTGCCTGTTAATTTAGTACAGTCTAGTTCTTCAATAAGGAGACCTATATAGATTTGACTCTACTTAACTATACTTATTTCAGCTTGAAAAACACAGCTTCTGGTTTGATTTTGAAGCTTTCCTTCTCTTAGACAGATTGCACACCAATGCTATTGACGCCCATCAAATTTTCGTATTCTCCTCGGCAATTACACAAAAGTCGTAGTAAGAATCCAGCGAAGGCGTACTTTTAAAATTCAGTTGCAAGATTTGACCGGAACAATTCGACCTTTAAATCGTAATCGGAGACTCCAAAAACCCTGGAATATCGACATTTCAGACGGATTGGAGCAACTAAGGCTTTGATCTCCATCTTAGATCCGCCATCTTGAAATTTTTTTTTCGCCAGCAGTTAACGCTTGTCGGTCCCTACAACATTTGCTCGAGCACCACCAAACTATCGCTAACCTTTGCCGAGTTATAACTTTAAAATTGGTATCCTTTCATCCTTTCATTTGATATCCATATCATGAGGGTGCATAAACAAATATAGTCCGCCATCTTTGGGAGTCCTACATATTGGATTTAGAGTGACATAATTTTATTTCCGTATTCTCCTCGGCGAATTCTTTCATGTCATTGACCCATGTCATGGACGTGCATAAAATATGACTAGTCGGCCATCTTGGGGCGGTCCGCCATATTGGATTTAGAATGACGTTAGCTAAACATGCATTGTCATCCAAACTAAACGTGTATGCAAAATTTCAGGTCAATCGGTTAAAAATAACTGCTTTAAAATTCAGTTGCAAGATCCGAACAAACCTACATAGTTGCATACATACATAGCAAGTTAAATAAAGGGTTGTAAAAAGTTATTGATGAACAAAAAAGTGCAATTTTGGTGCTACACTTTACTTTTCAAACGCAGCTGCCATCTTGAATTAAAAAAAATCCGCAATTTTGAATTTTCTGCCCATAATGCATTATATTATATTATATATATATAAAGCTGATTAAAATCGGTTAACAAACAAAAAAGTTAAAGGCAAAAAACAACGTAAAAAGTGAAACACATTTGACCCACCTTGTATATAATATATTTCTGACAATGACATACTCACTGAGTAATAATTCAGTGCAGAGAATAATTAGATGAAATGGCTAAATGCATTGAAATATCATTATGCGTATTCTGAATATTTTTTCGTGCTTATCTGTGCTTATAGTTTTGTGCCGCGCTTTGTATGGCTGATGCGAATCAGCCATAAACAAATGAAAGGACTCCAATGTATCAATAAACCGAAGGGGTTTTTTAAAATAAATGTGGGCTACTAACTGGGAAATGGAAAGTAATAAATATATAGTTCCAAACATTGTACATAATGTACGATGGTTCCAAAGTTGCAAGGGCGATTATTAATCATACCGCTATTGCGCTAGCTCTGTCTCTCTTCATATTTGCTAGATTGCTATACCTAATAATACTTGGTAAGCTAAAGGGATATGGAAGGTCAGCTGTGACCAATAAAACCCTTTAGGTTTTATTGGCCACAATTTACCGCCGCAGGTATTTGATTGATACCGGACTTAAAAAAGTGGCATTTTTTCTTTAAGCATACCTACTTTGTTCGTAGAAATTAAGGTAGACACATTTGCTAAATTATTCTTTAAAGTTAAAGCATGAAGCGTTTAAACAGGTTCGGTTAATGACATTATAACGAGTGGCAAATTTGAGAGCTCTCTTATCGTCGCATATCCACTATTGACGTATGTACTGTCGAATTTACAGAATGTCTCTAATCGAATTCCTCGAAATCGGTTTCCTCCACTCCGCATAAAGCAACATAAACATACCCGATGAAAATAATCGGCTGGAAGTAACAGGAACCAGCACAGCGGGGGTAAATATGCATTCTGCAGTCGATTCATGGTTAGATATCATGGTAACTATCGCGCACGCAAATCGTAGAGCCTGCGTTGACGATGCGTGTTCTAAAACCCCAGCAGGCATGCAAACTGCCCCTATCTATTATTTATAATTTACGAAATCCCCCACAGATACTTTGCAGGGAAGGTTATTTATTTATCGGGTCTATTAATTCAGTAGTTTAATGCATAGGGCAGCTTTTTATAGGTAGTCACAGATACGTTCTCTGCCATTCTGTGAACGTATCCCACTCCTTTTGGTGTCTTTGTTCTTGTTCCTGTCGTGCTCTAGATAGAACAAGTTACCTCAGTTATAAACGTTTCTTTATAAACTTCCTTCAGTTTGCTCATTTCAATATTATTTTCTTCGATTTACTCCGACTTATGGAGGAATTACTAATATGAAGAAATACGTAATTAAAAACAGTGAACAACTAGCATTTGTAGAGGCAGCTCATTAACAAAGATACAACAATAGATGATACTAGATAATAGATGATAATAGATGATACTCAATGCTTAGGGAACTTTTTCGCACAACCGGCACAACCTCATAAAATGGGACGTAAGAGGTGTCATACTGATACTGAATTTGTGGACGAGTCGTTTATTAAGCAAATGTTTTGCATCCAAGAAATAGTGAAATGTTTGCAGAACTTAGTTTATCCAGAAGACGAATAGATGCGCTGGCCGAAAAAAAAACCGCTCTTGGAGAAAAAGTTGTCAAAAAGTGTATTTTTCATAGCATTGTACGAGTGCTGATGTTTACTAATACAGCGAAAATGTTTATTCGTGCAGTCAACCAACTGGCCTGCATAGTACTAAAAAATGGCGTACTTCGAAAAAGTAGGAGGATTTAGTTTCATAGGCTAACTTTGTTTTTTGGATCGCTAATTCTGAATTTTTCACTTCCCACCAAAAAATCTCACCGGAAATATCTCTAATTTGAAAAAAATGGCGCGAAAAATGTTTTTTTTCAAAATAACTCAATTTTTTTAAATTTTTATAGGAAAATGGCTTGAAATATACAAAAAAATAAACAAAAGAGTTTTCCGCTCCGAATTATTTGAACCTCGACCGCTTGACGTGAAATTTAGTGAGTAGGTCAGGGATGGCTCAATGAGCAAAAGTGACATAGCGCCGCTGTTTGTTTTTTTTTGTTTTTTTGCTTTTTTGCATTTTTTTTCTATTTTTTAACGAAGGGGTAGTTTTTGCCCCTTAAAAGCAAACAGCATAATTCGGGAATATATCACTTTTGAAGTTAAGATGAGCTTAATTCCAAATTTTCATGAAAATTGATGGAGGTTCAGAGATGTGTTGTAAAATATTCGTTTCTTGAATTTTTTCAAAAATTGCGGTAATTCCGGTAGGAAATTTTGGTGGGAAGTGAAAAGTTCAGAATCAGCGACCCAAAATACATAAGGTAAGCTTATAAAACTAAAGCATCCTATTTTTTCCAGGTAATATTCTCTGGACTGGAGTAGAGTCCAACCATCTATGTTTTTAGTCATAAAGAGCAGGAAAATGTGTTAGTATTTCATATTTATAGGAAAAAAAATGCGTATGAAACGCGTCGCCTAATAGGACCGGTGAGAATAGGGTTGGAATCCAAGATTTGTTAGGCCAGCATCACCCTGGGCCAGCAGACCATGGCCCAGGGGACGGTGAAGTATTATTTTGGATGGGCACCGGAAGCGTGAGAGGGTTATTCCTCCCTGTATGGCGGTGGCCATGTCCATTTTATTATAGGCATCATGGGTGCTACAGCTACAGCAATAAGTGCTATGGAGTATACAGAGATATTCTCCAAAATACTGTTCCTAATGGAGAATGAGAAAAGCCGTTACCTTTCAATTTCCAACCAACCGATTATAGAAACTGGAGCATATTATTCGGGTTTTGAAGTGGCCAGCTCAATTACCTGGTCTTGACCCGATCGAGACTTTGAAGGAGTTGAAAGGCGAATTAAAGCGAAATATTTAGAAGCAGGGTGTTCAGCAAAATCAAAAGGAATCTGTCATCATTTACAATTTTTTGTGACTAAATCTTACACAATCAATCCCATGGACATATACATATATATATATATATATATATATATATATATATATATATATATATATATATATATATATATATATATATATATATATATATATATATATATATATATATATATATATATATATATATATATATATATATATATATATATATATATATATATATATATATATATATATATATATATATATATATATATATATATATATATATATATATATATAAAATTAGAAAGTTTGTTGGTGTGGTATATATAAAAGGTTTTAACTTGAAAGGTGGTTACTTACTTAATGAGTAGTCCGCTTTCTCGTGGAAAATAAAGGGCACTGGGGAAACACCAGAGCTTCCAGTGCCTGTGTGAAACGGCAATTAAAATCCGATCTAGCGTAGTAAGACGGAATATTTTCCGGTCAATTTGGAGTTGATGCGGCGGAGTTTTAAGGATCAGGGGTCGCGCTAGCAAATCTTGTGATTTCACACATGCCAGTTTTAAAACTATGTGATGATTTATCATACAACGGGTGGAATAACACTCGAGGGTCAACGCCTCGGTTTTCAATACTTTTGATATAGTTTATCGCATTTATGTGACATTCCATTTAACGAACGGTACCTTTAAATCTCGAGCTATTCGTTTGAATGGTTTTTTTGTTTCCTGGTAAATTCTTATCGGTCACTACCAAGCCGAAAATAAATAACATTTTTGTTCAGCATTAGTCAACTTTGAGGCTTTAAGAAAGATAAACTTTAAAGATGGGCGATTCTTCTCGTAACGCAACTCACACAAAATCTAATTTCCTCGCGTGAGGTAGCTGCAGGATGGAATGTTTTCTTTTCATATCTGTCTTTGGGCATAATATATATGTCGCAACTGGACGACTCCAATCAGAGATTTATTTTTATGGGAACTACTTTAAAAATAATGTGCCCGTTTTCAACCCACAGCCAGGTCCGGTATTTGAGCAAACTGTTGTTGTATCTTGATCTCCATAGCATGGCTTGATATTACAAGGATAGAGCTAGCAAACATATAACAATTTACCGATGAGGTTAATATTATTAGTGAAGTGGATCTGGAGTAAAATATGGGTCAGCAGACAACTCAAATTTAAATATTTTCCCCCCAATCTTTCAAATCCGGTCCTCTAATCATTTTGGCATGGTTTGTGCAGACGGGGTCAAGGGGGGGAGAGGGTAACGATCAATTAAAAGCATAGGAAAATCGTTTTTAATGCATAATTGAGCGGCTTTTGACTTTACAAAAAAAAAGTTGATATAAAAAATTAAGAGTACGACAAAACACACACGCTCATTTAAATCGGATAATTAGTTCGCGATATCGCGAATCGTAATTGCGAAAATAGGAAAATCAAATTGGATTTTCTGTCGAGGAGGAGTGGAGTTGGAGGCTTATTTTTTTTGTGGAAGAGTTATTATGAAGGAAATACGAGGCCGCAAGCTGGAGGTGGTGGGTAATCAGGAGAGGGGGAAGAGAGGGAAAACTAAATTTCTAATGCACATAACTCTGAATTTGACCGACCTTAAAAAATCAACCGGCAAATCATCCAAACAAACGCCTAGAGCGCAAATAATCGGTTTGCCTGTTTTTTCAAACGGTATTTCCGGTATGAGCGAAGGGGGGGGAAATATTTTTTTACCAGTCGACAGCTTTTTTCTTTTTTTTTCGACCTTTAATTCTATCCCAACTAGATCAAAATCGGATGATTAGGAGGGGAGCTATGGCACTTCAAAGTTTTTACTATGCAACAGGGAACGGAGAGGAGTAGGCTCTGGCCGGTATCAAAAATTAATGGGACATATTTTTCCTTTTCTCTGAATCCAAATATTTTTTTGGTACGAATAGTGCACTTCATTTTCTTGCAGCGCACTATTTGTGCAATCTCTACCAGAATAGTTCATATAACATATATCAGTACATTCCACACCATAACGTCGACAAGTAGGTACATCCACCACTACCACACGGCTCATTTGTATCCCTTTTGCAGGTGCAGCGGATAATGTTTCACTCATTTCACATGTTATGGGCTGTAGTTGGTCTCCTACTTTTTCCTAACCCACTCTTGGGATTGGTCGTATTGGTAGAATAATACCAATGCTTTGCTGGCAATATCTGTGAGTGTCTTTCTGTTTGTATTTTCTGATTCATTGGTTATAAAGCACTGTTTATTTTCATTATTAGAAAGTTATTATTGTCATTTGGCAATAAGAAGATGAGAGCTCTCAGTGAATTTCACTGTTACTGATTATTGTTATGTGGGTATCTGACGTTCTACATCCTTTGTACTGGAGATGGCATAGCCATCAAATACAATTCTCACAACTTTATATTGCTTAGCAATATGGCTGCTATATATTTGTAACTCATCTGAAATTTCCCAGTTTTTGGCCATGGCATTTTGTGTAGTAGCACTCCTGTCAAGAACATACGTTCTTGACTACTTTTTAACTTGAATTTATACTAAAGGTGCCATGTCATTCAAAGTTCTTGCCAATGATGATTTGTCACTTTTTCCCAATAACTGAGATCAAATATAGAAGAAGAAAGTATAGATAATTCATAATTGAAGTCTTTTAATATTTGCTTCTTTTAATTTTTTCAAAGTTCTGCATCAATATGTTAATTAGTTCTAAATTATTTTACTTCTAATTTCTAATTATATTATTATAAATACCGTGTAATTTGATACCACACATGACTTTTTTAATTATTCATATATTTTTTTCAAGATGGTGGCAAACAAACGCATTTTGCACACTTAGATTTTCCTAGACTTTTAGTATATCAAAAAGATACCAACCACGAAATAAAAAATTCAAACTCTGTCTTTGTGGGAATTAGTTCTACCTAAAAAACTATATCCACTGTACTATAGGCAAATTTGGTCCATATAACTGTGAGTTAAACAAAGATTAAAATAATATGCGCCCTAGACTATCAAAGAACCTCGGAAAATTACAATAATCTTACGTCTTACTCCGCAGTTGCTTAAATGGTATATTTTAAATAAAACCAAAGGAATAGCCAAGACATTAAAAGTATTTTTGGGAGGCCACTTTATAGAAACAATTGTTGCAATTATGTTTTATCCTATTATTCAAAATAATTAGTCACCGTTCTGGAGTTATGAGGGATAGGCGTCATCGTATTATGGAATATTCCATAATAAATTTATGGAATATTCCGAATATAAAAATATAAGATATTCCGTAATAGGAATTACGGAATATTCCATCGCAGAAATTATGGAACATTCCATTATAGTAAAAATATGGAATAATTAACGTTAAATAATGCCAGTTTGATTTTTGAAATTATTTTCCCCCATAAATACAATCAAATAGCATCTTACTGCATAGACATAGATAATATAAACATATTATTTACTGTCCATCTAATTCATTGAAGACGATCTCTACCGATCTCCAGGTGTTCCCTTGAGGTGCGTTTGATTCCAACTTCCAAATGGGAATCCATTAATTTTTTAGGCGGACAAAAATTAATAGACAGTTTACGACCTTTTCGGTAGCCTACACCCACGGTATCTCATTTAATATTTGTACATTTCGATCCTCGCTCCACGTGTCTCATTTTCGTAATTGTAATGTTTATGCTATATTTTAGACTGTGTCCGGACGCGACACGCAATGTGTGCGTCATTTTTGCTGGCTAATGAGATCGATAGGTGTAATAAAATATTCTGGGATCCGGCCAATACACACAATGGATGTTCAAGCGAAGGCTATTACTGTAGATAAGACCGAATTATCGACCAAATCCGAATAAATATAGGAGCCGTAATCAGCTGCATTAAAATTTTCATTTGTGCCGAGGCGGCGGCGAATCTGACCTAATTGCCGCCACGAATTCTGTTGTGGTCCGCCCTCGGGACTCAATATTATGTATCTACGTAATTGAACAGAATTTTTTCGGGGCCGCCAAAAATCCGATACAAACGAACAATGCACTCAACCAGGTACTGAATTAATTCAGCGCCAAGCTCAGTACAATAACTGATTCACTTAGAATCAATTTTCGTATTTCACTTGGGTTCAATGGAGAAAACAAAAGAATTACAGTGGAAAATGCACAGGAATTATTGATGGAGACATTTTAAGAAGATATTGTTTATTACATATGTCGAACGCAAATAGGCTCCATGCTGGGCGCCAGTTTGTCCCCGATTTAATATTTTACATTAATCAATGACTTCTGTTTTAAGTTTTCTTTAAACGTTTTATTAAGGTGCCCTATTAATTAATAAGTATATCCAGATACTTTTCTTAAATCACGTGCAAAATGGATTTACCGAATTCTTGAATTATTCAAAACCACCTCATGCGCGTTTTGTCGGGTGTATAATTTTCGCGATAGAGTTTTATATTACACGGACCGGGTTTTATGTAACTATAGGTTAACTTTTAGGAAAAAAATACATGTCTCTACCTATATATAACGACCGATTCATGTATTACGGAGCTATACCTAAATTGGGCCAACTTATACCCCTATAATAATGGCTGAATAATAAATGAACGTTATTATCTATAAGTATCCTTTTGCTTTGCGGACCACGCAAAATAATTAATAATTTCTGTAACGGAAACGATGCATAATTAAAAATCTTTTATATTTATACTGTAATTAGACCAGGTTTTTTAAAACAAAATATACTAGAAATGGAACATTTTACGCTAGAATTTCTCCGAATGGAGCCCCTAAAAATGTGCGGTACCGTTTTTACCGGCAATAAGGTATCGATAGAACAGTTTCAATAAATTGCTTAAAAAGAATTAAGTTATGTTAACTTACTATATTACATACTATATTCTCGTTTCTTCTATACTTTCTTTCGGGGCCAACGTAGATTTTAAGCAATTTATTCGTCAAAATATATCTGCTGACATTTCGCCACGCAATGCCTTATACAGTGAGCTCGTAAAGTTTGGAATAAATTCAATTAATCGTTATTGAAGGATTTTCACAGGAAATCCTCGGATACGTCAACCTTATTTTATAAAATGTCACTTTTTTCAGCCATCGATTTTTTTTTTGTTTTGTTCGTTTTTGAGCTATGACGTCATCGACAATTTTTTTAAATGACAACCCATATTTTTTTTCACGGATTTCGATAGAGCACATTTTTCTGAGTGCGAATATGTCAAAAACATAGTACCTTTAACATTAAAGTTTTCGAGATATTCGGTTGCAAAGTTTATAAAATGTACCATGGCACCATGCATAAGCTATCGGGCGGGTCAAGATTTTTAATAGCTTATTGATTCTAATAGCTTATAGCTTATTACATTTTAAAAGATTAAGGAGTAATATTATTTATTTTGGTAGCTTATCGAACATTTTGAAAGATTTGGGAGTAATCTGTTTAATTTTTTAACAACAATTTAAACAAATAAAAAAATATTTTAACAAATAAATGATAAATAATTAAAGTAAAAAATAAAATCAGAGTAAATTTTCAAAGTGACCTCCATTCACTTCCTGGCAATATCCCATCCGCCACTGAAACTCCTGCAGAACCTTACCAACAGTATCGGGTTGAATGGTTCGAATTTCATTGCGAATTCTGTCCTTTAATTCTTCGATGGTATTTGGTCTATTGAAATAGACTTTGCTCTTTAAATAGCCCCATAAAAAGTAGTCTAGGGGAGTGAGATCTGGAGATCTAGGGAGCCATTCGATAGTTCCCCTGCGACCAATCCAATGGTTAGGAAATACATGGTTTAAATAATCGAGAACGATCACTGCAAAATGGGGTGGTGCACCGTCTTGTTGGTACCATATCGTGTGATGGGGCAGATCTGGATCTACGTCATTTGGGTAAAGTACCGCAAGTGCAGGGACTAAGTCGTCTCTTAAAAATTCTAAATATATTTCACCTGTTAATACGCCTTCAAAGAAAAATGTGCCCAAAATACGATTACCTACAATACCAGCCCAAACGTTAACTTTTTGTGGAAACTGACTACGAGTTTCCATTTTCCAGTGTGGATTTTCAGGAGACCAATATCTACAGTTTTGCCGGTTAACTGTGCCGTCGAGATAAAAGGTAGCCTCATCAGAAAAAACAGTATTGCGTAAAAATCCGTCGTCATCAATCAGGCGTTGCAACATGGTTTGGCAAAACTGTAACCTACGGTCAGGATCATCTTCGTTTAACTCTTGGACCAAAACCACTTTATACGGATGCCATTTGTTCAATTTCAAATATTTCAAGACGGAGCTTTGAACTATTCCGTTGTTTGCCGCCACTTGGCGGGTGGGTAAATGGGGATTTTCTTGAAGCTCTAGTAGAACATTCAATTTAACATCTTGTTGCACTGGTGGACGACCCGTTCTAGGGCGATCTCTCGTATGACCCACTTCTAAAAACTTTTGTTCTATTTTGCTAACGGTGGACTGTGTAATTGGTTCTCTGTTTGGATATTTGTTGTTAAATAAACGGCAAACTTCTACTTGTGTGCGAGCTCTGTCCCCGTAACCGATCATCATCAAAATTTCGATTCTTTCCCTTTCACTCAAACGACGGACCATTTTTAAATAAAATGAATTATGATGGAATAATGATTAATCAACTTACTTAATGATATTATTCAACTGATTAAAACACAAACTTGCGAGGAAAAACTTCAAAATTGTGACAACTGTCAAAACTGTTGTTTTTCCTGCGCTTTCTTGATAAATGATTAGCATTTGGTCATCGCTTGTATAATTCATTCTTAAAACTTTGCAACCGAATATCTCGAACACTTTAATGTTAAAGGTACTATGTTTTTGACATATTCGCACTCAGAAAAATGTGCTCTATCGAAATCCGTGAAAAAAAATATGGGTTGTCATTTAAAAAAATTGTCGATGACGTCATAGCTCAAAAACGAACAAAACAAAAAAAAAATCGATGGCTGAAAAAAGTGACATTTTATAAAATAAAGTTGACGTGTCCGAGGATTTCCTGTGAAAATCCTTCAATAACGATTAATTGAATTTATTCCAAACTTTACGAGCTCACGGTATGTCAACAAATAACAGCAAAACTCAAGCTATGCCAGTACAAAGAGTTGCCTGTCTGAGCATAACCGAAGCTATGCGAACAACACCAACGAGAGCAATGGAGGTACCGCTGTGTCTTCCACCGCTAGATCTACATCTAGAAGAAGTGGCTTTGACTACCATGACTCGCCTCAAATTCGTTGGCATACTACCTAACGCAAGCTGTGGCCAAGCCAGCAGCCGCCTGTGGAGGCTGTCAAAACGATACCCCTTTTACAGGCATGTGCAGATGGTATTCCGCCTCGGCTGGTCTTTGATAAACCTTACACCATACAAACTATTGGTAAAGATGAGACCGGCGTTGAAGATGTAAACTATGTCTTAACAGACGGATCAAAGAAAAAGGAAGGAGTAGGCTATGGTGTAGATATATTCCAGAAATCTGAGATTGCTCGCAGAGAAATCAAGAGATGAATCAAGAGATTGCTCGCAGAGAAATAACGGGCAAGACAATCAGAATCTGCACAGATAGTAGACAATCACTACTAGCCCTGAAAAACTATAAAATAACCAAAGGATCAACATGGGAATGTTACCAAGCACTTCAGATGATACCAGATATGTTACCAGAGCCTGTCAGATGAATATGTTGGGTCTGGGTGTTACATCTGCCTATGTTGGGTCAAAGGACACTCACAGTGCAACAGCACTAAAGAAGCTGACAAACTGGCCAAGAAGGCAGCCAGCCTGAGGAGTGAGGATCATTGGGCCTGGTCCTTCAAGTACACTACCAATGGAAGTGAAACTCCAAATAATAAAGGAAAACACCCATAAGAAATTCAAGACGTTATGAGATGAAGTAGCTGTCAGCTGGCCAGAAATCTCTTGAGGTATCCCAGCGAAGAGACGGCGAGGAATTATCTGGCAATGTCTATAGGGGAAAACTACTTGTAACAGGAATCCTAACCGGACACTGCCGGGTAAGGAAGCACCTCTATAACATGAGGCAAAGTGACACACCCATATGCAGAGGATGTGAATAAGAAGATGAAACGGTCGAACATGTACTTTGTGAATGTCCCGCCGTGTCATCGACCAGATAATCCATATTGGGGGAACGTTGGCCATCTATGGCCAATTTGAGGGAAATGCCCCTAGGTAACATCATCACCTTTTGTAGCTGGTCGATGGTGAGGGAGACATTTCCCTCACGGAGGAAGCACAAGGGGCCCAATGGAGCCTAAGTGCAGCCGATCTTTGATCCGCGCTAAGAACAAATTACATATATACAGACTATGCTTTATATATTTTTCAATAAATGTACTACAACGACAATGTAGATTAAAAAAAACATCGTGTAATTTACGTATTACAGCTTAAAAATGACAAAAAGATGCTTTGTATAATTACGTATAGCTCGATGGGCTGATTTGTATCATCGAGGTCTTAAAAAGTAGGGAGAGGTCCATTTTATTGCTGTTTTGTATTGGATGAGTCATTTCGACAGCTTTGCTTCAAAAGGAACTAGCCCAAAGTAAGGGCTATTTTCAAATGTGACAACCATCTTGATTTAAAAAAAAGCGGCCATTTTCTGTCCATAAACCATTCTGTTGTGTAAGCAACAGAAGCCAAGCTGATTAAAATCGGATAATAAACAAAAAAGTTAAGGGCAAACGAGAGCAACGCAAAAAATTTTTGCCCCCAGTATACTGCATACAAATACATTAAAGTAACACCCTTTCCTGCATAGGTAACCTGATTCGGTTACGTAGAAACGAAAGTTAACATTTAAACATTTTTAATATAATGTAATTATATATATAATGTAATTATATATATAATGTAATTATATATATAATGTAATTATGCGAACCCTTATTTGTTTTGAGCAGTTTGTTGTGTGTCCCTTAATTCATTGCCAAAAAACCTAATTTCAAAGTTTCATACAATTATTGTAACAATGTTGTAGCATTACTTGAAATTGTCATCATAATAAGTGCCGAAGAAAATGCGAGTAAATGATGGCATTTGTTTAGTGTAAATTCGTCTATTGGAAGATTCGATTAATGGTAAAATAAAAAAACAACCCATTTCGGCAGTTCCAGTTACACTATACTACTACTTACTGAGATCGTTTCTAGTCAGTGTATCTAGCTAGCGTTATCAAGCGCTACAAAGTTCATAAGTCATAAGTTTGTACCAATAACCGATAATAGCGAAGGCAAACGAATAGTTACATTTCAAAATAGCGATGCTAGAACGCGTAGACCTCGAAAAGCCACAAACAGCTCAGTCGGCGCGCTTATCATGCGAGATAGGGGCCAGACGATTGCACAGTGTGTTATTATGTACCATTATGTCGAATAGTGATTTTAAAAATTTCCGTAGACCATGGCTGGGGACATGCATAAATCTAGGAGCTTGCTTCTTGCTTTCCCTCGACTACAATATAGGTACTGACCGATCGGAAATGCGTCCACAGCTCGCGACACTTTTTGTTGGTAAAACATTGCAAATAGAGTGATATTCAGACGTGGATGACGAAATAGATTTTAATTACCATCAATATTGATTTAGAAGTTCTGCGAAATTGATGAAAAATACAGTGAATGAACCAAAATATCTTGATTCCTAGAAGACGTGGTAAACACTGGTTTATCCAATAATATTGCGTTTGTAAAAAGCAGCAAGGTCGCGTAGTTGTCGAGAAAACAAAATATTCACGATTATTTTATGTGAAAACAATATTTTGCATTAAAAAATCACGTAGACCACTTATTAGGTTTAACGAATATATTCGCTTTTTCACTCTTGATGTGTGGTGGCCTAGTCTGAGGCGCGATATATCCTGTACCTCGGAAACTGTTGAACATCTGAAACGATGTTTCTGCCATTTGTTAAAAATTAAGATGATGAAAATACCTACGGAGAACACCTAACCCAACTAATTTTTTAACAGCAACAGGCAGCAGTTTATGCATCACCGAAAAATTAAATGAAAAGAACACGGGATTTCTTTATATGAATAAACATTCTCTATACTAACAAGTACTGCGAAATCGAGAATGCCATTATTATTCGCTAGTTCTGGACCATATTTCATATCTAACAAGTAATGGTGTATCGCAAAACGTGTCTTTGAGATAAGCCTGATAAGAGCACTAATTTGTTTCGGTTTATACGTCCATTGAACATATCTCGTAAACTAATTTGAATTTTATTTTGACAATTTGTCTATTTTTCTAAAATATTTTGAAAAAATTTCAGATTCTAACATTTCTAGCAGTACCTAGCAAAAGTTGACAGTAACTTCATTATTTTAAATAGAGCACCATTATTATTTTTTGAAGTACTTCTTTTGGCTCGACGAAAAGAACATCGTTTTGAAAGAGGGTGGAAACGGACATAATATCGAGATTTACTCTTCGAACTCCGCAAGCTGTACCCGGGCAATAACCCCTGTTAAAATAGTGGTTCTTAGTTCTTGTCATTGGCTCCCTCGAAAAAAAAATTGATTTTCTTTGCCCAACAGATCATAAAATCCAATATCCAATAACAGATTAAAACAAATATGACGTTTATTGGAATAGCGCCCCCTCTCCTTTGACACACAAATTAAATTTAACTTGTTTTTAAAAATAATAAATAGTGTTAAATAGCCCTTTATGATGAGCCGTCGTTTGTTAAATTCGGATAAGGCAAACTCAAATTACAGCATTTTAAAAATTTAAAAATTCCAAATTGTTTTCTTCACACTGCCATTGCCATGCTAAGTAGAAAAAAATATTTTAAACAACATTTGTAGAGGGTGGGACAGATATTCCAAAACGTGCATTTCCGATCTACAATGTATCAAAATTTTTTGGAGAAATGAACGATTTAAGTAGGTACTGAAACATCATAGCAAATTCGCCCCCTAAAGACTCAATTAGGAATTCAAAAATATAATAAATCGAACTATTTTGGCCATATTTGTAGATAGACTTTTTACCCCAATAAACGTAAACAACGCTACGTAAAGTGCAGCGGAATACCAACTGATATCGATACGCGTCACTTGCTTACGCAATGCATTGTACGACGAATATTCGCTGAGCTCAACGAAATCAATGTATTTTTAGAAGGCGTTCATCGCGCCACTATCCTGTTGTTTATTTCTGTGTATAAAACACATTTTACATGGTTATACCTAAATTATAAAAATTTTCTGAAATTAAAAATAATTTTAAATGGCAAAACTAAACGGAAAATGAAAGTTTTAAGCGAAATGTTAAGTGTGTTATAGTTAAGTTAAGGTAAAGCGATGCATCACTTACGTCCCATGGTGTCCCCTTGCCGCCACTGGTTGCAAAGTATAAATAACGTAATTTAGCTGCAAGGTATGTTAAGCAACTAGATAAATATATGCATATACATACATATAAAACAAAATAAGATACACCATATAATTTAGACTACCCCAGATCCAGATACAAAGCCTGTCCGGAAGGGGATTATTTTTTGAAAGACACAACTATACCCACGATTTGACATTTGCAGGAGCTGGAAATCGAACCTAGGGGGAAAGATAACGACGAGTGGTATTCTGCCACAACATGGTCCCACTCATTGCGCTACCCTCTCAGTCCAATGGTTTGGATTTGCGACAGTCCGACGCATTTCGAGATATGCTAAAACTTTTCCTTTTTCTACGATCGTGCGTCGTGCAAAAAGTTAATGCACGTTCAACGCTATATACAGTGCTATATACATTGATCGCGGTTATGTAGACTCGAAAGTTAATTTATAACATAATATCACTATTCAGAAGCAAAAAGATTAATGATTGCATATACTTAGAGTACCTATTAATAAATATTCCTCAACATTTGATTGTTTGGTATTAGAAAGACATAAATATAATATGTATTATTTAAAATCAATTTTTTACTCTGATTTGAAGTTACTAACGAAAGTTTGATCACAGCTATGGATATTGTTTGACAGTAACAATTTCTGGAATTAATTTTCAGTTGTCAGTTTGAAATCTGAATATTTTGTGGTAAAACTTTGAGTTCTAATAGTGAAGAATTTTTTTCATTTCGATCGTAGATAAAATGTGTGCAAAAAGTAGGAATACCTATTTGTTGCACTTACTATAGTGGACTGGAGTTTTAGTTTACCGAGTGTCACAATTTGTTTTCAGTATACAGTCGGCTAACATCAAAAGCTTTTTATAGTTGTTTGTTTATCCTTTACTCTTTGCCGCCAGCCGCCTGAATTGTGACACTCGGAAATTTAAAACTACACTCCACTATACATGACTACAGCTCTCGACTTGGTCTCCAGTAACTCCGTGCTTCGTGAAACAAATGTTATCCTTTTTGCTCTAGTTACCAATAGTTATGTGTATACCTAGGCTGCGAAATTCCTTTTCGCGTACCGAGAGAGAAATTATTGCCGAGGCCCTGGCGAAATAATCTCGAGGTCGCTAAAAAAATTTCGCGGCCATGATATACACATGGCCATGATATACACATTATATTTTGTGCAACCGTATGGGCTGTAATTTTTTGTAACTGATAAAACTATAGCTAGAATTTAGGTATAAATGACACCACGTTTTATAATACACTTATGGTCACGTCAGATCTCAGCGTTTCGATGGAAATGATATAAAACACTGACGGTTCGCTCACTGACAAATCGTGAAAATGCCACTAAGGGTAACAGACGCTAAATTAATTGAATTTCGCGGCCGCTGCGGAGGACGCGAAATGCCTACTTCGCGAGGACGCGAAATACGACGGAGGACGCGAAATGCCCAAATAGTTATTAAAAAATAACTATTTGGGTCTTCTAATATGTTTTTCACATAGTCCAAGCATTCTAAACAAGTGGTGACATAAATTCTTACCTGGATAAAAAAATATGGTCGTATGGTAAAAAAATTAAATGAGATTCTATTTCTTTCAACTCGTGCCTGACTGGCGAACTTTACCTAAAAAATTGGCAAATATGCAAAAAACGTTTTTTGTAAATATCTAAAAAACTATAACTCCTATCTACAAGTTTTTCCTTATGCAAATAATTATTTTATAATGCGAATATCTGTGTATTATGTACAAAGTCATTATTATAAAATGTATATTAACTTCTTCTCTTCGTTGGACTATCTTCATCTTCTTCTTCCTCAACATTTTCGTAAATAATAAAGATAAAATCATTGAAAGAATCTTCATCATTGTCTTGAATGTCAATAAAGTTATTAAAACAAAATATGTCAAAAAAGTGCAATGCAATATAAATTTAACTCAATATTTTTAAATTTTTCAAAAAAGTTTTTTCTTAGATTGCCATGAACTATAAGTACCTAACACATATGGGAACGTTAATGGATTCTAGAGAGCCTGATTTTAGCGGTATTTTCGACATAACTCGATAATTATGATAGTATCCAAACATATCGAAAATTATGATATAAGCGTTTTGTAGATTTTTTTTAAATCTACAACTTTCTTATTTATAGTTATAGTTTTTTGAAGTTGAAAGAAAAAGAAACTCATATTTAATTTTTGGTTCCTACGCCCATATTTTTTTTTAAACTTTTGGCCGTAACATAATAGTTGGACTATTTATTAGTGAAGATAAAACTCTCAATATAATATCAACTCGTTTTAAAAATTATTTTTTTAGGTAGGTATTTTTTTAGTATCTACCTAACCAACTTGACAAAAGAACATTTCATGGCTGTGTCATTTTAAACTTAACGGCTTCTGCTTCTAGAATCTCTCCGCGTATCGCCGAAGTGACTTTTTCGTTTCATTCTTCATTTGACACTAAAAAATATAATTCTGGACATACCTTAGACATTTCATGTAATCCTTACAAACTTCACTATCACTTTCTGCAACACATATTGTGCTTGTAAATTTTGCTATTTGCAAGATTTGCGTTATTATTCGTAACCTATCCAATTTTTACTATTATTCCTAGATATGACTTATTTGTCTGAAGCGATCAAGGATGCCCCCTATCTGAATGTAAACAAATCGAAGGATAAAACAGTTCTGTTGGCGCACGCAATATCTTCCAAACCATGTTATATAACCAACAGCATATATTTTTTTAAGGTTTTAACCCAAGCAAATAATTAGAACCTGGCAAGTCACCGTAATCACGCCGTGTGGTCGCCGTGTGCCATCGAAAAAAGGCTAATCGTAACAGCGACCTTTGGAATCTATTCAATATCTGGTAAGTCAATACGTTGAGTATTAGGAATTTTGTCGGGTAGTATATAGTTGCAGTGAAACTGTTTGTGATTTTTAGGGAGATCAAGGCCTTGTTTATCAAGCGGATATTGGCACATGGTTCGGTCTTATCGACGTACCTACGCCCTTTCGAATGTAAATGCTATTGGAGTTGATAAAATTGTGTGTTGTGAAGGTTTTTACTGTAACGAGATGGAGAATATGACACTAATCGTTATATTTACACAAACAATATATCAATAGCAATTATAACTAACATATAACTGTGTTGATTATTCTGCACTATGTAAACATGATAACTGATTTTTCTCTTCCAACGGAGACTTTTCATTGGAGTAATGTAAGAAGTCTTTTTTACGTTAGATACACTAAAAAGTGGTTTCCTTTTAACTAGGGATTATTAAAAAATATCTTGGTGAATTCAATAGTTCTTACTTCGTAGAATTAAATCAAAGATGTATCAAAGTACTGAAGAGAAAAAAGTTGTTTCCTTTTTAACTAGGTATTATAAAAAAATATATCTTGGTGAATTCAATATTTCTTACGTCGTAATTAAATACAGAGGTAGGAACAAGTGGAAAAGTGCAGTTATTTTTTAGGATTCTGGATTACTTACGTAAATAGTCGAAGTCGAGGTGGAAGCTACACCACCAGAAGATAGAATGAATTCCTATGGTGTAAAGACACCAACCAAGTGGTCTAAATGGAACGTGTGATATGTCACTGTTGGGTAATTCCAAACCAAAACGGTAGGGAGCCTTCGCAGGATACAGTTTCGCATCGTTCAAAATTCGCAGCGGCTCGTCCTCGCGGCCCGTTACGCACGCGAATCGACTGTAAATACCGCTAGATTCCCGACCTGGCTAAGGACGTTGGCCGTGGCGTAGGAGAATCCTGACCAGCATCAACATTGCGAATCATGTGTAAGGCGAATATCCGAGCGCGACGTGTGCAAAAACCGAGAACGTGCGAAGCCCGCCTTGGGGTTCATTGTTCAGCGGGTTAGGTGGTTGATACGTTCGCGAACTTACTTGCGAATCGCAGTCCGGCCATGGTCGTCCTGGAGGCTGCAGGATTCGCGGTTACGCAACGCTCTCCTGCCGGGCGCGAGTCTACGAGGTGCTTCGGTGTTTGTGCCGGTATTGATCCTGGATTATGGATCGGAAATTGATTCCTGTGGTTGTGCTGTTTAATTGCAGTGTAGTGCGAGTGGTGCAGGAACTATCAGGATTTGGATACCTTCCTTTGGACGATTATTTTATAAACACTGATGATGGAATCCTCAATCATTTTGATTAACTAAACAGAAGTGCTATAGATGCTAATTATTTTTTTATTTTTCCTGAGAATATTATATAATTATTTAAATATATGCAATTTTTTAATATGCAGATTTTATAAAAACTTAAACACGGATAAGTATTTAAAAAAAAAGTTCAGCATTAAATGTAGTTATTAGACCCATTCGATATTCTAAAAATTCTAGGTACTTATTTTTCTTTAATTATTACAGAAAATGCATTTTGTAAAATTTTCTGGTATCATAAGAAAGCAGCTCAAACACATAAAACTTGTCTTAGCGAGTTATTGTACTGTACTGAAAAATATTTTTATGGGAAAAAATAATTTTGCTCGTGCAAAAAAATAGTACAGTTGCCGCCTCCCAAAAGTGCACGATTTTCCGTTGCCACAGTAATTTTTCTCATTTTTCTTTAATGTAAATCGGGTTTTGTTCTAAAAGTGTTCAGTGACGTGCAATAAAAAAATTGAAAACTTGTTTATTGGGCAAAAGTTTGGTAAATAAAAATATTTAAAAAAATAGCTGCTAAGACACTTTCCAATCGCCTTGGCATTGACATAATTAATGACCTCATATCGTAACTACCCACAAGTTCTTCCCAAGCATCTTCAACTACCTACTTCCCAAAGCTGATTAGCGTTTTGAGGTCTGAAACATTGTTGATAAATATGTTTGGTTACGTAACCCCAAACGTTTTCGATAGGAATCAAGTCTGGACTTTTTGCGGGCCAAGATATAATATTAATATCATTATGACCTATCCAATATCTTACTATTCGTGCGGTATGAACTGGGCAATTATCCTATTACCAAAAATTGTAAATACGTCCTAAAAGAAGTATCATTAAAAAATTGTTTACCTGCTGAAAGATAAAATTCCCAGGAAAAATTTGCGTTACTGATGGTAACATCACATTTTCTAAAATATTTAAATAATTTAGTGCTGTAAATCTGTTATCAAATTTCCAACAAATTCCGGGCCCATGAACACTTATCCATGCACAAACGTTTATTTGAAAAGCGCCCACTGACATTGATGGACCTCGTATAATTTTCCTGAAACCTAGTATTTACGGGTCTATAAACAGCCCTTTGTATTCTATGTTCCTGGTCCCTTGTCTTTTTTATTTTAAATATGCAACTGTTGCTAACATTCAAATCAGCGGCTACTTCAGCCAGGGCACAATTTTCTTCAATTTTGGCTATAGCCCTCGCCCGTTGCACCGTTGCATCATTTAAATGTCGGCATTTTCTATTAATATTCTGATGTTAATTTATTAATATGACATAATTTTCAGAATTAAATTATTTTGACGTATAAATTGACTAATTATGAGACGTGACTGATTCATAGTTTCAAAGTCACAATAAAAGTAGAAAAATATGCCGTGCACTTTTGGGAGGCGGCGACTGTACATTTGTCAATACCAAAAATTGCCAATTTTTGTGTTTTCAGCTATTTCGGAAATTTTATAAACATTCCGAATATACGATGCGCGATGGGTAGATACAAAATCGCACAACACATTTTATATACCGGATTGTCAAAAACAAAAAACGGATTTTCTTTATTTCTTCAATAATTTCGTTACCATTTTTAATTATTGAAAAAATTGAATTAAAATTAAAAGACCAGGTTAAAAGCTAATAGATATAATCATACTTTAATTTTTAGCTAGTCATCAAACTTAGGGTTTCTTTATGATAAATAAATAACAAAAATAGTGAAAAGTATAATAAAATAGCCATTGGGAATATATAAAGACGTCGAACACTAAAATCGACCGGTAGGTTCCGTAACATTAAAAAATCTCGGACACGCCTATGAATTAACCATGAAATCTATGAATTGACATTTCATAGGGATTTTTATTTGTTTATTTATATGGTAAGCCCTCTAGCGATGCCATACGACCAGGAAACATATATTCTTAATTTGAACAATGGGTAACAAAGTAACGCAATTTTAATTTGAATAATCAATTATATTCAAATTAAAATTGCGTTACTTTTGACGCTGAATTTGATATTTAAATTAAATTTAAATAAAACTTCATAAAGTGAATACGATCTAAAGTGAAATCGTATAAAAAGTAAAAAGTCGGAAAAACAAAGCGGCCACCCATGCATACTGTCTGCTTCTCCTTCAAAAACAAAGGCTTTTGTTTTACAAACGACTTTTTACTTTTTATGCGATATCAATTTAGATCGTTTGCACTTTATAAACGAATACAAACTCATTTTTTTATACTAGTTCATTATTGTGTTTTTATTGCTTAGTTAAAGTGCATACGATCTAAATTGAAATCGCATAAAAAGTAAAAAGTTGGCAAGTCTGCATGAATGTGAAATAGGGATTAATCATCTCAACCTTATCTGTGGAACTATTCGTTGTAACATTAATAATTCAAGATACAATTTAGAATTTAATGGTATTCCGTGTTCTAAAGAAATGAAAAGCAACTTATGGTTCTCATGTGGAATAGTGACCTTTATTGTGTTTATATTAACGAATAGCCTAGAACTTGGCGATTTGACTTATACTTTTTCAGTATTTGTGTTATTTTATCATCAAAAAAGTTCCAGCGGATCTTAATAAACTCAAAGTTCGGTGACTAGAATTTTAATAAGAATGAAAATATGTTCATTTTACGTCATGATTGTAATGGACTGATGTTTTAGTTGCAATTCAGTTTCTCAATGATAAAAATTGCATCAAAAATGGCGTAATATGAATGAAAATATGTTCATTTTACGTCATGATTGTAATGGACTGATGTTTTAGTTGCAATTCAGTTCCTCAATGATAAAAATTGCATCAAAAATGGCGTATCTACCTCTGCATTCCCGTGATAATAATTTATTTGCTTTTTGCCCTTGTACAAAGAGTGCAAGAAAAGAACCTACCGATCGATTTTAGTGCTTAAAGTTAAATGTTTATCTTATTATACTTGTTCACTATTTTTTATCAATTTAAGATCTTTTAAAAATCAAATTATCATCTTTTAGTTACAATTTAGTTTTCAACGAGGTTTTCAATAATTAAAATCGGTTCAAAAATCAGGAAATTATGGCGGAAAATAACGGAAAGCAAAAATTAGCAATTCCAAGCACGAGATTATAAGAGGCCTCAAACGATTCAAATCTGAATGCCAATGCCTGTGAAAGGCAAATTTTCCAATTTTCTTACAATTACATTGCATTAATAAGTAAATTAATAAATTAAATAGTGTGTATTGATATTTATTTGGGAATTAGTGCCGAAACTCAGTTTCGGAATTAAATGAGAGTTTCAATAGCCAAGACGAAGACAGTGTCTTTGTTTAAACTGCGGGAGACGAAGACAGCGGGTATGAGTCACTCTCATTTATTTCCGAAACCGAGTGTAGTGCCTAGTGAAATATGCAAAAAAATCCGGAGATACATTTTTATTATGATCTGGGCCATATTTTCTCGATTTTAATCAATCAGCGGTTAGAACTGTATTTTAAACTACACACTACACTGTAAAACATAAAAGTTACTAATTTGCTGTACTGTCATTTTCATTATAAATTTACTAAAATATTAGGAAAAATAGTAATAGGTATACAGTAATCATGTATCTTCCTTATTCATTTAACACGACACTTCTTTTCAGGTTAACATTCAATGTTTGTTTCTGTAATGTTAAACTGACAGCTGTCAGTTTCTCGCTAGTTCAAAAACAAACATTTTCACGAGCTTTGAAATAGTGACGTCATTATCAAAATCGGTTAAACTTTAAACCACCACCATTAAACGTATTAATCGAGAAAAAATGGTCCTGATTTTGTGTAGGTTATGCCTGTTTTGTTACGAATCCAGAATAATATTGTACAGTGAGCTGCAAAAGCATTAGAGCTATGCTTTTCAACTTATTTTACACAAAAATTGTTCTTCTCAAATGTGTATATAACCCTGACTCTCACTGTTGTGAAAAACCAAATAGAGAAATGGGTATTCTTTTTAGGTATCTCAAATAAAGATAACGGGCCTTCTCACTAAATTTTTTGATTGCTTTATGTGCTAGTGTTTTATAAAAAAAATCCACAATATTTTTTTTTGAGCACGATTTCTATCGATTTTTTTTCCAAACGTGCGTAAATGAAACGGGCGCCTATACGTGACGTTATGTATCCATCCTTAATGACGTCACAGAGCGTACGACCTTAAACATGACACAGCGGTGTTTTAGTACTATATTCCAAACTTGGTTCGCTGCTTTTTGACAGTTGACGTTGAAATTGACTTTTTTGATACTCCTCTGCTGATAAATAATCTAAATTTTTCATGTAAGGTGCCGAAATTTTCGGCAAATTTCACTTCCTTGAGAAAATCTTGGCTCCTCTTATAATAATGTACAGAAACAAAGCAAAACATAATTCTTAGAGGAACCCACAAAACATAACCATAAAACTAAGCGTTCTGACTAATATTGCTGCCAACTTAATTCCAGGTTATGTGAAGTCACTCAGCCTCAAAGTCAAATGAGTGTTCAAATTGCTATAATAAATATTTATTTTTTTATTAAACAGTGTGATATTTATATTCGAAACAAAGTTGCGCTAGGTGAATATTTGTCAGTTAGCTTTCAAATAAACATAGGTACAATGTTTTGATATTTAAGAACCTAGTCAAAAGGCCCATTTCGACCCGATCGAGACCCGATTTCGATGATCAATACACACCATGTATATTGATTATTTCTTAAGTACCACCTACATGTAAATTATTTAACAAGCTAACTAAAATAAGAACCATATAGGCATTAATTTCAACTTCAGATATTTTTTTTACAACGAATTCTTACGATTTACAACGATTATTATCGTCCATACTGCATACATGAAATTTTAATTAATGTATCTTCATATCTGGTAGAAACTTTCATTTCTAATTAATTTGAGGGTGTACTACCGGAGGAGATATCTATGCGTGACGTAATTTGGTAAATTATTTAGTTGTGGGCGTGGCATACATTGTGTCATAAAAAAGTATACCAAAAATATATTTATTATAAAATGTATCTCGGAGGTTTTCTCTACATACGTTGTGACAACATTGATATTGCGAATGCTTATGTAAATGTTGCCAAAACCTAATAAATACGTTAAAAAACTGTTTGTTGAATTTTATTTACTTTGACTAAATCAATGGAATTCATTTTTTTTCAAAATAAATTAGCTATATAAAAATGCATAAAGGAGTAAAAAGTGTGTATTTTAGTACTTAAAAATCTGAAATCAGCTTCGATATTAGGGGACTTTTAGTATATATATATATATATATATATATATATATATATATATATATATATATATATATATATATATATATATATATATATATATATATATATATATATATATATATATATATATATATATATATATATATATATATATATATATATATATATATATATATATATATATATATATATGTATATGTATATATATATATATATATATATATATATATATATATATATATATATATATATATATATATATATATATATATATATATATATATATATATATATATATATATATATATATATATATATATATATATATATATATATATATATATATATATATATTTATATGTATATGTATATGTATATGTATATGTATATATATATATATATATATATATATATATATATATATATATATATATATATATATATATATATATATATATATATATATAAACTGCTGTTCAAAATTATCGCACCACGAATTATAAAATTTGAGGTCTCATAATTTTTTTAGAATACTGTAGATTAAACGACTAATTTCAACTTGCATATCCAGTCTTTTGTTAACTGAGGACGGTTTATATATATATATATATATATATATATATATATATATATATATATATATATATATATATATATTTATATGTATATGTATATGTATATGTATATGTATATGTATATATATATATATATATATATATATATATATATATATATATATATATATATATATATATATATATATATATATATATATATATATATATATATATATATATATATATATATATATATATATATATATATATATATATATATATAAACTGCTGTTCAAAATTATCGCACCACGAATTATAAAATTTGAGGTCTCATAATTTTTTTAGAATACTGTAGATTAAACGACTAATTTCAACTTGCATATCCAGTCTTTTGTTAACTGAGGACGGTTTAGGTATTATACAGGGCTAACTAAAAGGTTGTTATATAACCCTAATATTAAAACACTCGTGGAATAATTTCGTAACCAAATTCTTTAAAAATACCAATTTTTGTTAAGAACCATTCCTTTCCTACATTTTGTTTTTTGGTCCATGTCTTTAGATGCATTGGTTCAAAATTATCGCACCATACAGAAATCAATTGAAAAAACTTTCAGGGTGAGAAGAAACATTTTTTAATTAACAAGAAAACAAAGGAAAACAAAGAAATAAAATTATGTGAGCTGATCCCTAGTAGGTTGTGTTGCCACCTCTAGCTCGGATTACAGCCTGAATCCGCCGTGGCATACTTCTAATGAGGTTTTGAATGACGGGTTGAGGAATATTATCCCACTCATGAAGAGTAACCTGTTCCAGCAGTTGAAGGTTCTGTGGGGCTGGTAGACGTCGTCTCACTGCTCTCTTAATGATGTCTCATAGGTGTTCGATGGGATTTCAATCCGGGCTTCGTGCTGGCCAGTTCATAACATCAACATGGACTTCATTTAAGTACTCAACACAAATTCTTGCTACATGTGGTCTTGCATTATCTTGCATGAATATGAAATCAGGACCAATAAACGGAGCATAGGGCATTACATGCTCCTGGAGAATGTTCTCTACGTAGTATTCCGCATTCATTGCCCTTGCATGAATAGGGACTAACTCCGTACGGCCATCGAAAGAAATACCCGCCCAAAACATTTTGGAGCCACGACCAAAGGGTTCGTTTAGAACGAAATTGAAGGCAGCTTCCCTTTCCCCTTGTCTTCTATACACACGTTGCCGCCCATCACAAGATTTTAGGCTTATTCTTGTTTCATTGGAGAATAGGACTTTCCTCCAGTCATCGATAGTCCAATTTTCATGTGGTCGTGCAAATCGTAATCGAGCTACCTTCTGAGCCCTGGTAAGATCTGGTGCCTTTATGGGCCTTCTACTGATCAAACCTGCCTCCCGTAGTCTTCTTCTTGCAGTAAGAGCAGAAACTTGAACATTTCTAACCATCTCAAGTTCACTCTTCAATTGCGAACTTGTTACTGTCCGATTTTTTAAAGCATTTTGGCGGAGAAAATGGTCATCCCTAACATTCGTCGCCCTTTTTCTACCCTGCACATGTCTCCTGGAGTGAGAACCAGTTGCCCTGTGACGTTCTAACATTCGACTTATTGTCGAATGGTTAACACCCAGAATTCGAGAGACATATCGCATACTTCTACCCTCTTCAACCAAAGTTTGCGCTCTTACACATTCCAATGCTGTCAAATGTCTCTCACGATTCATTATTTTAAATTGCTGAATATTCCTCAACACCGTATTGTTTTTAAAAATGTGTCAAAATGAGATTGCATACACCCAATCATTGTTTTTTGGTTGACATACGCCGCCT